>OX424574.1:184263599-184724525 GCA_949152435.1 Gastracanthus pulcherrimus
CTCAAACTCAGTCATGAGCACGGAATAAACAAACCTTTATACTAATGATAAAATAGTTAAAATAAAGATGAAAGAGTGAATTGCTCTACTGATTGTCTATCTTCAAAAATAAGTCCGCACAGGCTCTATAGCTTGGCAAAGATTTTGCGGACGACACGAAATGATGAATTGCGGCTCGGTAGAGCCAAGTCTCTGCTTTCGACCATGCACTCGTGATAATTAACGCATTCGTCGTTGTAAGGAAATTGACGAGAGATAATGTTCTTGCAGTGTCGCCGAAGTACAGCAAAGATCCTGCCCTAATGTCTGTATGGTCAACGAGCACTGGACGCAATTCAGTGTTTGGCGTGGAGGCTGGGACTGGCCAACCTCCCCCCTTACACCCGCCCATTCATTCGCACTCACATGCGCATCCGCACGGATCTAACGGCCATTGCTTCCACAAGCGGATCCACACTTGCCAGGTCAGTTGTACTTTCAATTGTTTACATAATTTCACTAACGTTGCAATAACAATCGAAATACTCATTAATCAAAATACTTGTCTGCAATGTATAAGTAAAAAAAGAAGCCCACTAACTATTTTTAACTACGTGTATTATCAACGTTGAAATTAATCATTGACGCTTATATATAAAATCAATCATAAATTAAAAAAAAAATAGAATTCGAGCAATCTACGTCTGGTTGTAAACTGTTTTCCAGCGTACTACTTTCTTTCAAAACAATTTAACTGCTGCTCGATATTTATGGTCTGATTTTATCGAGTCGATTAATAGTATTAACTGATTTTCAGAAAAATTAAAACCTAACACTCTTGATAAAACCATACATATTCCGTTTATTCAAAAATTAATAAATATTATACTTTTATCATAACTCACGATAATTTTTTCTGCACCAAAACGGTAATTTTTATTATTCACAATAATTTCATGGAAATTAATTTTGTATCTCCACATTTAATCTTGAATTTAGTCTTCACATGTTTACATCCTGGTTATAAAAACACAGCCATATAGATAATTTTTTATATGACCGAAAGAAGATATATTCTTCTATAAATAGATGTATGATCATACTCAAATCACTTTTTCGTGGAAATTTTCATAAAATTTTTATGTATAATTTTGAAATGCTAAGATATTCAAAATCAGTAGAATTAGTCAAGTCAAACATCATCAATAACACAATTTTTTATTCATTCCGACATCGCTTACTGCATTTCAACGTGCCACATTAACCGTAAGTTCAAATCTTGCATCGACTTTTTATATCGTCACCCTTGTGCAAATGAAGAAAGTGGGTATCTGTATTTGAAGTGAATCCCAGACACTTGATAGAATTAATTTTTAGTTAAATTTATTTGCGTAAAATTTTTATTGAAAAAATATCTACCCTTTTCCTAAAAACACGAACTAAATCTAGTCATTTTTGTAAAAGAAAGATAATGTTTCAAATAATTTTTATGCGCAATTATTTATATGGTTCGAATCTTTCTACGAAATGCAGATACCTACTTTTTTCATTTGTACGGCAGTATTATATGTGTTACTTTATTATTTACGTGTAAGATGCAAGGAAATCGTTGTTATCACTTGTTCATTTATAATTTATAAGTTACGCATGTTATAGGCTATCATTGTTCTGATCGTTGTCATTTCCTGTTTTTCATTCAGCCAGCTTTTTCTCTCACCGCGACTTCTCTATATATTTTCATCTTACGCGCGCATTGCGATCCTTGGGACATACGCAGGCTTGCAATACATCGCAAACTCGAGCGATTTTATAATATTTTCAGTCAAATTGTTGCTGCCCATCTATATCTCCCTCTTTGAATTATCTTTGCCTTCATCATCATTAAAAGTCCTACCTGATTAATTTTAATTGTACACGTTATTTTGTTTGGTTCAGCACCTGCTGGTTTTTTTGCCCTACGCGGGATTTGCAACAAGCTCTTCTGTTGGCACCATCGTTCGGTACGTCTTGTTCTAATGGCTGATTTAAGCGCAGGATGCTTCTTTATACGCTATATATTATTTTGCTTTAGTACTCTATTTTGCTTGTATAGAAGAGCACACGCGCATTTGCTAATCCCTCTCCTTGAGCAGCAGCTGATAGAACTCGATTGGCTTCCTCTGGCCTATCAATGTTAATTACAATTATGTACTGACACGTGAACGCGCAATTGATCGCTTATTTGCTTCCGATGCGATATATCAATATATGAACTATAATGGTTATCTTGCCTCAGTCAAAGATGTCGCAGTCGGGAGATGGACTGCACACACCGGGATACCTCGCTTGGAGAAAGCTGCAGCTTAGCCGAGCGAAGCTCAAAGCATCTAGTAAAACTTCGGCCCTATTGTCTGGATTCGCCATGGTACGTTCATCTTGCAACTTAAACATGATTTATGAAACGAGTGTCAAAGTCAATTAAACATTAAAATTTCCCACCTCCAGTCTTACCGATGCCATTCAAATACATTTTTTAGGCTGGGCTTTGAGACTACTTTGTTCGGATTTGAATAATTATCCCTCCAAATATTCACATCAGTGAATTGGGTTTTAACATAAATTTTCTTTCTTCGGCGGTGTGTACGATACGGGTAGAGAATCTAAGCCGATTTGCAATTCTGTTTGAATTTTTTCAAGAAAGCTTAATACAAAAAAGTTATAGCTTATAGCTTATTTACGTTCCTTTGAATGACGTCAGACCGTAGTTAAAATGGTGCCGCGTCTACGGTCTGTCGTCACGAGGATTTACGAAGCGCTATACCTTCTTTAATTTTGAATATTTTGCAAAAATTCAATCAGTTCACAAAGAAAGTATGCTATAATCTGTCAAAATATGATATAAAAAAAATCATGTTAAAGCCGAATTACAATATCGAAAATCACTCGTAAATCCTACAAGGTAAACGTAGTTATCCGTTGGTAGGCTGTTCGAGCTAACAATAATACTTACATCTTACATACTAACTTACAATAATAAATTTACAATACTAAACTTACAATAATAAACTTACAATACTAAACTTGCAATACTAAACTGGCAATACTAAACTTGCAATACTAAACTTACAATACTAAACTTACAATACTAAACTTACAATACTAAACTTGCAATACTAAACTTACCATACAACTTATATACATACTAGAATCACATGTGATATTTAACTTGTACTATATATAATATATCATTGTATGTAACGTACATAAATCTATTAAGATATAACCTTTCATAATTTATCTAACACTTTATACATTTCTCTTAATCCATTTTTTACTTTTCTTTTCCTAGAATAGTCATCCTTTAAATTTTTTAGTTCCACCGAAAGCTCATTGAAAGTACCTATTACCTTTATGTGGCTCTTTTGTATGCTTACTGATTTACTCCTTTGTGGTAACTGAAGAGCTTTCTTCCTAGTTATACTATTAGATATCAGAAATTTGTTTCTCATTACATTGTAATGAAAAATCAAAGATTCCAAAGCAAATTGTTGTCTTAAGGGGACGCCGGATATCTCTGTCCTTATCTAATTGAGTTTACATTCATAATTTTAAGAGAAATAATTTTTCTGAAAAAATAATAGTTGTCCCCGCTTCGTTTTATAGTAATCTAAATATATGTCCAAGCTGGTTTCATATGATTGTTTTGCTTTCGAGAAAACTTTGACAAACTTAGTATGTAAACGTTAATCTCCACGTAGTTGGCCCTCATAGTGTGTCAAAGTTTTCTCGAAAACAAAACAATCATATGAACCCAGCTTGGACATATATTTAGATTACTATAAAACAAAGCGGGGACAACTATTATTTTATCAAAACAATGATTTCTCTTCAAATTATGAATGAAAACTCAATTAGACAAGGACAGAGATATCCGGCGTCCCGTTAAGATCAACGGATTGACTTGAGGTATGGGTCTATTTTTGCTGATTATTCTCAGTAATCTGTTTTGTAAAGACTGTAGCAAGTTCAAACTATTCAGGTATGCTCCGCCCCATGCCAAGATATCGTAGTTAATAACACTGTGAAAGAATACGTAATAAATCATTTTTAAAGTTTCAAATTACATACCATTACTCAGTTTGTAAAATATAAACTGTAAATATTTCGGTTTATTTAATAAGTATTCTATATAATTTTTCCACCTCATATTGTAATAAAAAATTATATTATTCTATATTATTATATTATATGTAAGCTCTATAGCATGCCCAAATAAATTATTTATGTACAGCTTGTAAAATATTGTTAGGGTTTCTTTAAAAAACAGATATGTTATACAGAATAATTATACATATTTGTTATGTAAAACAAGAGAAATAATAGCTATCTTTCGTATTTTTAAACATTATAGATATGGGAAAATTAAGAGAGCTCAAGATAGGGCTCCCATGTTAAAAGCTGAAACTTTGAAGCTAAATTTCTCGATTTTGGATACCGCAAAGGGGGTTAAAATTTCAGGCGAACTTATCGTTAAAAAATTTGAAAAATTATCAAAACCTGCATTTGTCTGATTGTTTATAAAACCCGTGTACGAACTTATAAACAATTGTACGTAACTTTGCAGGTTTTGATAATTTTCGAATTTTTATATGATCAGTAAGTCCCCCTGAAATTGTTCAAGGAACAAAATTAGATCTTCAGAATATAAATCGAATGAAAAATAAAAAGTCTCCACGGTTTTGTCAACCTTTTCTCTAGTTGACGATATCTAATTTTACAATAACGAATTTGGATAAAAAAAATTTTTAGTTCAACAACAAACCGCTTATCTTATAATATATTGACTTTCATATCATTATGTGAGATTGTAGTAAAAAGTGTTTATTTTTTATGACATATAAATACCAATAAAATGCCCTTAAATAGTGCAATTTCACCAGGTCATCTCATAGGTCCTTATTGTCGAGGTATTAATTGTTTTACTCCTATTGTGTTACTTTGGTTTAAAACGATACCTCTACTTCTGATCATAACTCTGTAATTATTAATTTGGAAGTTCACGAGTTACAAAGAAATGCATAGATCGTAATAAAAGTAAGAATTATAATTTTCTAGAAAATTTTTTCAATATTTATAATATATTTTAAAGATATTTTAATTAAAAGTTTGGTCATTATACACGGGCACTTATGGGTCTTGAGACATAAAAATAGAATAATGTAAGGCGCGATGTGTCAAATTTCCTTCTCAGGGTCGCTTACGGAAAATTTACGGAAAATACATAGCAGAATACTCGAATTGTTATCAGAATCGAAAATTATCATAATCACGTTATTGCTCATTTTCGATTCATAATTCAAGTATTTCGCTACGTATTTTCCGCTAATGAAGTGACTCTGAAAAGCAAATTTCATTCTGATGCGTATTTTTTGAGAAACACGAAATTTTCGAATATATGGGAGACTGGGATATAACGGGCCACTAAAATGCAATGACCCATAGAAATTATAAATAGCATAACTAATAAAAAACTAAAATAGCATTTAGTTAATATCCAATCGAAGACTGTTATCCTATATTGAGATTAGTGTTTAATGTTTTTCTTTCCAATAGTAAAATGCACTTATAAATTACATCGAAAATAGCGATTTGAGAAATAGTTGGGATATAACGGGCCCTCCATTGGAGTATATCGGACCAGCGTAATTTGACGCTCTTGCTGTTAAATTATGGGTACCAAACTACCGTAAGAGGGAAGTACAATGTTTGTTTATGCTTAATCAATCGCGGTATTAGATCTAGATACGTTACAACAACTCACAAAGAAAGAGAAACTTTACATTCGCTACGTACGAAAATTTTTGTAATTTTTACGGCTCTGTAATGCCTTAAAATTCCTGTTTTATATCTGCTACCATTTCAATTCATCAAATTACGTTTTTTTTATAAATAAACATGTCAACCTCTTTCTTTTGGAGCTCTCAACGATAGCCCATTATATCCCAACAAAAGAGACCCGTTTTACCCCATTTGCAATTTATTAACGTTTCGTATCATAACTTTTTGTAAGCTTAATAAAATAAAAAGTTTCAAATTCAAAATGAAGCTTGAAACATATGCTAAAAAGGAGCATTGTCTGATTTTTTAAATCAATCAAAACACACACGGTTGGCGATTTGAAAAGTTTTTGTCCTTTTTCATATAACCTGATTTTTCAATTTAAAACTTCACTGCGCTGTAAAAATTTGTTTGCTGGAGAATTATATTCATACAAAGAAAATTAACTCACGATATGACCACGCAAGTAGATTAAGACATGGAACAAAAAATTTCGTCCATCTTCTACAGCAAATATGGCTAGTAGCCCGTTATACCCCAGTCTCACCTACTTATAGACAGGTGAAGTAGATCTGCGCATCCCCTCAACAAGCTATGAACTATTGCAGATGGTGTACATAAATAAGTTTTATTAATTTTGTAAAACAATTTTAATTAAAATGTTTTAAGCGTTGTAGTACATCTAAAAATAGAAGCAATTGGAGCAAATCTCAGTTCATTTTTAAACGTGTGAAGTCTACTTCAAACTACTGTCTCCGAAAATAATTTATAGATAAGGGCTCCACAGTTATAAATGAACAATGTATATTTTGAAAATCAAGTTTTCCTTCTAAGATCCAAATAAAGAAATTATTCTTATTCTAATTCTTATTAAATGTATTAATAAGAATTCTAAAATGGAGAATTGAAGTAAAAAATATCTTATAAATGCCGTTTGTAAAATTGAGCTATTATTTTATATAAAACAATGGTATTACTTTTAACAAAGTGTAGCTCGCGTATTGTTCTAGGATTGTGATAAGAAGCAGAGATACTATTTTTCACTGAAATAACGAATATTCAGAGTAAAATATCTCGAGTAAAAAGACCCATGAAATAAAACTGAGAGGGATCCTTTTTAGGTAACTAATTACCAAAATAAATTTCCCAAAGTCTCTTTGAAATCCGTCTCCCAAAGGAACGATGTCCTTGTTAGTCGGTGGTTGCGGTAAATTTGAATTTTAAATTGTCCTCAATCCCCTCTAAAACTGATTTTGACATCTCTACAAGTTGACATGGTTGTCTCGACAGGTCGCCATGGTCGAGGTGCAGCTGAACTCGGACACGAAAGTTCCCAAGTCGATGCTGGTGACGTTCGCGGTGTGCACGACGCTGCTCGTGGCCGTGCACATGCTCGCCCTCATGATATCGACCTGCATCCTGCCGAACATCGAGGCGGTCTGCAATCTGCACAGCATAAGCCTGGTGCACGAGTCGCCTCACGAGCGGCTGCACTGGTACATCGAGGTCGCCTGGGCCTTCTCGACCCTACTGGGCCTGCTGCTCTTCCTCGTCGAGATCGCCATCCTCTGCTGGGTCAAGTTCTACGACTTCTCGCAGGTGGCCGCCTGGTCGGCCTGCATCGTCCTCGTACCCGTCCTCATAATCTTCCTGGCCTTCGCCATCCACTTCTATCGGAGCCTCGTCACCCACAAGTACGAGGTCACCGTCTCGGGCATACGCGAGCTCGAGCTGCTCAAGGAGCAGATCGAGTCATCGGACGTCGAGGGCAGAAACGGCATGAGCACCCTCGCGCACAACACCCTGCAGATCGTCCAGGTCGTCTGATCAACGGAAATAGATTGCCCTCGCGTCTCTCGTCTCTCGCGAGTCTCTTTTATCTTTATCTTCGGCTTTTCTTTGATGCGCAGGGAGAAACGCCCCGCGATGCTGCACGAGCTTTAAGCCGAGCGGAAGCGCAAGCTCTTCTCGTGTTACGAATGTTTTTTATGTGCCTTTGTGCGTTTACTCGTCACGTTAGACTGCTTACTTTTTTGTTTTGTGTTTTTTTTTTCAACGCCGAACGAATCTCATAACGGGTTCAACCACATGGTTGCGTCACGTTTGTAACGCGTTTGAGTATTTTCGTATGTAAGCTAAGACTGTCTTCCACAGCTGAATATGTACCGAGAATGTACGATTAATTGTTTCCGGGATAAAACTTAATTTCTCTCTTCTGCCTTTATGAACGATTTAAACTGGTGTTTTTTTTTCTAGAGTATAAGCATCGAATTTATCTTTATTTTAATATTATGATATAATATTAGTGGATTGATGATGAGTTTGCATGAGTAGGAAACTCGAAAGCTATGTATGTAAATAATTATCGATTTATGAAACATTCCTCGCCACGCTTAGTGACTTAAGTAAATAAGGCAATGCAGTACATAATTAGAAAACTTTAATAAAATATGAATTTCGATAAGAAAACTAGTATTATGTAAAGTTTCTATGACACGTGCGCGCGGCGCGCACGCATTACACACACACACCCACACACACATACACAAACTTCACTTTTGAAAGTCTGAGTGATCTATTCTTTGATGGAATATCCTAGTTTGCTCTAAACAAGTGATTTTGACAACAATGAATTTTATAAGACATTAAAAAAAACTTGAAATGTTTGTACATTGGGAATCTTTTGTGTAAGTACTAACTTCGGTTAAATTTTCGAAATTTCGGAAATATTTACTCTTAAAGTCTGATTGTTTCTTTTATATGCGAATTTGTAATAATGGAATAAATTATCCTGACCAATGTGCAGATTTATAAAACACGTCTATTGTACATAAATAAAATTGTTATAAATAATTAAAGGAATTTTAAGACCAAGAATTTTCTGTATAAGTAACTATATTATTATTTTTATTGTCTATTATGAACAACTGTATTGATTGAACTGCCTGTATTCGTGAATCTCAAATGAATTGTTAAAAAAATCATAGGACAATGTATAAACGAAATTCAAACATGTAATAATTTAATTTTAGTCGTGTAATAATTATTGTCTTTGTAAATAACTGTATACCCATATGGCTGAATTCCAATGATTTGCTTTCAGGTTGCTTACAAACGTTATGTGTACTTATAGCCTACCTAAGAACAACCTGCAAGCAAAATATGCTCCACTTATATGCTAACCAAAAGCAACATGTTCCCAAGAAAGTTTTGTTACCTGGGTTATATAATAACAAACACTTGAACAAAGTAGACGAGAATAAGTATAAATATTTGATAAATATATGTTTGTATCTGCAGCACTCTTGTTGCATGGTACAGTACGATTTTCGCAAATAAATAATATGCCATTATTAACAAATATACGAATTCTTATTAATTTGACTGTATGTCTTTTTAACTCTCCATATTTGCAGTGTAACATTTTAATTTAAAAAATATTTTTGCATGAATTTTATTTAATTTCCTTCCTCAATCTATTATCCTTTATCACTTATATAAATACCTACAGCTGAAACTTCAGTTGCCTTCAGACTCTAAACAAGTCATATAGCAATAGCATACTATAGACAATGAAGCAAATACATTTTTGTATTTACATACTTGATATAAAATACCCAAAATGAATAAAAATTGTTAATTTAAAAAAAAACTAAATTTAATTCAATTCTGACGTAATAAGTAGAGCATGAATCATGATATAAATCTGTTGGATAAAACTGGAGCAGATAAAGAGGTTAGGATTTTTATTATTTTAATTATTGTAATTAAAATAAAGGATTAAAAATTCAAATCGTAAGTAAATGATCTATATTGCGAGTCAATATTTGTTTCAAATATACTTGAGAATACATTTTTTAGGCAAATATGTTATCAGATGAGTGTGTAGACTCATCGAGTTATGTTGCTTGGAAAAAATTACAACTCAGTAAGGCAAAACTTAAAGCTTCAAGTAAAACCTCAGCACTTCTCGCTGGATTTGCAATGGTAAGATATATTATAATTTACTATAAAATAATTTCATTTTTTCTTATTTACAATTTTACCAATTGCTTTTATAATACCTAAAACTTAAAAAATTTCAGGTTGCGATGGTTGAATTGCAACTAAACAATTGGAATGATATACCTGAAAAAATGATAATCCTTTTCACTGTCTGTACAACACTCCTTGTAGCTGTACATATGCTGGCACTAATGATTTCAACATGTATTTTACCGAATATAGAAGCTGTAAGCAGTATGCATTGTGTTACTTTTATAAATGAATCGCCACATGAACGTCTTCATTGGTATATTGAAATAGCTTGGGCATTTTCTACAGTGCTAGGCTTATTTTTATTCCTCGTAGAGATTGCTATATTGTGCTGGTTAAGATTTTTTGAAGTATCTACTATGGCGGCTTGGTCAGGAACTATAATTTTAATTCCAGTATTACTTATATTCTTAGCATTCGCTGTTCACTTCTATCGAAGTCTTGTTTCACACAAATATGAAGTAACTGTATCTGGAATTCGTGAATTAGAATTGCTTAAGGAGCAAATTGAATTTTCACATCTTGAAAGTACAAATCCACTTAATAGTAGAGTATTTGTCGCATAAAATAAAGTGTTTAAAATTTTTAATTATTACATAAAGTTAAGATTCTAATATTATATTTTGTAAATATTTATATTGGTATGAATCTCCATGCATTATTGCATTTATTCTTGATAAAATATATACATGATTAACTATATAGGTTTTTATACAATAATTTAATTTTTAAGAAATTGACAAAATAAAATATTTTTAAACTAATCTGTCTCTTTTTTCTAAAATAATATTTCACAATGAATTCAAACCATAATTCATAAATTTTATTCCGTGTTTTTAAAAGGCTGATATTTATATAATTAAAGAAGTGATCTCTGTTATAGAAAACATTTGTCTATAGTCAAAAAATAAAAAAGTTAATTAATTAAACATTTATGTATTAGTTGCTTGATAAACATATATAAATCTCGAATGTTAACATTAATTTAGTTTGTTACCTAAAAAGTAATATAAACAAATATTAAGTACTAGGTGATACTTGTATATGTTTGAAAATCAGTGATGCCAACATTATAGATTTTCAAGTAAAGTACACATCGTATATTCGTATCAAACGTATATACATGCACTGCAGTGCATGTATGATTGTGTTCGATTTTTAAGTATTCGGTTCGGACTTTCATGTGAGTCATAGAAGTTCCCATTGCTTATTTTTTTGCGTTTGCATACATACATTATAGTCAATGCTACATTATTATATAGTGGCTGCATGAAATCCTAATCGCGCAGCATATATTGCTATTAAACCGTTATATTTGAATTTTAAAAATGCCAACTAGGTATAACACTGCAGTTCATTCATTATTGTGCAATAATGAAAGCAATAGCATTTAAACAACACGTTTCTTTTCCATGACTCATAAGTTTCAAGAGCCTCGATGCAAACGCCGAAGAAAACTAAAGACGAGTCGCGAGGAGCTTGGAAAAAATGTACTACATCGTTAAATAAACGACGATTGTTCCATCACTCGACGGATCATCGCATTTGAAAAAGGCGACTGGCGAGCGAGAGGCGCGCAACCGCCTCGCGCGAATCGCAGTCCATTCTGCGCATGGAAAATCAAATGGCGAGATACGTTTTTTTCTTCTCTCCTCTCGTAGGCGAATAGAGCGCGACGAGCTGCGCGGCTCTTCTCTGGCTTTTGTCCTCCTTGGAAGTTGTGTTATCTCCGCGAGCATAGACGGACCAGCGAGCGCGCGCGCGCACGCGGGTTACGTAAAAAGAAAGCAAAGAAAGAACAGGGAAAAAATGCGCCCAACTCGCCGCGCGAGCCACGAAAATTCGCGAAATCGACGACCGGACTCGGGCTGAGAAATCCAACTTTGGCTATTCCGGTGTGTGAGTCGCGAGTGCGAGGGTCGGCCGTGCACCGCGAGCGAGATAGAGACACACGGAGAGAAAGAGTGCTGGATCTCCTCGAAATTCGCATGCATAGGACAAAGAGCGAGAAATCGCGCAAAACGGACAAAAGTCCGCAAGGCAAGGAGCGAGTTCCTGCGATCGCAAGAGAGAGAGGGGAGACCGAGAGAGAGAGAGACGACAAGAGCCCCGCGAGTACATAATAAGTGGCACAGTCTTTGTCTTTTGAGCTCGGCCGTTGGTTCGTGTGCGTGTGTGCGTGTGCTTCTGGGGGCATGCAGTTCAGGTCCTCTGAAATTCGCCCGCGCGGTATAACTCGTGGGGGTGTGCGTGCGATTCGCTGTGTCTGCGTCCTAGCGGGGCCCTCGAAGCACGTGCAACCGCGGCTCTCTCCCTGTAGAGGATAATACAAAATTCGCTCTCCCCGGGGTGTGTGGTCGAATCCCCACGCGACCCCAGAGTGCAGTGCGAGAACCTGCAGAAGTTCGAGCTGCACACCGCGAGAGAGAGAGAAAGAAAGAGAGAGAGAGGTCGAGCCAGCGCGCGCGCTGCGAAACATGAGCGCGGCTTCGTTGGCAGGCGTGAGACTTAACCTGTCAAGAAGTTTTGGCGAGGCCGAGGCAGCAGCAGCAGCAGCTCGTCGTCGCGGTCGCAGCGGCTGAAGAGTCGCGCGCGCCTCACCATAACCCCCCCGCGCGCGAGAGAAACGGCAATAGCCCCCGTTGTGCAGTTCCTGATTTCTCCGTAGGCCGCCCTGACGCACACACGTCACACACACATACACACACGCGCGCAAACTCGTCTCGATCGCTCTGGAGTTTTTCGGCGGCGCAGCTACCCTGAGTACAGCCTGCGACAGAGTGTGAGAGAGAGAGAGAGAGAGAGAGAGAGAGAGAGAAAGAGTGCGAGTGTGCGAATATTGTGTGTGCGTGCGAAGTTGGACGAGACACGCGAGAACAGCAGCAGCAGCAGCTTCGCGAGGACGACGCGCGCGCAAATCCGCGGCGGAGCACCCCGGCTGCACGCACGAGGGAGGAGAAGAAGCAGAGAGCGAGGACCGACCAACGGCGCCAGCAGGCTTACGACCAGACCAGAGCGAGAGGGACTTACTTCCTTCCTGCCCTCCTATAGCTTCCTTGGCTCTTCTCGGCCACTCCGACCGAGGAGACTCGACACCGGTGAAAGTCGCCAGGTGAGTGCAACCCCTCGAGGAGGTCCAGGGTGTCGCCAGACAGAGAGAGAGAGAGAAAGAGAGAGAGGGTGGGAAGTAAGACCGCCCGCGCGAGAGAACACGAGCAGACTCACACCAGCCGCGCATCCGCGAGGCTGCCCTAACGGTATTTCCTTGGACGACCTTTTTCTCCATCTCGCCGTGAATTATCTGTATCGCTTCTCTCTCTCACTCTCTCTCTCTCTCTCGCCTCTGTGTGTGTATAACACGTACCTCGAGATTTTGCGCCTAATTTCCGCCTCCTGTTTCCCTCGTTGATTCGATTCTTGCCTACTGGTTTTTCCCATTTTCATCGATGCACTTATAAGGATGACAAAGCTTCTTTTGCAATGTCATCGATACACTTAAGGTAGTACCCTGTTACCTTTTGTTTCTCTGCGATTGCACTCTTTCCTTGAGCTTAATCTCTTATGTGTATCTTGTGCTTTACTCGTGTCGACAGATATCTGTGCAATCAATGTTTTGTCTTTGTTGGGTCTTATTTTTTTTCTGCCTGTTCTTTTGTTTTTCTTTTTTTTTCTTTTTTTATCGTGCAGTTTTCTATTTTTCAGGAAATATTTAAAATACAAAATCAAGTTGACGTGACCTGGTAAGGAGCAATATTTCAACATGTCTGGGTATCGAAGTAGTCATGGCAGTAATCAAGGCCCACCTGGACTCAAACAAATTGATCTCGATCAAATTTGGGGAGATCTCAGAGAAGGAATAGAGCAAGTTTACAACAGACAGTGCATGTCAAAACCTAGATATATTGAATTATACACGTAAGTTGTAACGTGTATTATTCTACGTAACATCTTCAATCCTTTGTATCAGTGATTGAATAAAAACATTCTAACCCTCGATATTCTAGGCATGTTTATAACTACTGCACAAGTGTACATCAGCAAATAAATTCAAGGCAGTCTTCAAAAAGTAAAAAGGGTCAAATAACAGGTGGTGCACAACTGGTGGGCTTAGAACTTTATAAACGACTGCGTGATTTTCTTCGAAATTATCTTGTGAATTTACTCAAGGTTTGTTTGTTCAATATTTATGTTTATATTACGAGTTCCATATTGTTATTTTGATTTACAGACTGCTAAAACTAATAACTTTATTCACAGCAAGGAATTGATCTTATGGATGAGGATGTACTCCAGTTTTATACAAGACAATGGGAAGAGTATCAGTTTAGTAGTAAAGTGTTGAACGGTGTATGTGCATATTTGAATCGTCATTGGGTGCGTCGAGAATGTGAAGAGGGTCGCAAAGGAATTTATGAAATCTATCAACTAGCACTGGTTACGTGGAGAGATAATTTATTTAAACACTTAAATAGACAGGTAAATTTTCATTGGATGTTTTGTGGTTTATACATCCAAATATTCAACAAAATATAAATATAATCATTCATTTTAGGTTACCAATGCTGTTTTGAAATTAATTGAACGAGAAAGAAATGGGGAAACAATAAACACACGGCTAGTTAGTGGTGTGATTAATTGTTATGTAGAACTAGGCCTAAATGAAGAAGATCCAGGTGCTAAGGGACAAACCCTTACCGTATACAAAGAATCATTTGAAAATCTGTTTCTTGAAGATACTGAAAGGTTTTACACTCGTGAAAGTTCAGAATTCCTTCGTCATAATCCTGTTACAGAGTACATGAAGAAGGTGAGTAATTTTTTTGTTTCATTTAATATACTATGAAATGCAAATGATAAATATATAATTGTATTTTAAACACTTGCTTTAATAGGTAGATCAAAGGTTACAAGAAGAACAAAAACGAGTTCAAGTTTATCTTCATCAAACAACACATGAAAGACTAGCAAAAACATGTGAAAGAGTACTCATAGAAAAACATCTTGATATATTCCATGCAGAATTTCAAAATTTGTTGGATTCGGATAAAAATGTAGATTTGGGAAGAATGTATCAATTAGTTGCAAGAATACCAAATGGTCTTGGTGAATTGAGAAATTTGTTAGAAAGTCACATAGCCAACCAAGGTCTTGCAGCTATTGACAAGTGTGGTGATTCTGCAGCTAATGTTCGTATTATGATTTATTTAATTTAAAATATCAAAAGTTGGTGCATACCACCAGTAGTTTATTCTGATTAAATTGAATAAAATATGTGTAATTACAGGATCCTAAGATTTATGTTAATACAATTTTGGAAGTTCATAAAAAGTATAATGCTCTAGTACTGATTGCATTTAACAATGATAGTGGTTTTGTAGCAGCCTTAGATAAGGCTTGTGGACGGTTCATTAACACTAATTCTGTAACTAAAGCAGCAAACAGTAGTAGTAAATCTCCAGAATTGTTAGCAAAATACTGTGATGTACTGCTCAAGAAAAGCAGTAAGAATCCTGAAGAAGCAGAACTTGAAGATACGCTTAACCAAGTTGTAAGTAATGCAAAAATTGATGCTCGAATGACTATTTAAGATGCATTAAAAAAATAATACTTATTTTCAGATGGTAGTATTTAAATACATAGAAGACAAAGACGTGTACCAAAAATTCTACAGCAAAATGCTTGCAAAGAGATTGGTGCAACACATGTCTGCTAGCGATGATGCCGAGGCTTCCATGATATCGAAACTAAAACAGGCTTGTGGTTTCGAGTACACTTCTAAACTTCAAAGAATGTTTCAGGTAAGTTTTTATTTATTCTGTAAAACGTTATTTTTGCCCTATCTATAAAACCTTAATATGTAGGATATTGGAGTTTCAAAAGACTTAAATGAACATTTTCGAGCACATCTTACGAACTCGGCTGAACCTTTAGATATAGATTTTAGTATACAAGTTTTATCATCTGGTTCATGGCCGTTTCAACAATCGTTTACTTTTTCATTGCCAACAGAGGTACAATGTCTTATTATTAATATCACATCTATTTTTTATTAGATTATTATACAACCAATTCATTTTTTTTTTTTTTTTTTTTTTTTTTTCTTATAGCTGGAACGATCCGTTCACAGATTTACAACCTTCTATAGTTCAAAACACAGTGGGAGGAAGTTAAATTGGTTGTACAATATGTCTAAGGGTGAACTTCATACCAACTGTTTTAAGAACCGGTAAACTTTTTTTTATACATTTGATATTTATCTGAAGGCTATTTTGATAATGTAAATTTGGTTTGGTATGTATAGATATACACTACAAACATCAACTTTCCAAATGGCAGTACTGTTACAATATAATACCTCAACATCTTGGACAATACAACAGCTACATGAATCAACTCAAATAAAAATGGACTTTCTTTTACAAGTAAATACTATTTTATTTTAAATGCAATATCGTAACTATTTTACTGTTTATGAAACATGTATTAATTTTACTACCTCTTTCTTTAATCTATAGGTCATTCAGATTTTACTAAAAGCTAAATTACTTGTAACCAGTGACGACGAATCTGAGTTGGGACCATCTTCAACAGTAGAACTTTATACTGGATATAAAAAGTAAAATTTTAAGAAAATTAATTTTTCAATAATAGAAATTAAATAACATACTCTATGTTTTTTTTTTTTTTTTTTTTTTTATAGTAAAAAATTGAGAGTAAATATCAACATACCAATGAAAACGGAGCTTAAGATAGAACAAGAAACGACACAT
Organism: Gastracanthus pulcherrimus; assembly: GCA_949152435.1. Classification (NCBI taxonomy): domain Eukaryota; kingdom Metazoa; phylum Arthropoda; class Insecta; order Hymenoptera; family Pteromalidae; genus Gastracanthus; species Gastracanthus pulcherrimus. The sequence goes on from OX424574.1 coordinate 184,280,201, forward strand.
AAGCACATAGAGGAAGATCGAAAGCTTCTTATTCAAGCAGCAATCGTAAGAATTATGAAAATGCGTAAAGTTTTAAAACATCAACAACTTGTTGCCGAAGTTTTGAACCAATTGAGTTCTAGGTTCAAACCACGAGTACATGTTATTAAGGTAAATATTAGTAGTAATACCTTTTGATACTACAGTAGAATCTCCCGGTACTGTGAAACTCGGGACTAGCTATCCCGGGCACTGTGAATTTGCGCCAGTCTATTAGCGTCGAGCACTACGACCGTATCTAGGTCATAATAATAACTTTCTCTTGTACCTTCCCCATAATCAAATATTCTCAGTACAATTGACTCTCGTGCAGTTTTATTAAAAAAAAACTTCTTACAAAATCCATATCTATATAAAATTATATAATTCTTTTATATAAACTTTTCTATAAACTTTTCTATTACGTTTTTCATTTTTTACATTTTTTAAAACCTTTTTATTAAAATTTGTTGGCTTAGACCTTTGTAACTTTTTCCGCAAAGTTCCGCACATACATTAAGCCAGCCCTAGAAATATCAGAGTGCCGAGATGCTCCGTATTCACAATGTCGGGAGATTCACAGTGCTGAGTCATAGTGCTGGGAGGTTCTACTGTATATGTTTAATTGTTATTGGTAGCATATACATTTAAACGTATTTTTTAATTGTAGAAATGTATAGATATTTTAATTGAAAAAGAGTATCTGGAGCGAACAGAAGGCCAGAAGGATACATACAGCTACCTAGCGTGATCTTCTGATTTGAAAATGCGATGCAAAAGTCATGAGGCAAAGATGATCATACTCTACAATTGTTACACATGCGTCTCTAAATATTTATTTACATCGCTGATTTGATATCCTAATTAAGGATGCCTTTGTGCCGTGTTATCCCTCTGGTCGCATTTAGAACTGGTTTTTATAATACGTTATAATAAAATTACTTCATAGTCACGTCGTTAGGTGCGTTAAATTATTTTTTTTCGTAGTGCACAAGTAACGATCTCTGGTTATGTATATCTAGTAATCTAACTGAACTCGTAATGTAGAGATATTTGGCTTGTGCTTTAAGATTATTATTTTTCTTTTATATTGCCAAAATAGTAAAAATGTACTTTTTAATGCTTATTTTTTAATCATCGATATCTAACGTCGTTAATTCATTTTTTATGAAAAGCTTTATTTATACGATTTAAAAAAAGTTAAATTCCGTTTTGAGACGTGCGAGATAAAAAGAAATCGACGTGACTCTAAGGCTGTAATTAATGTATAAAGTCTCATTTGAAAGAAAAGTTCATTGTCTATTCTTACATTTATAATCCAAAACTTATCTTAGGTAGTAATGTAATTTATGACATTAAATGTTGGAAAGTAAGCGAATTAAATTTTCAAAAAAAATTTTTTAATTCTATTGTCTTTGTGTATTTTTTTCTTTCTAAACAAACTCTTAATAACGAAAGTGCATTTTGATAAGGGGAAGTAAAGCATAACAAAAGAAAATTATAATGACGCTTAGAATAAATTAAAATTTTCGTTTTCAATACGTGGTAAAAGGACATTAGGAAATATTATGGACATGCCTGTCTCAAATTAGAAATGTTGTTAGACGGTTTTAATATAGTCTATAATACCAAAAGTTCTTGTTGCTTGGTGTTGTAAGACTGATCGCGAAAATCCTTTTTTGACTTGTACTTGGCATTTTTGGATCATTTTTAAATTCATAATTTACCTCTAATTAAAAAAGCTAGACAATAAGTGGGCGCATAAAGATAATTCTTTACTTCCCTTTTTCAATGCAAAGGCGTAACGCTAAACATATGAAATCGAACCGAGATATTTCGTGAAATACCCAAATTTAGAAGACGAGTTCCAATATTTTCCTTTGTATTTTCAAAAAAGGAAACATACTATCTTCATTACATACGACGATAATTTTGAATTTAATGATTGTTTCTTGAGTTTTAATTTAAAAATGAATATTTCCCATAGCGTATATTAGAGATCATAAAGTGAGATAAACACTTGATGCTGTAAAAAAATAAGTCGTACGTAACGTAAAATTTCTTCGACCATACATCGTGTATAAAAAAATGAAAATTATAAAAATGGATAGAAGAAATGTGAATTTCAATGTGTGCAAGTATGGGAGTATACAAAAAATAGTGCAGTTTATAATTTTTGTTCGAGTAATAAAAGACGACAAAAAACTGAAAAAGACCAAAAGTCTGAGATGAATGAGTGCGTAAAAGATGGTCTTTACTAATCATATTATATCGAAACCGTATCAGTCACTTCGTGGTAAGCAGATAATTTTTTGATGTCCGTGATCGTAAAGAGTAATTTTGCGTATTTTACTAAATGAAGAAAAAAATAAATTTATCGACACTGAGAAAAGAGATGAAAGAAAATAAAAAAAAAATAAAATATAAAGCTTCTGATGTCTGCGCAGCTATTATTGGCTTACGGCGGAATATTTTAGAAGATCTAATCGTGATGACTAAAAAAAATAACTAATGAGCCGACTCTTCGCCAATAGTACCTGCCTTTTTTCTTATAAGAGATCGGTATTATGTACTAAAAATTACATTGTATGAACTAATGATTCCAGATAAGTCCACCACAGAAGCCAGCGTTTCCTTGGAAAAGACAGAGAATGAAGACAACATTTTGTTACAGCTACATACGTTTTGCGCTTGTACACTGACGAGAGATATCATTTCTCTTAAATGAATTTATCAATTCATGATAGAATTGAGTTATAATAAAAATGTCATCCCTTGTCAGCGTTGGTGCATTTATTTAAGTCCGATTAAATATAAAAATCTTTATGCACACTAGTGTACAAGTGACAAAAGCTATGAGTATATAACTAACGAGAGAGAGCGAGAGAAAGAGGGAGTGAAAGAGAGTGAGACTTCTTGCGTTCTTATCCGTGAGATTGATAGCCTTCGTATAAAAAGAAGTCATAGTGAATAGCAGCAATTAATCCGTTTTTGTACTCTCCATGTCGATAAGGCGCCTACTATTCGAAAAGTCGTTAAATACGGTTAGCGTCGTTCGCTGCTTTCCGCATATGTATACAAGTATAATGAAAAGTTAAGCAATTTTCTTTTTAATTCGAATTGCAAGCTTGAGGGTTTTTTGTATGACAAAGACTTTAATCGACGTTTAGACAACGGAACTAATGCTACAAATCGAAAATGACAAGTCATTGACCGATGTTTTGATCGACGTACACGATCCACGATACAATTTATGTGCTTGCAAACAATGAATGGGTTAGCACAACTACTGTTTTTTATACAGTTAGTTGCGAGTTATTGTTATTTTTCGTTTCTTGCACAAAAACAAAACTTATGTAAATAAACTTTAAAGTCATTTCAAACGATAATTTGTGAGGAGAGCCAGAGGCAGTTTTGGAGGAAAACAATTTAATTCATTGTTCCAAAATGACTGCTTGCTGGCCAATACTTTTTCTAGTCCCTTTCCTTACTTTAAGATATAAAAAAATATTTCTGACTAAATTTCTATATTTCTTCATTTTGTTAAAACGCTATGAAATTGAAAAATTCAAAACTATTGTTTGTATCAATTGACTAGTTTCTAGGTTCTAGGTTCTCAAACCAAAACAATATAAGTTCTTATCCACAATAAATATTCATACGTATTTTAAGTTTTAACCGATTTCAAAAAAATAAGTTGTAATACTTCGACTTGTATGTATATACGACGGAACAAACATCTGATCGAACGTTTTTGAATTAGTTCAACCTCATTTGAGAATTTTAAAAGCGTTCGATTAGGTGTTCAGTCTCGGAGTAAAATGAAGATTTCAATTATATTTAGGGTATATCGGGGTATAATAAGTCAGTTGCAATAACTATAGAAACTATAGTTTCTGAAGTAGTACCACCTTTGGGGTGCTACTGCATTTATTGTTATAAGTGTTACGAAGTCATGTACGCCTTACGTTTAAGGTATAAATAGATTGAAATTAATGTTAAAATTGAATAACGAACTTAATGAAATGAATTTTCGGGATATTTTCTAAGATACAAAATTCATGAAATTAGCTTTTTTCAAATCTGTTAGCAATTATAATATATTTTATCGAGATCAGAGTAGGTTGTATTTTTAGTTTTTTGTTTCGACTTTTTTTGTAAAATTTTATTTGATCGAATTTAAGCGAAACTATGGCCTAAACAGTAAATATCTGTCTTATTATACCCCAACATTTTTAGAAATATTTTCGAGGTAAGAATAGTTAAATAGTAATGCCAATTTGATTCTTTTTAAATAATCCTTTCATAAAAATACTCAAGTCCGTTACATTTTACTGTCCAATTATACCTGTCTACCATAAGAAAGGCCAGAGATTCTAGCGCATCTGGAAAACCGGGAAATCTCAGGGAATAAGATTTACTCTGGAAAAACCTGGAAATCTCAGGGAATTATATGAGATTTCTGGAATTCTCATGTAATTTTATAATTTATCAAATTTACAATTACAATTCTCCTAAAATCGTCAACTCTATTATAATATATTAGAAAATACTTTATTTGTAAACTGCTTTATGCAAATTAGCTTTCTTTCAAATATTAGCTAGTAAAATAAAGTCTCTTTTAATTAACAAGAAGAGTCGAGGCTTCAGGTTTTTTTTTAATACCTATAAATAAAGTACATTAGTCATACTTTGATCCCAAAGACTTTTGTTGCGATATAAAAATTGTTTTACTTGAAATATTCGTTACTTTATTTATAAGTAATATCTTTATACTTTTGATCATATAACTTTGCAAGTTTTTACACTAGAAGAATTATCCAAAAGACCAATAAAAGTAGACTTCATAAGATTTAATTTGAATATGGTTTTGTATTTTTGCATTCTTACTCTAGCGTGAAAACTTTCAGAGTTATGATCCGAAGTATTGGTTACATTTTTAACTGAAATGACGCGTATTTCAGATACAATACGTTATTGCAATCATTTTTGAGTACCATAAAATTAAAGTATTTATTAGTTATATAAAGAAAATTCGTCTTATTAAAAAAAATCGATGAAAACAAATTATCAATAGTTCTTCAGAAATTTATTGGTAACAGACTATCACCTACCATAAAAGCTAAATAAAATTAAAAAAGAATGTAAACAAATAATTTCTTTGAGAGGAGGCCGTACTAGGATTCAAAGCGAAAGTTGGGGTTGGTCACTTAATTCATTCAATTTTTATAATTCGGATTTTGCATGAAATAATCCATTAGGTTCATAATGTAGAATATAAAAAAATAAAGAACACGTGTTTTTTCAATTTTTAAATACATGTAAATTAATAGAGCTACAGCTCTTTGAATACTCGTGACGTCATATAACATTGCAGTATGTCTATATATATATATATATATATATATATATATATATATATATATATATATATATATATATATATATATATATATATATATATATATATATCAAAAATCTATAAACTTAGAACGACTGTAACTCTTTTAATTTGCATTCTGTTTAAAAAAAGAAAAAAGAAGTGTCCTTTATTTTTTTTATATTCTACATTATGAGCCTAATGGATTTTTTCATGCAAAGTCCTAATTTTACGAATTTCTAAAAGTTGTCCTCAATTCTGTGCAGTACAAAGAATTAGGGACAGCTTTTAAGTACATAGTTACGGCCTCCTCCCGTTAAGGTGATGTTAAACCCCGTGTTACTGGTAAATACTGGGAACCATTTTTTTCATTCATTTTTCAATCTTAAGAAAATATCTCTATGGAAAGTTGTTCTTTTTGATTGGGACAACAACTTTCCATAGAGTTAATTATTCAAAATTGAAAATGAAATAAGAAAAGTGGATCCTCGTATTTGTCGGTGACAGGTGACTTTAGCATCACCTTAATGCCTGAAATGACATACGCCTTTCTAGAAAACATAAAAAGCTTTGACGGATCTTTACAAAACTTGTGATTCTATAGTTCTTCAGTCTGCTCTTTTCAAACCCGCCAGTCATTTTTTCTTATATCGAAGTATTATTCCCATATGGCATGTTAAATAAAACAAATTAAGTAAATTTTCACATTTTCTTCTAAAAAATCGTAATTTTTTAAATGATTACCTGATCAGGTTGAAACTGGATCTGGTGACGTACATACATGTATTTTAAGATGCCACAGCCAAAAATTCAATATTACGAATTCAAAAAGGCGGCGCTTGCTCGAAAATTTTTTATTTTTGCTATTATAATTTGCGGGGTCAATTACGAAGTAAAAATTAATACAAAATTGTGAGATAAGATGTTAAACTTATTGTTTCAATGCTATATTGAGTTTTAAAATTGATTATGTAACTTTTAAAGTACGTGCTATTATGTTACCAGGATCTAAAAGTTCTTCACGCATACATGCGAAAAATTGTTTGTTTAAATTATTTAAGCCGCCATATTGGCAAAATACTACGATATAAGAAGAAACGACCAACGGATTCAAAAAGAGCAGGCTTAAAAACTACAGTGTATCAAGTTTCGTAACAATTTGTTAAAGCTTCTTACGTTTTCTTACTAGAAAGGTAAAAATAATAAAAAAGATTGTACCAATTCATGCAAATGAGTTACCGAGTATTTTAAAAATTTAATTTTTTTAAAGAACAGTTAAGATTAAACTTGATTGTTTGTGGATCAATATCATCGCATACAACTAGAAAGATTTATTAGACTTTGTTAAAAGTATTATGATTCTTTAATAAGGTAATAGTGCATTTGAAACATATTCTTAAGTGTCAAATAATACCTACTTAAACATGAAAGAGAATAATCTTTAATTAATTTATTAATAATCAGAATAAATAAATCGATGACAGTTATGACAGATAAAATTGTTTCAAGCAATAAAAATTGAATAATTAATAATGTAAATTTCTTCCCTCATATCTGGAATTTTGTCTTTAAGGTTCTGGAAAACCTAGAAAACTCAGGGAATTTTTTTCAAAGTTGATGCTAGACACTCTGAAAGTGGGCTTTGTTGAAAGTCCAAAAATTTTCTTTAAATTTGATTTTAAAGTTTTTAAAGTTTATGTTAAAATAAAAATAAGATAAAAATCAACCAGAATATAATAATTATCGTTAATTTATCTCGCAAAAGTAGTCGCTTTACCCTAACATTTTTGTCTCATTTGTTTTATATAGAAGTGAAGCATAATTAAAGTTACTATAATCAAATAAAACCCAAATTTGCTCATTTAAACTCATCAAGGGATGAATTTTCCCCACGCGCGAATTTCGAATAGGGGACGCAATCTGTTGGAGAGAGACAGAAAGATATTTCGGAACGCTAAAATGTTTCGTGCGGCAATAACACAATACACCCAAAGGGAAATATTTTTCTGTCTCTCTCCAACACATTGCTCCTCCTATCCGAAATTCGCGCGCGCGACAATTGCGAGAATATCGGAATAGACTCAAAGTGATATTGTCTTAATTGTTTGGTATTAGGTATTTGGGTAGATCCACGTACTTTTATCTTTGGGTGTTAGTCTTTTTTTACATGTAAAAACTGTAATTTCGTTTTCTGATGAGCCATATGGCTGAACCAGGGCCTAAATGTTTTGTCTTAATACATAGAAATGAGTAGTCCTGTGATTTTAATAAAGGTATATGAGACGGTGCAGTCAATAATTATATTACTTCAAAAAATTGATATATTTTTTCAAAAACGCTAAATTTACATGTCTCAAAGAAATATCAACAGCGCTGTGGCCGCATTAGGATTTTGCTAAAAAAAATATTCTAATTTTTAATTTGTGTCAGATAGAGAAACGAAGAATACTTATTTATTAAGTTCCATCTATTTACAGTTTCCGTATTATCTATAAGAATTCATAAATTAGAAATTTTATAAGAATTCATAGAGTTCTTGAATGTCACTTGATTCAGACATTGTAAATTCTTTATCAACTCTATGATCAGTTAATTAATTCTTCCTAGCTCTAAATCTACTCTTTTAGAACACTCTTTATAAATTTTAAGACCTTGTTACGAATTGTTTATGAATTCTTTAAGACAGCAAGCATGCACGAATTCTTTTTGAGTGCCCAAAATACTTAAAAAGAATTATTTCAAATTTGTTTTTATAAATTATGAGAAAAAAAAATAATTTTTTGTTACATACTTAAATTGTTAAAATATTAAATTAAAAAAATTAATCCAACGAGCTTACATTTAAGTGGTTGACAAACAATTTCTTTTCTATGGCTTCTAAAAGATTTTATATAAAAAATTGAAAACTGGTAAAAATCTTCATTTTTTGATGCAGAAGATACCATAAAATTATAGGACCCCAAAATAAAAAGCTGTAGATTTTTCAAACGTTAACCCTTTCAGTCACGACTTTTTATACGCTGAATATAGTATATAGGTTTTTCGGTAAGTAAAGTACATGTTTAAACTAGAATTTTCGTGCAAGGTTTGGTCTGATAGCATTTAATGGACTTGAAGAAAAAGAATAACTTCACTAAGCATTTCAGGACAGTATTCCATTTCGTTAACTTCTAATTCGTGTATTTAGATACCAGAATATATATTGAACCTGATTATATATTTTTATGAAAGTATAAGAAAATTAAGCCAATAAAAGAAAGAAATTTATAACTCACAATAATTTTCTTTTCAACCGTAGACTCAACAAATTGCAAATGTTTCTTCCATTTTAAAACTATAACTTCTTGTATCACACTTTTTTTAACAAAAGTAAAGTTTAAATAGCTTATTTTTACGTTATATTAGACAAATATCATAGTTAAAAGCTAAAAAATTAAATTTAAAATAGGTTTTGTACATAAAAGTTAGTGTCCCTTAAATAGGACATGGAGACCGAAAAGCTTAAGTAATAAATGATCGATCTTACCCTGAAAAGTGGTTATTTTGCGGCACTCTCCCATTTTAATGTATATGTATGTATTATTACTATTATTCTGTATTAATCTTGTTGCGCTTAGCTTGGCATCGTTTAAATTGGGTCACGAAGCCAAGATTTTCAAAATCGAATAAACAGTTTCAAAGTTATCTTGAATTTTTATTTAGATGTATTATGTTTTTATTGCCGATTGAATATCAAACAATTGAACGCCGCAGTTAAGGCAAGTAGTTCACGATGATAATAAGGTTAAAAAGTTTATTTATATTTTAAATCATCATTAAACGGCATTACTTAGCACTTAATGTCTTCAATTCATAAGTTAAAATGATAAAATATTAAGGTAGTTCTTATATTCAATAAAACACGGTATTATACACTAGAAAAGAAAATGTTTCATATTAATTCATATTTTTTGAACCAAGATTGTTAATACAAAACCAGATTGTTTACAAATAAAAGTTACTTATCATTTCAAGAACTTTACATTTCTCATTAGTTTTTAATGTTTCAGGGCTAATTTTTTCGTTGAACATAGATCTTTAAATTGACCACAAAGAAATTTGTTTTTCTTAATACTATAGTCCTGGCTTGGCGGATCGCTCACGAAAGTTCAGCAGCGTTGAGGCGCGGTTGTACCTGGATGGGTGACCGCTCGCACAACCAAGGGCATCAACAATAGTGTTTTTTCCGGTAGATAAGGAATGATACTTGACTATCAAGTTGACTTCCTTACATCACGGCGTCCTGGCGGAGGTTTTTCCTACTGTCACAGGTTACCGACAGGTAGAAATCTGTCATTGTCGGTATCTTGGGCGAATGCGGGAACGGTGTGGGGAATTAGGATGGGCTTGTTAGGATCAAATGAGGTATCATGTAAAAACCCAACAAGGATATAAGGTGGAAAATAAATACTATAGTACTACAAAATGTTTTAAAAGTAAAAAAAATTATTTACTTATATACAATTAGCTTTTACTCTTTCTGCATAAATTATTTTATAATTTAAACCTGGTGGATTTGAAGATACTTGTTCAATGGAAAAAATAAGCCCAAAGATATTCAAAACAAATCAGAAATGAAAAGTTCTTGAAACGTTAAGTAACTTTTCTTTTTTATTAACAATATTTTTGTTTAACAAACATAAATTTATATGAAACATTTTTTTCTAGTGTATAATATCGTGTTTTATTACTTTATACTTTCACAGATTATACAAAGCTCTTTTATACTATATAAAAATTTTGTTCTATATGGCCTATTTGGTGGCAAAGAACTACCTTAAAAGCAACCTAAACCTTTTTAAATAAGGCAAAAAACTAAAGTGCTGTATAAACTTTTCTACAGACTATACCACAATAAATAGATATACTAATAACACAAGCAACCATGTTTGCTTAGTCATATCTTTGAAAGAGGACGCTAACTATATAGTTTTTCTTGTTTTACGTAATATATGGGTAGAAATACTTTAAAACATATTACTATTTCAGGGAAACATATAATTAATTTCTGTGACTATAAATTAAAACGTCTCTTTAACACACGCTTAATCTATACCTTACGTGAAAAGTTCGCAAGTTTGACATTGAATATTTTCATTTTGGTACTGGCACGATTATAACTGTTTTGCGGGTGCATAGATAATACTATTAATAACATTCTGTCAAAATTTGAAGCAAGTATATCATAGATTGATTAGCTGCTGAACGTTCTTAAATATTATAAGAGTATGTTATAATTAAGACGAGTATTATAATTTTTCAATAACAAAACAGACATTTTTTCTTAAATTAAAGCTACGCTTTATTTGATGTCTGCGTTTTATTTGCCATTCAAAATTTCATTATATTTCCGGAAATTATACGCAGTACAAATATTATACCTTATCAGGTTTCCATTCCAATAGTCTCGTAAAGTCTTCCTCAATGAACTGAATTTCTTTACTTGCTTCCAGGTAGGCCTGAAAAATACAAAATTTATTAAGTAGTGAATGCTTAACCGAATTATTAAAAAGCAGGAAATTTACCAACTTTTTGTTTTTTCAAATTGTCCACAAGTTGTGTCTGCTTCTTGAAAGCCTGATATATGTCAGTACGTTGTTTTTCTGCATTCTTCAAAACTAATCTTTTTTCTTCCTGAATTTTTCTTATTTGTTCCCTTAATTCCTAAAAGTTCAAGTATTTATTTTATAAATAAAAGATTAAGGGAAGAGTATACCGATTTTTGGTAAAAAATCTATTTTTTTATACAACCATACATTATGGTAAGTATCTGAAATAAATTTTTTTAAGATTTATTTAAATTCCTAACATCGGTATAACTAATTTTTGAATGAAGCAAAAGATGAAAGCTGTACAAGAGAGACCAGAGTCGGAGGACCATCTAACAAAATAGTGTCTATGCCGGTGGTCAACATTGATTTTACATTATGTGATGCAAGCTGAAATGTAAATAATTAAAGGCAAGTCATTTTTATATTTTTTAATTCTTCTCAAAACCATATATTTTAAATAAACTCAATTTCTTACATTCATTATTACTGATATTTTAAATACATTTTTCTCATAACTTCAAAATAGTTCCTGCACAATAATTTTTATTGAATCAGTTTGAAACTTTTCACTCTCTTAATTTGACACATTTTTAATAAAACTATAGAGAAATAGATTACTAAATCAAATATTTTAAGGTTAATTGTTAAAGATATTTACAACTAAAATATGAGCCAATTTATTGCAGAAATTGTTAAATTAATCATTATACATACATATCAGTAATACTAAATATAAAAAAAAGTATATGTATTTTTTAATAATGTTATCTTATTAAAAGAAATAGTTGCACAGGAAGATTTTATCGAAATTTAATTTTTTACTCATAGCTCAAACATGAGAATAAAGATAACTAGTCTCATTAGCAGGGCTTAATATATCTGCTTTATGTGTATGTAGTAATGTAATCATAAAATATAATTTTATTCCTACGGCAAACCAATTTGGCTTTAAAAGTATACTTTTCCCTTAAGAAACGTAATTGATTATTCTTACCCTTTCTTCGACTTGGCTTGTTCTTAAAGAAGATCGTAACTTTTCATTCTCCTCCAAGCTTCTATTAAGTCTAATATCACTGTTCGACGAGATTTGATTTAAAGATTTTAAGTCCTTTTTTAATCCGTCAATTTCCTAACATTGATGAATTAATTTTTAATTAGTAATCAATTATTAAGTAAAGCAAATCAAACATGAAATAATCTATGATTCTACTTTTTTTAATGAAAGTATTTCCATATTCTGAGTTTGAATTTTCGCTTGTAACTCATTGTTTGAAACATCAGCTTTCAGTATAGTTTCTTTCTGAGAAGTAAGTTGGTTTTGAAGCTTTTCTCTTTTCTGTTCATGCTTTTTTATTTCTGCTTCTAATTCTTTATAATTTTCATTCTGAAATGTAAACATAATTAATTAATTTTATTTAAGAATTTACTCAAAATTATTAAACAGTAACATTAATCTTACTTTCTTTTTTATTTCATATTGAACAGCTTGCAAGTCAGCTTGAAGTTTTGACACTTGTGCCTTCAAAAAACGAATTATAGTTTCTTTTGTTGAACGTTTTTTCTGTTTTCTCGTGCCGTCAGGTTCATCATTACCATCCTGCTCATATCCGGTTTCATTTGTTCTAAAATTAAAAAAATACCTAGTATAAAACTTTATCATATGTAATAATTTTGTGACCTTACCTTTCTTTGAAATTTTCGTTTTTCAAAAACATTTCAATATTCTCATCATTGAAGTCCGATTGTTCTTCGTCTGATCCTGCTGTAGATAAAGATTCTTTTATCTTCCTCCGATATCTTCTTGACTGCATGTGAGATGAACGTCTTGGACTACGCATAACATCTTCTTGTTTACTAATTATCGTATCTACTTCTACCATTAAACTTTTAACTTTCTCTTCAAGTTCTTTATTCAATTCAAGAAAGTCGCGTTCTTTATTTAACAAACTTTGGCAAGACATTATTATATTTTTGCGAAATAGTTGTAATAATAAAACCTTAACACAGGTATTAATTTTTAGTACTTCTCACTTTACTAACTACAACAAAGGAGATCAAGTTAAAAGAGTTTGTAGGTAGATTTGAAAGCGTCATTGACAACAATCAACAAGCGCGCTTGGATACTGCGCATGCGTCGTCGTCAAGGTATACTCTAGCACCCGCACAGAACAAGCATAATCATTTACAATTCTGTTTACGAATACAATCTAATTCTCAAAATATCGTTCTACTCCATACACAATAAACAATTGTATGTTATCTTAAGAAATAAAATATGCAAATCTCAATGGGCAAAAGTTATTTCCACAAAACAATGTATATATTTTAAAATTAACAAACAAATTAAAAAATAAGTGTATTTTCGATTTATTTTTTACTGTGCACTTTTGAAATAGTAAATTAATTGAAAAAATTACTCTTTATACTATATGCACATATATTTTGATGATTTAAGTTGTAATCATTAATAATCTTTTCCTCTGGGTAAATCTTACTTACTTCATTAGACTTGATAGTAAATATTTTGATTCACGCGAATTGATGCAAATAATGTGTTGGTTTCTGCACATCTTGCATAAATCTACATGTACATATATCTTTGCAATCTATATCGAAAGACTTGAATGACGATAATGAACTTACCATTTCGGTAGCGGGAACAAGGTCAGATCAACTATCGTTTTTGTTATCCGGACGATTCTCTCGAAATCGCAATGTGTCTTTTTGTAAAAAATGATTGTCATTCTTCAATCAACAGTTTTAATTATAACGATTACGTCATTATCTCTAACTGTTAAACTACACGCTTCATACTGAATTAAAAGCTTAGTAATGTTCTGACTTTATAGTAATAATGTTTTGCGTTCATGTGAACTGAATTTTCAGAAAAAGATAATAAAATGTATGTATTGCTTTAATAAAGTAAAAGCTATTACTTTTATTACTTGCCATTGGGTGCTATTGTCCCATAATACGTTTACAATTTCCAAATTGTCTTTTTAACCGACTTCGAATAAGGAGGATGTTCTCAATTCGACCTGTATTTTTTTTCATTTCTTCTATGTTTGTTCGCGCATTACTCCGAAACTACTGGACCAATTTGAATAAACTGTTTTTTAATGTACAAGGATGATCCCGTGGTAGTCTCATTCCTATTTTGTAAGGATTGGACCAGTATCTGACCAGTAATTTAATTTTTTTGCTAGATATTTTTTCCGTACATTTCGGCCTTTGCCAACTCTGTTCGCCGATTATTCGGAAACTACTGAACCAATTTGGATAAACTTATGGATTTGGATAATAAAATGAAATTTGGCCGGTACAACTAAAAAGTATAAAATAATTTTTTCTTTTTAAATAATACCAACTTCGAAAAAAACGCTCTAAAAAGTATAAAATGAATGATAAAGAGTATGAATAATCGATAAAACCTTGTCGATGTCGGCACCGAATTTCACCAAGTTACGGTGGTCTGACTTCAGAGGCATTATAAGTATATGTGTTTCGTCCCAATCCAGTATAAGTTCTAAATCTATCCATAAGAAAGATACTATAAGTAAGTTTGAAATTCGGCGACGACTTCGAAAAGGTCTTTATCGATTATTCATACTTTTTATCAATCATTTTATACTTTTTAGAGCGATTTCTTCGAAGTCGTAGTTTCTTTAAAAGAAAATTTTTATGTTTACCGAATGCAGAATACATTTTCAAACCAAATGTTATAACATCAATAAAAGGTTTAAGGAGCCAATTGAGTTAACTCAAAAAAATAATTTTTTTTAATGATCTAATAAAAAATTATCCTTTGAAAGCAACTACTTCGAATTTTTTTTGCTATAAATACTTGATAAAATCTGTAATTTTGCTGTTTCAAATCCTCATAATTTTGCTTCGCGACACAAGATATTAAAATTGTCAATACTATATTCATTGGAAAAACTTTGCGGCGTGCACGTTTCTAGGTGACACGATCAACGAATTTTTTTTCTACGGTAATTTGACTCGTTATGACACATATACTAAAACTTTTACGGTTTACTTAATCAATTAGCGTTTATTTTTCTGTATATTTATATTTCGAAGTACAAAACAATTTAAAAAAACAATTCTTGGAGGTTTTTAAAATATTGGTTGATGCTCTGAAAAATACTGACAAAAAAAATTTTAACGAAAAAAGAAACCGTAAAAGTTTTAGTGCATGCTAAAAGAAGTCAAATTACCGTTGGAAAAAATTATTTTGTTAATCGTGTGACCTAGAATCGTGCACGCCACAGTTTTCGCAATAAATGTTGTATTGACAATGGTAATATCTTGTGTCACGTAGGAATAAGATTTTAAGATTTTACAATGGTATAATTGCAGATATTATCAAGTATTTATAGTAACAAAAATTCAGAATGATTGCATTTAAAGGATAAATATTTATCGGCTCATGAAAGAAAATGTATTTTTTCAAGTGTAACTCAGGCTGGCTACCTTAATGGAGATGACGTCAATTAATTGGCCAATCACTGAAACTAATATACAATCAAAAATAAAGTATCATCGCAAGTTTGTTGTGCGTAAAAATGTGTGTCTTTATAATCAATATTTTTTCTGAACATTCTGATCGATTGATCGTTATTGTTTCTCGCTAATCTGATTATCATTTGTTCCTCATATTTTGAATAATTGTAGCAATAACAAACCTATATTTACTCATTGAAAACATTTATAGCAACACTAAAAGAATAAATAATACCTGCACAAGTCTATTCTATAAAAATCAAATTCGACAATAGTTAGCATATTTCGAATTTTTAGTATAGTTGCCATTTTTAGAAACTCAATTGTTATGAATGTATAAATAATGAAATTTAATTGTTTAATTCATCACCTATACCATTGTTCCAAATAATCTGATTACGATTAATTTACATTTATATCAATAAATGGAATGATAAGGGGTGTTGATACAAGAGGTGGATATTTCTTTTTATTTATTATGATAATATTTAGAGGGCAGTTGTTATGTACCTATATAAACAAAATAATAATTCATTCAAGACACAGTTAGCGATTCATTTCAAAATGAAGGCGTACCTGGCCATTCTTCTTCTCAGTCTCGCGTCTGCAGCTTACGGTGAGTAACGGAAATTGTACGTAGATTCTTGTTCTATACATTTGGTATCAACATTTGTTGTGCGTCTTGTAGCTGGACCCTCGTCGCGAGTTGTAGGGGGTGTCAAGGCACCAGAAGGCAAATACCCCTACCAAGTCCAGCTGAGGGATGATGGAAGATTTCTATGTGGTGGGTCTATTGTAGGCAAGCGCTACATCTTGACTGCCGCTCACTGCGTTGAAAAGTATGTGTTATTAAACATGCTTATTAACTGCGTATAGTGCTTATTAATTATAAAAAAAGATTATTTTCTCAACACGTGCATAAAAAAGGCCCTTTTCCATGCTTGCAAAACGAATGGAAAATTGGGCATTCCGAGCGTCTTTGCCTGAACGGGAGGTAATGGTTATTATTTCCCGCTCCTGAATTTCTTAGGTCTATAGTGGACGACTCGTAATGCCCATTTCCCCATTCCCTTTGCATGCATGAGAAAGATCCTATTCACACACTTATTAAAAAAAACGATGTGTAACATGGATGGAAAGGGCTTTTTCAGACTCGGGTGATGATTTGAGCACTCGTGTTCGTCTCCAGCGCCCTCGATTTCCACTCGTGCTCAATCATCATCCTCGCTTAGAAAAAGCCAATTTTCCTCCCTACTTACACAGTGTACTATTGTAAACAATGTAACCTGCTTCGTGTACGTCAATGATTTTAAATTTACAGCCGTCAGGCGTCAAAAATGACAATTGTTGCCGGAACGAACTATCTGGACCGAGAAGGACAGGTTTACCAAGCTGAAGCTCTTATTGCCCATCCGGACTTCAGAAAACTTATCATCGTCAAGAACGATGTCGCTGTCATTCGTTTAACCGAAGACATAGTATATTCGCTAAAAGTACAGCCAATTGCTTTGCCTACCACGGATTACAGCGAGTTTGAGAAGACTGTTACTCTTTCAGGATGGGGAAGGACCAGTGTGAGTAGTAAAAAATATATAGCTCGTAAATACATTATCAATTCTATTCATTTAACTTAATAGAATTTATTTGATTTATTAATTTACATCAGAATACGGATCCACCAGCTAATGAACTGCAAGAGATCCAATTGAACGTCCTGACAAAAGCTAAGTGCAAGAGATTTTGGATCTTTGTCAAGGACGGCCACCTTTGCACCTTTAACAAAAAAGGAGAAGGAGCTTGCAACGTTAGTAGATAAATTAATTTAATTTTAAGACCACTGAGAATCAGGATATTGAACAATGATTTATTTTGCAGGGCGATTCTGGCAGTCCTCTGGTAGCTGAGAACGGTGTTCAAATCGGAGTTGTTTCCTTCGGTATGCCTTGTGCTCGCGGTGCACCCGACGTATTCACAAGAGTCTTCACGTACGTTGACTGGATTAAGTCCACCATATCTGAATAAGTCACATATTTCGAGTCAATTAATGATATTCTTTTAATAATTTTTTGTAAATTTGTAAATTATAGAAGTATTTTCATTAATAAATTATTCAAAATATAAAATGATGTATTATGTATTTTTATTATAAATGTAGGTAGCATTTTCCAAAGGAGGCTCTATATATTATAGTAAATTAAAACGAATCGTAATTTGTGAAAGTTTCATATCGATTCATTGCGCAAAAGACTTGCCGAACATAAGAAGAAATCCATAAATGGAGAAAACAGCACTTTTGCGAAAAAATGAAGTTATTTTCTGATGCGTTTAAAACAATCTTTCTATCGCAGCATGTCAACCTAATAATTTTTTTAAATAATTTTTATAACACGTGAATAAAAAAGACCGTTTTTGGCGCCTATAAAGTGCGGCTAAAATAGAGTTTTCCGAGCGTCAAATAAAGCGTACCGAAAATACTTATTTTAGCTACCTTTTATCGGTAGCGAAAATACTCATTTTCGCTACCTTTTATTTTCGGTAGCGAAAATGAGTATTTTTGGTACTCTTTATTTATTTTTGCTCCATTTCCTTAATAAAGCTTTTAGAAAATTTGGAAACTGTTTTGTAGAGAAGAATTTTGGAAAATATTGGTAAATTTTGAAAATTTTATATATATACATACATACATATATATAATATGTCATAGACTTAAGTGCACGACTCGAAAAACTCTATTCTCAATACACTTTGTAGACGACAAAGAATGGCCTTCTTTATGCACTTGTTATAAAAAATAGGGTACGCAACTTGGGGCAAAAGGGTATTTCCAGACTCGGATGATGATTTTCAGCAGCATCTACGCTTGGAAATACCCATTTCACCCCTAGTTGCGTAATATACTATTCTATATTTTCTGAAATTATCTCCATAATATAGGGTACGATTGTACACGGGTTAGGATTCGGTCAGTTTATGGAACACGCTCAATTTTCCGTAATTAAGAATCAAGACAAAATTCATATAAATAAATAAAAAAAAATTAAAATAATTTCTATGGTCAATATTGTTAATACAAATTTATGTTCTGTTACAAAAAAGTACAAAGTATCAAAAAATATGATAAGAAAATTTTTTGATAATTTTACTTTTGGACCACTTTAATAAATCATATTAATAAATTGCATAAGGGAACAAAATTAATAATCAATTACTAACAACTATTATCATTATTAATGTGATAAAGTTTCTAAGATAATTTATTTAACAGTTATGTAACAGTTATAAATCTGTTAATGTGGTCGACAATAAACTCTCATAAATTGCGCGCAAATTGATGTCAGCTGCTATTAAAATAAATCAAAGACGCAAATCAGATTCTCATACTTGAAGAAGTCATAAAAATAACGTAGATAATATTATCGGTTTCAAGAAATTATTGATAACTATCTTGATATATATACATATATATACATATATATAAAATAATAAAAGACTAAACGCTAGCTTATAAATTTTTCGAAAAAATGAGGACCATCATTATAGTCATAGTGTTTCTCAGTTTTGCGACCACTGCCTATGGCAAGTGTTATATTATATATAATATTCAAAAATAAACATTTGTAAAATGCATTTAGTAAAAATACTCAATACAATTGAGTAACAATCAAATAATAATTTAATTTCTTTAGGTGGTCCAACTTCTCGAGTTGTCGGTGGTATAGAAGCCACTGATGGAAAATATCCACATCAAGTACTATTGAAAATTTACGGACAATTATTCTGCAGTGGTTCAATTCTAAACTCTCATTATATTCTTACAGCTGGACATTGCTTAATAGGGTAAGTGTAGAGTAACGTAACATTTATCATATATATGATTTACACAAATAAATTTACAACAGGCAAACGATTCACGGCATGACTGTCACTGTTGGCACAAATTTGAACCAATATGATGCTGGTGATATTTATGAAGTTGAAAAGTTAATTATTCATGAAGATTTTAATAGGTTTCTTTTTGTAAATGATATTGCACTGATCCGTTTGAAAAAAGCTATTGTGTTTTCGGATAAAGTACAGACAGTCCAACTGTCCACTAAGAATTTTAACTCTTCTGAAGTTATTGTCAGACTTTCTGGATGGGGACAAACAGGCGTGAGCATTTGATTTAGACCCAGTTACAACATTATTTCTTAATCAATATTTGCATTAAAATTTCTTACAGAAACTAAGACCTACTTCAAATGTTTTGATGGAAATAGAATTAAACGTAATTAGTAATGAAAGATGTAAGGAGTCATGGTATATGGTTAAGTGTAGCCACTTATGTACCCTAACTAAGGCAGGCGAAGGCGCTTGTAATGTACGTGATCAAATTCAAAG
Source organism: Gastracanthus pulcherrimus (assembly GCA_949152435.1). Taxonomy (NCBI): domain Eukaryota; kingdom Metazoa; phylum Arthropoda; class Insecta; order Hymenoptera; family Pteromalidae; genus Gastracanthus; species Gastracanthus pulcherrimus. The sequence continues at coordinate 184,300,076 of OX424574.1, forward strand.
TTTTAAGATAAATAACAGATGCATGATGATCTCTTTATCCATGCTTAAGCAATGTATAGTTACTTTGTTTTTGAATTATTACAGCGAGACTCCGGTGGACCGCTCACATTTAAAAATGGTATACAAGTTGGAATAGTTTCTTTTGGAGAAGGATGTGCCAAGGGAATACCTGATGTTTACACGAGAATTTACAGTTTTATCGATTGGATCCAAGACAACAGTGGACTTTTGATTCATTGAAACCTGTTACATTTTGAAATATAGATGTATGTATATCGCATGCGAAAGATCGAAAATATTACTAATAATAAGACTCTGATAAAATTATTAGAAATATCTAAACATAAGTAGACGCTAGAACCATTTTCTGAATATTTTTCGAATATTCATTAATTTTTAATATTATACTTGCTGATTTTAATATTTATCATTTACATACTTGTTATCTTATCAAAATTTATACAATTATTATACAATATAGTAGGGGACTTCTATTAAAACTCTTTGATGCCTGCTGGAAAAATACTGTTAAAAATCGTGTATTCGATAAATAAATATATAAGTATAATTATAGCACATACTGAAAATTTGTAAATACCAATATGTTTCTATAAATACGAAACAGCAAATGTATAATGTAATTGTAAGTATTGTGAAGAAAAAAATGTATGTAATTGTCATAGTTTATCTTGAAATATATAGATTAGGAAATTTTATTTTAGTGTAAAAGTGTTCATCTTGACAAACTTGTTTATTAAAACAATACTTTTACCCGCTTTCGAGCGCTGGGCGAGATCTTCGATCAGCATCCACAATTTTTATTTGTTTTTAGAAATATTATCTATTCAATCAATGTACTTACATAAACAAACAAATTTTTCGCGTTAGTGAATGGCATTTTTTTACGCATATTTGAAATGGAAAATAAGAAAAGTGAATTGAATTAACAATTTGTTCACTTCATTTACTTTTCCTACTGAATTGATTGGTTGTAGATACAGACTTATCAAATATTGGCAAAGATAATATTAGCTATATGCATATAATTTCCTCGCACTCTTGATAAAAACTACCAGATTCGGAAGATATAAGTCAGATTCAATGTAGACACTGACAGATTTAGAGTCTTATTTCTAACAACAATACAATATTACAATTTCTTTTGTAATCTCTATATGTGTATTTTAATAAGCAATAACGAGAAACAGTGAACTGTGAAAATTTTATTTTGACCTAAATTGAAAGTGCGTATTTTGCTATGGAGTTAAAATATTTTTTCACTATACTATGCGCGACTATCGTAGTTCAAGGTAAGCTTTTGTATATAATATAAATATAGTTTAAATTAATATTTATTATTATTACCTGTAAAACAGTGTAATATTGATATTAAAAATTATTTAATACAAAGAGTAACATTTATTTCAGGCAAATCTATTACACGCGTCGTTGGTGGTTCTGATGCTCCTGAAGGAAAATATCCTTATCAAGCATTCATAAAGATCGGTAATTCATTTCAGTGTGGAGCTTCTATATTAAATACACGTTACATATTGACTGCTGCACACTGTGTATCAGGGTAAGAATTCTTGTTTATACTTTATTTGACAAATGTAACGACATGCAACTAAAACTTACAACGTTTTTATTACAGTCAAAAATCGAATCAAATGAAAATTGTGGTTGGAACAAATTCACGAGTCGCTAGTGACGGTGAAATTTACGATGTGATTGGTTATGAAACGCATAAGGACTTTGCGGTACGATTGCTTTTTAAAATTAATAAATAACATCTAATTCAGGATTAATATTTAGATTTATTCTATTATAAATTTGTTTTAGTATCCTACCATTGTTGCACCGATCAATGACATAGCTTTAGTGCGTTTATCTAAGGCTATAGATTTCAATGACAAAATACAACCCATAAAATTACCGACTGAAAATTTCGATTCATATGGTAAATCTGCTGTTTTAACAGGCTGGGGTAGTCTTAAAGTAAGAATTACTCTAAATTTATTAACATTTTATATCTTTTTATTATTAAATAAAAATATAATTGATGCATTAATCTATAGTATCTTGGAGCTTCACCTATCAATCTGCAAAAACTAAAAATGGCAATATTCGATAACGAAAAATGCAAAGAAAGATGGCAAAATTATAAAAAAGTTACTATCATAGACAGTCAGATTTGTACTTCGTCGATGAGTGGAGAAGGTGCTTGTAATGTAAGTAAAATAAAAATGTAAATACTGCTAAAATTAAACACTCTTTATACCTAGATCAGAAATAAAGAATTTTCCACATATTAACTTTCTGCGTAAGAAAGCAAAAAAACTAAGAAAGTTAACTTTTAGGGTGATTCTGGCGGTCCATTAGTTATTGACGGTGTACAAATAGGAATCGTTTCCTTCGGTGGAATGCCATGCGGCAGAGGAGTTCCTGACGTTTTCACCAAAGTTTCTAGTTATATTGATTGGATCAAAAGAAATACCTATTAAACAAATCGTTTATAGTATTACAAAACATATTTTATAATTATTTATTTATTTATTTATTTATAGAAATAAGAAAAAATAAATTTTGTTTAAATTATTCGATTACTTCTTTTACTTTAAGGTGGCTCCCTGGTGTCTTTTCATGAATTTGATAAATACTATTCACTTTTTCATCTGTCTAACATTGGAAACAATTTAGTTTATTCGATACTATTATTGATATGTATAAAAAAAAGATTTTGTAAATTAAAAGTGTTTTTGGGAGTCGTAGGCACCATTCCATCATCCTCGCGCATACAAAAATTAAAAAAATTATTGAAACTTTGAAAATATATTTTTTAAGGTATTTTACAAAAATTTGCTCATTTTTTTTATTAATTGATACTTTGAAGTTTATTTATAATGCAATTTCAATAAAATAACGGTATTTATATAGCAATTTTCAAACAAAATCACATATATAATTTTCAGAGCTATATAATAAATAAACAACTCAAATTAGAAGCGAATATTAATTATTTCTAGCTATAAAAATATGATAAAATTTTCTTAGCAGTGCCAATGACAATGTAGCATGTGCGAGAGTTATTTTGAATATATATCCCATTTTTACTAAAAGATAATACATTATTCTGAATAACTTTAAATATAAAGGCTAAAGAAATCTGAAAATTGCTATCCAAATTCATGTAATCATAACAAATATTCCATGTAAGCCCCAGATTTTTAAGATCTAATACAGAGATTTTAGAAAGTTCACTAGGGAGCCACCTTAACACCTTCTTACATTGAAAAATAATTGATTACTCTTATTTCTCAATCATCATATATTATCGTTTATTTTTTCATTTGTCAAATACTTTCATTAATATACGTGTAACGTATCGAGTATTATACTATAATATACTTATATAAATTCACGAAATATTGCGGCTAGCCTCATCAAGTGCCGAGCAGCTTGCCCAAGTGAGGCTCTGTTTAGCGTGTCGTAGTAAGGAGGCAAAAGGAGCGGGTAGGTTACGATTCGGACTCGTGACTCCATAATGATAGAAAAGAAAAATAAATATAATTAATATAAAAGTAAATGTCTTATCTTAATTTGTTCGGAGATTTCATATACATTAACTATTGAATATTCTTATTGTGTTAAATATTAAAATTTAATATTATTTTATATTATCATTTAACACAATATCATTAATTTATTTAGATATACCGTTTAACTAAACTTTAGCATCGGTGAAAACTTTTTATCAACTTTCTAATACGCAAATTGTAGGTTTTGCGCGGTCTATGAAATCATTTAGCGACTGACAATTTAAATTCGCAAACGTGCAGAGCTCCCCCACCTTGTCTTCCGCACTCTGAGGAATTTACTCGACAACAGACTTTCGATGCGCGATCGGGCAGAGCTTTCGTACTCTGTAAACGTTATTCGGTGACTGCAGATCGGTGCATTTAGCTTGATCGACCGCTTTTTATTAATTAGAGATCCGAGGTGTGCGTACATGCAATTATGACGCTATTGATGTGTATAGTTACCTATGTTGAAGATCGAGTGCTCGTTATCGCTTAAGAATAAATAGACTTATTGTGCAGATGATACGATCTAAATTAAATTTAGATAAGTCGGGAAAGAGAAAGAAAATGCGGATGCTATTGAAAATAATAGATTGACTAATGCGTCACTTGAATAAAACAATTCAATAGTAAGCATAGCTCAGATACTTATATGTGCGGTTCAATATACAGTTACACAGCTAATTAATTCGGGTGGGGAAAATGTTGAGGATTAATTTTGAACCTCGTCACAAAATTAAGAAAAATAAAATTGAGAGGTCTAGTCTGTGTTGAATCCTGTGAAAAATCATTAGACATTATGTTGACTGCAAACATATTTTCTTGTAATATAAGATGATCAAAGTTTCTATATCTTAAATCTGTAAGCTATATGTAATTTTGCCACGATATTGCCACCTCTAATTCAATGATTCTTTACAAAGACTAGCACGGCTTTTGCATTTTCCGCGAAGACTAGCACATTACGCAGATATCCGCCGCCTGACTTTTACGGGCTACTTTTATTTATTCTGGTAGTCCTATTTTCGCGGGTAAATCGATTATTTTTTGAGTACTAAAGAAGTCTAGTACTCGAGCTAAATCTGATAAAAATATCTACCAGACTCTTCAAGTGTTTACCGGTATAACCTTAATTTATATATATTCTATACGAAAAGTGCTACTCTTTGTGGGAAATTATAAAAAGTGTTAGTCTTCGTGGGAATTTAAAGTGTACTAATCTTCGAAAAGGCATTGGCACGGATTTCAAAATCACGGGATAGTTATTTCAAGGCTTACATTGAAGTGTACATTTTTGAATACTAATTATTTATAATCATTAGACACACATATCAATAATAATAGTATTTGCATAGTATTTATATATAGTTTTGATATATGTGTGTCTTACAACTATGTACAAATATTTATTTTTTCAATAACATCACCTGATTTTTAAACACGTGGCAAGTGATAAAAAAGGCTTAATTGTAATAATGATAAGACTTCTGGTATGAATATAGAGGGTAACGAGAGGCTCTTTCTTCCGAAATATTTATTTAATATCGATACAAAATTATAAATGTGTAAAGCTGGTTATAGGGTAAGGAAGAAAGTAAATATATAAAATAATTTTATGAAAAAATAAATGATGTATCTTTATTCTTTATATAAAAGTATTAAATAAAATAAATTAATAAGCTGTGATCGACACCTACACACACTCACACATAGATAGATAATAGATATATCTTTTATTTGATAACATTAAAATATATCCAATTTCAGACATTATGTACAGTATTACACTTTTCAGCATTAACAATAAATTCTTTAGAGTGGTGAAAATTTTGTTTGTTGTCACAGATCGTCAAATTGCATGTAGGTATACATATGCATACGAATAGACATTTTCTGGGAATAGCATATTCGAACGCATTACATCAGATAATAAGATTTAATGTAAAAAGCTCAGAAACAAATTATATGGAAACAATGCTTTATCATTGAAAAGGAAAAAATCATATATATGTATTCTGAAAAACTTGAGATGCTCTCGTAACTGATTTCTAAAAGTAGAGTTTTTAATAATTGTCTGATGATCGGTGATGCGATAATCGTCATCGCGCGCCCTTGTCCGGTTACTCAGCAATTTATGCTTTCATCAAGATAATCTAGCAGCGATCAGAAAGTGGAGCGCGCGTGCATATACTATAAGAAAGATGTACGAAATTTAATATGAGTAGGTATATAAAGCAAAGTAAATGATAACAAAATTGAATGATAAAAAAGTAAATAATAAAAGGAATTTACCCATTCTGACAAAAAGTTAAAGGTTATATAAATAATCTGAACTGCATTATTCATCAACGAATGTGATAATTAATCCAGTCTTTAAAGCTCCAAATCCGTGTATAAACATCAGGAAGTCCTAATGCGCAAGGTTGACCAAACGAAACTATACCAATTTGAATCTTATTTACAACCAATGGGCCACCAGAATCACCCTGTCATGTAAAGAGTTTCAGATAACTTTAGAATAAGGAAGAAGTATGTAAAATGTCACGGTATTTAGGGTGGCTTTAGCGGTGGGTACGTTTAGCGAGGGCCCCATGGGGACTTAATTTTTTTAAATTTTGGTTCAATTATCTCATTCTGATTTAATTGAAAAACATTGTAAACTACTTCGTTGACTTAGTTTTCGTTGCGCATGCGCAGAACGCACGTTTTTACCGTTTATCCTCAATATCTTTTTTATTTAGGCGACTCATAATTATGCTTATGTCATTAGATTCTGCATAAAAAATCTTTAATTGCATATTCTGTTTGTTAAGAAATATGTTTTTATAATTTAATAAGTGATGAACGGCTTCACCCCATAAGATTATGTGTTAAATGTGACGTTTTTTATAAGTGTAGTTTTTTCAATAATTTGGTCGTTGACCCTTGATTTTCTTTACACAGATCAACAGTATAATATTCAAACAACATTTTTGGAAAGTTTCAAAGACATATGTTTATATAAAAAGTCGCTGAAGCCATCTTAATAGCAGTTTCTTACATGACAAACTTACATGACAATTTCCTTGTCCTCTACGAGTAGTAGTGCAAATATTTGAAGATGATATCCGTGTTCCGTAGTATTGGTAACATTCCGTTAAACTCAATACTCGAGGATTGGAGTAATGAAGATACCTCGGTGTTGGCCCTTTAAACTTTTTCATGAAGAACCAAAAATGCATTATAAAATACAAAAATACTACATGCTAAAAAAATTCATTATCTTAAAAATACTTACTTCTAAAGTACCCCAGCCTGACACAACTGCATGAGTACCACTTAAGTCAACGTCGAACGTAGGAAGAGCTATGGGACGAACGAAGTAGTTGAATAAAATTGATGAATTTAGCATTACGAGTCCAACGTCATTCTTAAGCGAATTATAATTGAACCCTGGGTGAATGATATGTTGGCGCGAGTAATATTGCCAACCTGCAGATCGAAGGATATTAGTACCAGTCACCACTACAATTGGTCTTTTGTCAATTCTGCAAGGTAAAATCATTGGATAAATATTTGTTTGCATAAATGATGAAAAATAATAAATACCCATATAAACAGTGTGCCGCAGTGAGAATCCATATTTTATTTATGATAGAGCCACCACAGAAATGATTTCCGTTTTGTAATCTTAAAGAAACTTGATAAGGAAATGCTCCTTTAACTGCTTTTGTTCCTCCAACTATACGTCTACTCGAATTAAAAACCAGCATCTTACCATGGCTGTTACCTACAGATAAATAACTCTCGTAATTGTGAACTATTGTATCAGAAATAAGAGCTATATGGTGATTTCTCAAAATATCAGCTATTTTCGTAAAAGAAATTGTTGTAAATAAAGCTGAAATAATTTTTTTTTTGCTGATATATTCTCTTTGATACATAGAATAATATTTTCGTACTTGTTGAGCATAAAACCTAATAAACTTACTAAAATCGGCAAAGTTATTTTCAAAATTAACAGTGGTTACTTTCTTTTTTAAAATTAGAATGAAGACAGTGATGTTTATTACCCTGGTCACGATCATACAAACAAGTCTGGACACTCCATTGTTAAAGGCATAGGAGTTGATAATATGACTCGACCACGTGATATCATGAAAATGGCGACTCAGTGTAGGAAAATAATACAGTCTGCATAGGGAGATTTATGGTTTTTGTTATGTGATAATTAAATAAATAATAAATAAATAACAAAATGGATAATAAAAAAACATTAAGTTATTGTGCATCATTTTCACACCGCACGATGTATAAAAACATACTAAGTAAATAAGGAAATAAAAAATTTAACTTATATACGTAATATAAATAATGTAAATAAGTCGTTGGATCAGATACTTTTTGGCTTTCTTTTAATATATAGCATCATACAAGGACAGAATATATAAATTATTGATGAATATTTGAAGAACACATCAAATAATCTAATGTATCTTATAGGTTAATTTCCTCTAATTGCACGTCATTTCGTTTCTTTTTACATTTCACAGCCTTCTAGTAGATCAAAAATATGCGTAAACTCGCCGGTAAGATATTCGCGTTGAACGTTTTTGAAATAGAGCGACCTTCTTCGTTCATTCCTACACTGTAAAAAATCGTTCGTAGATTTATAACGGCAATTGTAAATCTATTACTAGTCTGAGAGTAGTAAAAAAACAACGCCACTGTAAAAACCCTACATTGAATGTAGTAGGTTTACACCACCGTTGTAAATTAACAAACAAAATTGTAAATTTACTAGTCTGAGAGTTGTAAAAAGATAATCCTACTCTGCGTGTAGTAATTTTACAGTCATTGTAAAGTTACAGAAACTTGTAAATTTACAAAAATCTAGAAAAAGTTCTAAGATCTAATAAAAGTACTACATTCAGAGTAGTATTGGGTAAAAATGTAAGACAAATGCAAAAATCCAGTTTTACTCAAAATATGAGTACTTTTTGGCTAATACAATAAGGGATAATCCCGAAAATATTTATACAGTCACTTGGCAGAAAAAGGTATAGCCAATAAGGCGTTTCATTCGAGTATAAAGTGTGAAAAAATTAGCCATTATAACCTCATACATCACGGCTTACACCGTCGCACGTAAATTTACAACGTCGCTTGTAAATTTATAGTTTTCTAGTAATAACACTACACTCAGACTAGGACTTTTTAATTCCAACTCTCAGAGTAGTAAATCTACAAGAGGATTTTTTACAGTGTATAAATCGGAAAATCTCATTGGAGCATTTCAAAAAACATTTATGGATATAAAACTAGTGTGATCATTTATTACCGTTTATATTAATAAATATGTAAATATATATTAGTAAAAATATTTTTTTTTCCCATTTTCCAAAAAATATGTACAAATTATTAGGAAGAAAAATTAAAATTTTATTTTTTATTTCGGAGATATTTCTTTTTAAATCTTATTTAAACAATTAAGAATTTAAAATATATGATTATTTTTTTATTATACATAAAAAAATATCTACTGTAGCAAGTAAATGGACACTTTCATCCTTGTATTTAGTGAATTGCATAACATTTTCAGGCGCAAAATGTATCTCGCAAATACGATGAAGTTCGGTACCATAAATACTGAGAGCTGTACTTCCCGTTTTTATTATAGGTATTACACCCAGGCACATCACAACAGTACGGCATAATACAAACGACATTATAATCTATATATATAGGTTATAAACAAGATGTATCTCCCAAATGTTTGTATTATGCCGTACTGTTGTGCTGTGCCTGGGTGCAATACCTATGTGTGTGTGTGTGTGTATATATATATATATATATATATATATATATATATATATATATATATATATATATATATATATATATATATATATATATATATATATATATATATATATATATATATATATATATATATATATATATATATATATATATATATATATACACACACACACATAGGTATTGCACCCAGGCACAGCACAACAGTACGGCATAATACAAACATTTGGGAGATACATCTTGTTTATAACCTATATATATATATATATATATATATATATATATATATATATATATATATATATATATATATATATATATATATATATATATATATATATATATATATATATATATATATATATATATATATATATATATATATATATATATATATAATATGTATATATATATTGTTTTGATATTTAAAGAATGTTAGGTTATCAAGTAGGTTATAAACAAGATGTAACTCCAAAATGTTTCTATTACCTATGCCGTATTATTGTGCTGTGCCTGGGTGCAATACCTAAAATAAAAACAGAGAGTACAGCTCTCAGTATTTATCGTACCGAAAGATAATAAGCATTTTAACGAATGGCAAAATGCCGTGGGAGTTCAAAAATTTTAAATTCATCATCGTATTTCCGAAAACCGTTTTACATTTTACACATATATATTATGCATGCTCTCGCTCGCGCACTTGTCTTTACTAGTTATGATTCCATGTTGATTTTCGTGCTTCAGATAGGGGACACTTTTTCAAAGCAAAGTGTCTAGACCTGTTTATAAGATCGTGACCCTGGTATATTAAAGAAAATGACTGACTGATAAACCACCATGTACGATTGATGAATATTATACTTACCATACAAAAATCCAGTAAAGAAAATTAAAATTAACAATTGGAGCTTCATACTTCTCTCATATTTTTCTCTGTCGTTACAGGACAGTCCTTTTATGAAGAAAAATTATAATCTTCTCCTCAAACGTCTGCCTCAACAGTGACGCAATAACGAACGATATAATTTAATAGTAATTGCGAAGTTCATTTATTCTACTCTAGTAACAAATGAATTAATCACCGCGCTATATATGTTATGCACATTTAATAATGTAATAAACTTTAATTTTTCAAATTAGTTTCTAACGACATAAATAATCTCAAAATCGAGAATTTTAATTAGTTAATTTTTAAATATCAATTTTATTACGTCGTAATTACTTTTAAAGTTCGAGTTATTACAAAAGAATCGTTTCTTTAGCACAAGGGGAACTAATGCTAAAAATTGGAAGTTTAAATTACAAAGGTACAGGCTTTTCTATCATCGACTAACTTTGCGATTTATTTGTGTAGTTTATTATTATAGTATGATAAGAAAATATAAAATTTGTATGTAAAAAAATTCTTAATAATATGACTATACCGACACTTAACTTGTTATAAGTGATGTAGTTATGCCGTACTTTTATCTACCGACTTGAAACATAGTAATAATGTCTTGATATAAATCAATATCTTTATCAGCAGTCAGCACTCAGACAATTGTATTTTTATTAGATTAATTCGTTTCACAACATATAAAACACGGTTAATAAAAACAAAATCCGCAGATTACTTTAAGCAGCGAGCAGCATCATGAAAAGCTACATAATAGTGTTACTTGCTTCTTTTCTAGCTACTACCTATGGTAAATACACATTAATTATATGAATAAATAATATTTTTAAAATCGTTACATTATACAAATTGATATTGTTCTCAGCTGGAGTCAGCCATAGAGTAGTCGGTGGCTCGGATGCACCAGAAGGGAAATATAAATATCAAGCTTACTTAAAAGATAATAAAGGTTTTCTCTGCGGAGCTTCAATAATTCATAAACGATATTTACTTACTGCTGCTCACTGCTGTATTGGGTAAATATTCAGATTAAAGAGTATCTTCAGAAAACTTACTTATTACTACTGTTAATTTTATAATCTTAACTTGTAACAGGATTAATCCAGCATCATTAAAAGTGGTAGTGGGTACTAACAAATATTTGGATGAGAGTGGAGAAGAATACCAAGCAGAATCATTTGTTATTCATGAAGATTACCATGTAAGTTAAAACTTTTGTTAAAATGTATTTAATTTGCGACGTGAATAACGGCCTTTAAATATTTAAATATAAAAATAATATACAAATATTAAAAATACTTTGTACATTGTTTAACAAAAATGTATTTATTCAATTGTTTTGTTTTGTGTTAAAGAGGCCAGGAAATGATCATGGAGTTAATGATGTAGCTGTAATTCGCGTACGAAAAGACATAGTCTTCAATGATAAAGTACAACCAGTTAAACTGCCAAGTACAACTGATCAAATTGCAGACAATGCGACAGTTACTTTCAGTGGATGGGGTACATTGAAGGTTGTATATTTTTTATAAAAATATCTATTAAAACGCTTATTTTTGCTTGTGCACGAAAACAATATTGTAGCTGTTAGAGTTACTACGATTGTAACTATCATTATAAATGTCTAATGTAATAGCGAAGATTGCAGCTGTTGGAGTCTTAAATTGTAGTAAGTCCAGATTGAGACTTTTACAGCTACAATTGAACTATAATGCCAACTAACTACAAATTTATTTTCCTGTAAATTTCAAAATAAAGTTATAAACTAAAAAGTGATTGTAAAATGGACATACAAAATTATCAAACAATAGATAATCGTTTAATTAATATATATAATATATTATTTTTTTATAGTTCGGAGGTAGTAGTCCAAAAACTCTTCAGCATATACAATTAAAAGTACAAAACCAGCACGAATGTAAAATGGATTGGTTAAAGTTGAAATTATTATTAATTGAAGATAGCATGCTTTGTACTAACGGAAAATTCGGAGAAGGTGTATGTCACGTAAGTCATTTAACACATTTAGACATGTTATTAAAGTAATAGAGTGAAAGAAACATTATTAGGATGAATAAAAAGAATGATTAAAAAACTGTAAATAAATACAAAACCTTAATAGTTTAAAAAATAATAGATTTCAATAAAATAGATTTGTACACTCAACGTTAAAAATATCTGGTCGAATTAATTTGAATTTTTTTGAAATGCTGCAACTTTATTGGGTCGAATGCCCCTTTTCGCTAACCTCATTGGTGGATTTCTAAAAATTCAAACAAATTCGACCAGATATTTTTAACGTCGAGTGTACATACATTTTTATAGCTGTCGTTAAATATTTGAATTCCATAGGATGAACAAATATTATTTTACAATAGCCTTGTATAACACGATAAAACTTGATTAAATATTAAACATAATAACTGACATGCATTATTCTTTATTTTATTTTAATCAGTAATTTCATGCGTAGATGAGAGATTCTACAGAACTTCTGACTATCATAAGTCATACTCTAATAATGCTATTACTTTAATTCCTAATGCAGCACATTAGTCATCTAGTCAAGGGGATATCGGAGCTAAAAACCCATTTTTTCTTTTACTAATAACTTTTTAAATATAAAATGCAAAGAAAAACTGGAAGAAGATTCGTGTAGATATGAATGATATCAACGCTACTGTACAAGCAAAGTCATTTTGTTGCGTCATTTTTATTAATAATTGGAAATACTAAAGATATCATTCAGTATAACATAACCTAAAAGTATTTCCAATTGTTTGTAAAAACAACGGAACAGAATGCCTTCTCTTTGCACAATAATATTGATATAATTTATATCTTGGCGGCTTTGCTTTCGGTTTTTATTTACATTATAAGCAGTCAAAGATACACATCAAAATCGTGCTTAGATCGACCGAAATCGACTTCACCTCAGCTCCGACATCCGCTTAAAAAGGACCTAAGAAAAAATGGTTTTCTTGTTGTTCACCAAAATTTTACAGTGTATTTATGCTTTGAACCAAAAACAACCATTTAAGCCCATATTGAAAGATGTGCCATGCTTCATTGACTTGCAGTAAAAAAATTTAACTTTTGAAAATTTGCAAGACATTAGGGGTAAAAATTTCTTGGTAAATTTTCATAAGTTAAAATTTTTTGATGTTCAATGAACCATGGCACATATTTGAATATGAGCTTTAATTGTTGTTTTTGGTTCAAAGAATATACTGTAAAATTTTGGTGAAGATCAAGAGAATCTTTTTTCTCTAAATAGATTTTAATTTGTCATTAGAATAAACTTTACGCCCCTATTAGGTCCTTTTAAAGACGTTTTTTGAAGATTCTGGAAAAAGTATTATGATTGACTTACGATGGTCAAAAGTTCTGTATAATTTCTCAAATAGGTACTATAACTATAATTATTATTATCATCGTGTGTAATCAATTAATCTGCAGGCAATTTTAAAATTATTTCAGGAAAGATAGATCCTTATTTTAATCGACTATAAAATGGATCATTTTAATGATCGTAGTTCTTACTATGCATAGGTATATAGTTGATTATGCCGTAACTCATAGTTTGCGTGAAACACAACCTCTGAGACAAACCTCTGAGACACTTAATTACTATTCTCTCTAAAATTATTAGTATTGTCTACATTGTACTGTCTACATAGACGCCGTCTATTCTCAAACAGAAAGATTTGTATCAATTTAATTTTCAGATAAGAGGTTTAAATAAATCTTGATGTTGTCGAGGCTCCTAAGTCAGTAAAAAAAGATTTTTTAAAGATATCTGTATGAATGTACACTCAACAAACAATTCTTCTAACCAAATGCGTTTAAATTCTTTTAACATATTGTAAATTCATTAAAAAAAGTTAAAATGCATTATAACTATACAATTCTTTGCAATTTAGCAAAGTTAATAACACTTATTTCATTATCGTTGCTGACGTCATGCAAACTTTCTGTAATTATGGTTGGTCTAAAAATACTCCTTTTCGATTTTCGCATTAAATTCTCTTAGAACTATCATAAGAGGAGGTCGGAGCTAATTACAGATTTCTGCATGGAATTTTACATTATTGTAATATAATTGATCATAAACGTTAAAAACTTTAGTTATCCGGTGTTCTCAATCTACTAAGGAACACCGGACAACTGAGATAATTGAAAAAATTAAAAATTGTATGAGAATACTGAAAAATACGAAATTGTCGGTAACTACGTAACTGCATGTAATCTCCGACCTTCCCTTAAAGTCGTACATAACTGTAAATTCATCAAATACTTGCCCTAGCGTTTCATATAATGAGACTTTTATTTCATTATCTTTATTCTTTGTTGACCAATAAACATACATTTTATCAGTTTTTTGTCATGCCTTTTTCCGTCTAACCTTTGTGTTCAAAGTTTTATTAAATGTATATAAAAGGCACCGAATATTTTAATATTTTTAAAATGAATCAATAAAATAGGATCTGAAATGTCAGTCCCGTAGTATGTCCAAATCTCAAATTATACAGTAAAAAACTATAATCTCCGCAAAATTAAGGTCTTCAACTGTAGAGTTAATTGTATACAATCCCATCATTAATTTCGTGATAATACTATCCATATTAAAACGTATACTACGACAGTTTTTTATGCAGTGCCTAAATCTAATACTTAGTGAATTCCCAATATACAATATATATGTTTTAAATTATCAGACACATAGTACGATCACTTGTATTTTAATTCTATGTGTTTCTCGATTCTAAATGGTATAAGTACAGCTCATGTATGGAAAAGTTTGCATGTCTAGTTGTCAAGTTGTAAAGAGTAATTCAAATGCAAAATTGTTAGTTTCATAGTGCAGTAAGGTAACTGTACCAGTAACTGGACACTTAGTAACACGAAGACAGTTTATCTAAAATATAAAGCATTCAAATCAAATTTAGACCGAAAAAACTTTTAATTATTGAAAGATATTACTATTATTTATCGTGTATTTGAGTACATTTAATAATAAAAGATTACGTAAAGTAGCTAATTAAGGCTTAGGAGGTTCAGAAATGAAGATAGTTTGTTTGTAATTGTAAGATAAATTATTTATTTTTCTGATTTATTATTAAATAAATAATTAATTTTGTAAATATTTTAACAGTTGTAAAACTTAATCTACTAAATAATGTATTTTTTGTCCCACTTGCACGAAAACACATTTCTTCGTACCCATATAGCGGGACTAAAGTAGCCGTTTCCCGACCAGTGGGGGAAAAAAAAGGTCAGTAGGAAAAAATTTACTTTATGTCCGCTTCCGAATCAGCGGGCAGAAAAGACTTTTTTTCAACTTAGACATGAAATAGGCCTCTTTTCATGCCTAAAAGTAGCGTAGGAAATCGCGCATTTCGAGCGTGCTTGAAAAGTGTGAAAAAATATTCATTTAGTGGGGAAAAAGTGAAACAGTAACTTTTGATATAAATAATTTGCAGTATATTTGCTTTCGGCATTTGTTTTACATATAATTACAAGTTCAAAAAACTATCATACACGTTTAAAATTTTTTTATTTCCAAAATATACAAGCTGCGGCGTAATCAACCATATAATAAATTAACTATATATTTCTTATATTATCTCTAATTTTATTTTTTATTTTTTAACAGGGTGACTCCGGAAGTCCTCTAGTTAACAATGACGAAGTTCAAGTCGGAATTCTCTCTTTTGGTTATCCCTGTGCTTATGGATATCCAGATATTTTCACAAGAGTCTCTACTTATGTTGATTGGATCAATGAATTTTTGAATTAACTAAAACGTCTATAATGTATAGTTATCTGAATAAATAATTTCAAGAAAGGATTGAACTGTTCGTTTATATATAACATTTATTATAGCACACTAACCTCAAAATGCCAACTTTATTGTCGATTTTGAGGTTGTTGTGCTATAAAATATCGTATGAGACTGTTGTGGGAGGTGTTTTTCTACCTTGCTCGATTTTCTCACTCGCTTCGCTCGTGCGAAAACCCTCGAGCAAGGTAGAAAACCATCTCCCACAACAGTGTCATAATATACTATTTTATTATATTTACTTATATAAATCCTGAAACTTTAAGAGATTTATAACATATATGTCATTGTATTTTTATTATTCCATGCGCTGGGTGAGATAGAATCATGAGATCGAAATCAGTAATGACTATTTTGAAACCTATTTTTAGGCACTCGCCCCTACTATACTTATAGAGAGACTCTATACGAAATATAGAGCCTCTGTATGCTATATATGTACCGTCTGATATACATATAAAAATAACTACAGTGGGCGAATGCCTTATGGATTTGACAAAAAGTCCATCCGTGCACAAGAGCTAAATACAATGAAAAACCTATAAAATGCTGTTCTATCTGGCGTAACCCATGGTAGAGTCGGTCAATACATGTCTAGTAAATTCATAAATAGTATTCTCCCGAGCCTTCCTCAAGTTTTTGCTGAATCGACTTGATTAGCGTGAATGAAAAATCAATCACTGATATTTGATAATATTTGAAATATTTATAAAATACCGTTCCTTCTAGCATAACCTATTGTACAATTGGTCAAAACACGTCCAAAAAATTCACAAGTACTTGTCATAGCATTCTTCCGACAGTTCCTCCAGTTTTTGCCGAATTGACTTAATTAGCACGAATGAAAAATCTGAACCTGATATTTGACAATATTTGAAATATTAATAAAACTCTGTTCCTTCTGGCATAAGTCATTGTAGGATGGGTCAAACCATGTCCAAATAAATTTTAAATACTTAATTACCTTCTTTTTTGCTTATTTATTGTGAAAACAGCGAGATAAAATAAAATATAAATATACTATCAACATACTTCTCTTGTTGTAATATGAAATATGTATTTAGCTTTATCGTGTTTATTTGTTGAAGAATTTTTCTCCTCTTATATGGTATTAATTAAGATCAATCGTTATTTAAGAGTTAAGTTTCCTATATGCATTTTAAGTCAACATCGTTAATTGTTATTTGATAATAACTTTGGAACAATGTACGGGCGATGGGCTTCGCGGTTCCGTACTCGAAACCACCTCCAAAATTCTTGCCGAAATTTGTTTCTATTAGGTGGAAACCTCTCTTTATAAGTATCATAACAATTATTTAACTAAGTAATTTAGAACTTTCAAAGTAACTTTTGTAATTGTAATAGAAATACTCGTAATGCAGACAGTTAAAAAACCGCTGCCAATGCATTGGCACTTAAGGTGATGCTAAACCCTCGTGTAATCGGCAAAGACGATCAAGAATCACTGTTTTCATTTAATTTTCAATTTTGACTCTCTCTAGAAATATCTCTCTGGAAAATTGTTGATTCCGATTGGGACAACCAGAGAGATATTTTCTCAAAATTGAAAATTAAATGAAAAAAGCAGTTCCTCGTAATTCTTGGTGACGCGTGGGTTTAGCATCACCTTAACTTCCTCCAATCTTATTAATTTTTTTTATAAATATTTATTTGTTCTATTTACTTCTGCGTTGAAAAGTCAAACCGGCAAGTTTTTTTTTATAAATGACGAGATAGATTTAAACTTTAAAATTACCATTTAAACATAGGCAAAAGTATAATTCATATTATGAAAAAATATTTGAATTATATAAAAAGAATGGAATGCCTTGAAAACACTTTTGGTCCTAGTTTATCGTTAAGGGAAGAGCCTGACGTATTGTTTTTTCCAAAAATATATTTATGATTTCCTGGAATAACCACTTAAGTCAATTTTTCGTGTTTTCGAGATATTGAGGTTTTAATTTTAAAATTGTCATTTAAGCCTATGCAAAAGAAAAGCATAACTTATGAAAAAGAGAAAGTTTTAGATGAACTTTTGCAACTTTTGACTTTTTATCTGAAAGTACACCATACGTAGATACCAAAATTACTAAAAACTCAATTTTATAAAAAAATGGACTTAAGTGGTTATTTCGGGAACCCACAGATATTTAGAAAACCTTACGGGATGAAATGAAAAATTAAGTCATTGAGAGTAATTAGGAGTTTAAAATAAAGTTCGTACGGGGCACAAAGCTGGCGGCAGTCAAGGCACACTTTGCAGTGTTTCGAGCATTGTTTACATGTAGAATTCTTCCGTTTTAATTAGAAATAAAGGTGTTTGTGAGCTAAATAAATTAAGCACTGTGAGTTTGAAAGTCTTTCATCTTCAGACAATAACGGAATTTTCTCCTCAGCACAGTAGAATATCAAAAAGTGTCTCAGTACATTATTACGCTGAGAAAACGATATCGCAAAATATTATGATATTGATATCGCAAAATATTACAATATTGATATAATAAAATATTACGATATTGTTATAATAAAATATTATATTGATATTGTAAAAAATTACTAATAAATTTCTTTTCGATCAATATCGTACTATTTACGATATAAATATCATAAAATAAAAACTGTACTTAAATGTTTTATGCAAAAATATATCATTTTGAAACAATTTTTCATTAGTAATTTTTTACGATATGGGTTTTCACAACGAGTCGTTCCGAGAGTCGAGCTAACTGGGACTTGTCTTGAGGCGAAGTTAGTAAATCGTGAACGACTTGAGTATTCTCTTATCTAAAAACACACCAGATTACATTTATGTAGTATGGTAGCGAGAAGAATAAATTTTCACTTGTAAATATGTAAAGACCGATTACATTTCAAATCATGCAGGCCGGATTCACCTATGTCATCAAATCATTTCAAAATTGAATATGTTATTCTACTCCGAAAGTCAGAGGACACGTATTTTTTATTTTTGACATTGCACCAAAATTGCAGTTTTTATGCATATTTTAAAAATGATGTCCAAAATCTATATTCTGAAAAATTAAAAGATTTTAAAAAAACTTGTTGTTTATTCAATGTAATAATGGATGCTCTTTCATTAACAGCTAAAAACAATCAAAAAGTTAAAAAAACGTTTATGACATTAAATAAATGCATTTTTCTCAAAAAGACCACTTTTTTGGCTGAAATTTTTTTGGTAATTACTTGAGCTCGAGACCTTTTTTTGGTACATGAGTGATTTGCGTTTATTTTGCTTTAAAGACATAAAAATTAAATAAAAAAATCGTTCTAATATTTTTGGAACAGAATTGTGACATAAACTTTAAACTGAAAACACAATCCTGCATGGTCGTATGGTTTAAATTAAAAGTCATTTGCTACGTAATTTTTTGTGCTGAATCCGAATCTGACCTTACAATTTACCTATCACGTTAAATTTTCGGGATTAATTAGGTTGAAAGTGTAAAAAATGTCGATTTCACTAAATTAGTGAATTTATGTAAGAGAACCCTAGTGAAAAGAACTATAATTAATCACCTGACAATTTATATGACGAATATAATATGACGAGTCAAATAGCGAGGCCATGTTAAATTATATGTTGCATAACATAAAAATCATTATGTGACAGATCATATGATTATACATAAGACTTCCGAAAAAATCATAAAATATATGATTCCGTGTATGATTTAGCAAAAGATTCAGCATATGATACGGCATATGACTTATTATATAATTTGTCACATAATTCGTCATATGATTTGTTATGTAATTACTTATATCATTTTTCACGTGATTAATCCTATTTTTTTATTTTATTAGGTATACCAAAATCTTTAGCATACTTTTTATGTCTTCGTATAGTGCTACTCTTATACTATAAAAATAACTTTAACCGTTTTTATAAGATACTTTCGCGTGATATACTGCGTTTAAGATACTAGAAATGCCAGGAGCCTTATTCGCTAAGTATTTCATCGCGTGAAATACGTAAAAAATGTGCTCTTGGCCAATCAGAGAGCTCCATTAAAGAGAATATTGGCTATATATCGCTAGTTATATGCATAGAGAATAATTTTACTCGTTTCTTATTACATGAAGATGATTGTAATGTTATTATACAGTTTTAACTATATTTTTTTTTGATGGATGGAATCTATTATTCGCTGCGAGTAATAGATTTCTTCCATCAAAATACCACTAAACGAGTAACAAAATTTTCGAACAAATTAACTATATTTTATTTTAATTTTATAGTATTAAACGATAATCTTACCTAAAAATAATTATTAGATGATTGTTTCAAGACAGAATATGTATACAATAAAGAAAATGTGAGTGAAAGATAAAGTGAAAGATCGATTTTTCATCTGAAGTATATTTTTAATAGAAAAACATTATCCGTTAATATATTGAAAGCAATGTTTATATATAGTATACCCAAGACCTACAAAAGTTACAAACATATTAAATCAGAAATCTTTGGATTTTCTATGTCTATGGTAACTCCTTAATTGCGTGATTTATTCCTGTAACTTGTCATTTAAGAAAGCACCTATTATGTTGCTTAATAGAGGTGTGTGAACAGTTGATTTCGTGGATAGTGGAGTGCGTGGCTACTGGATCGTGCCTTCAGAGCCTTCGACTGCGACTCGTTCTCAATTATCATCCTGTCATAGGAAAACCTGATTTTTATCCCCTTGTTGCACAATGTATTATTTCTTGTATACAAGTGACTGAATTGAGTTCGTTTGTAGTGAAAATCGATACTTATTTTTCCAACAAAAATTGTACGCAAGTAGGTCCAAATAAAAATGAATTTTATCAAATGTCTAAGATTCAGTTTAAATGCAGATAACCACTTTCTTCATTTAAAAGACAGTTACTTGAAGTGTTATATTTTCGATATTATATGACGATAATAAAATTTAAATTACAGTAGCAATTACCCAACGAGATAACTTATTAAGGGGCTTTCACAGCAAATTGACCTTCTAGAAGAAAATTTGTAAAACGGTAGGGTAGAGTACCCCAGTATGACCACCCATAGTTATTTTAGCTGTAACATTTGTGTACTAAGGTGAAAATGAAAATTACAAAATCGAATTAGTTGTATGAATAGACCTTTTTGATGTAGTAAATTAGTTTTGGACAACGTTAATAATCTGAGTTAAGTATTAATTAATAATGAAAAATGAAGGTTTTGAGTTTTTGAAAAAGTGTCTCCCACTATGACTACCTAACGTTTATAGAAGAGTATTTTTGCTCTAAATGCTTAAAAATTGTGCTTCAAAGATATTAGGTAAAAGTTATAAAATAGTATGTTGTTTAAATCTATTTTAATTTAATTCATCACATATGAAATAATTAGTATTTAATTAGCATATATATTGGGCATGTGTTTAACCTTTGCGAAATAACTTTTGACTCAGATAATAACGGAATTTCGTTTTTATAGCAAAAAATTTCAGAAGGTTGATTTAAAAACAAGAATCTCTGATCATATTTAATAGAATTATAACATGCATATAATTCAACAATTCAAATCCTGGATGTATCGGTAAAAGCCCAATAGCCATGGGGTATCCATTCTAGGAAGGGGTCACACTGGGGAAATCTCTCCTATAAAATTTGTTGTGAACGAACATAAAGGTTCACGTGTCAAAATTTATTATTTGGTTTATGACAAAGAAAAATAAATGTTTGGATCATTTTATGATCTTCCATATCAATTGAAATATTAATTTGATTAAAAAGTAGATACGCGTTAAAATATACATCTGCACACATAAAAGAAATGTTGTGGCTTTTACCCTGCATGTCATCACGCATATTTATAAAATTACAAACTATGATACGATTATTTAAAAATACTTTCCCAACAATAATTTTATAAATTCTGTATATATTATATTTATATACAGATGACAGATTGAGCTATACGCCTGAAGTCAGTAATCTGTAATGCTAAGCTGCATATCGTATTGCCTGCAATTAGGCGATCTTGAAAGGGAACTATGTAATACAACAATTCAATATATTTTCAAAATTCAAATTCTTACGTTTTGTATTAAGTACTTTTGCTAAAATACTTCAATTAGTATTTTCTAAATCAACACCGGACCCGCATCAAATCTATGACAAAATAAACAGTCTCAAAATAAACTTAATTCACAATATGAAATACCACTTAGAGTTCTCTCGTATAATATATATAATTATAGAAAAATATTAATTAATTATTTATACAAATGACGAGTTACTATCATTTTGCTTAAATTAAACGTTGGAAATTGAAAAATGCAATGAGAGGACTTATAGCGACAGACCTGCACTTGCGACTAAAACAGTCCGTTGGTCGCATTGGTATGTTCAAGTATGATTATTGTTTTATGTTATTTTTATATGCGGTAAGCGGTTTTGATTTCTCAGATATGTATACATGCATTTTGTAGTATGTATAATGTTATAAAAAG
This sequence comes from Gastracanthus pulcherrimus, assembly GCA_949152435.1. NCBI lineage: Eukaryota > Metazoa > Arthropoda > Insecta > Hymenoptera > Pteromalidae > Gastracanthus > Gastracanthus pulcherrimus. The sequence goes on from OX424574.1 coordinate 184,322,678, forward strand.
AATTATTTTTTTCGCATTGGTATGTTCAAGTATGATTATTGTTTTATGTTATTTTTATATGCGGTAAGCGGTTTTCATTTCTCAGATATGTATACATGCATTTTGTAGTGTGTATAATGTTATAAAAAGAATTATTTTTTCAACAACCGTATATATTTACAGGAGCTATATTATTTAATATAGAGAATAGAGATGTATACAAAGTAATCAATTTAGGTGAAAAGCATCGTATTATTATTAATTCCTTTTTAATTTAAATTTTAAAATTGAAACTTTAGAGAAAGAACACATGAACAAATGTGTACTTAAATGTTGAATCCTGTCAACGCAGTATCACGTCAATGGTATCTTTTACTTGGAAAATAAGGAAAATTTCTTAAAAACAAGGCTAATTCGTCGAAATCTTGGTTAGTTAAGTTATCATCCATCCGGTTCAGTTCATGTCTATCATAGCTACGCATGATACATCGTAACTTTTTTTTCACAGTACTTGTTGGGTCTGACCCCAATTTGAATATCTATTCACAGGTGGCTTTAATAGCTTACACGATATTACTTATATCTACTTGGTATTCACGGAAAAGGGAATCACGAAGCCGTCACATATAAGGACGTGCTTCAAGTCTCCGAAAATATTGTTTTGTCCATAAGTGAATTAGCTGGTCGCAAACAAGATTCATAGTTTCAAATATGGAAAGTCTATTCTTTCATAAGTTTATGTTTGCTGTATATTTATTGTGTGCTGTACAATACTTTGCTGCTATTTCAGCATCGGGTAATTAACACAATTATTTAACGTCAAACCGATTAAAACTAAGCTAACTTTAATAATAATTTAATGTAATTCTTTAACTATATATTGTACGTTATATAATTATAATCTATTATTATACGTAGCTGGTAACGAAAGAACTGTAAATTATTTTTAATTGTTGTCAATACTCAGAACATGATGAGCCAAAGATCGTTGGCGGGACAAGAGCAGAAGATGGTCAATTTCCGTATCAAGTTTCTCTGAGGCTTAATAATCGACACTTCTGCGGTGGATCGATCCTTAACAAACGATGGATATTAACGGCAGCTCACTGCTTGGCTGGGTGAGCGATCCCACATGAAACGGCGATATTTATTAATATCTCAGCAAGCTCTGCTTACTGAATTACCTTCATATCCTTGAAAGCTTCTTTGAAGGTATTTCTCTATTCCCAGGTTCAACAATACTGCAATTTCCGCGGTTGTCGGTACTAATTACCTCGACAAGGGCGGCGACACATACCCATCCAAACGTACTATTAGCCATCCAAGCTACAGTTCTCTACTCATAAGAAACGACATTGGATTGATTGAATTGGACAAGGACATTGTATTCAATGATAAGGTACAACTGGTAAAACTTCCGGATTCAGATTTCGATAAAGCAGATTATCCCGCTGAATTGTCTGGATGGGGAACCACTACTGTAAGCTATAATATTGTTCATGCTAGTTTTATTAAATATATACATTAATTTAGTATCGACAACCGGGGTGACTTTACGCCACTGGTGTGATTTTGAACCATACACAAAACTAAATTATATTTCTTACGCCTCAGAAATTATGCGGTTTGAAGCGACGAGAGGCGCTTTATATTAAATATACAAAATTTGCAAACTTAAACACTTGATTTCTGCTAACACGTGTATCGAGTTTATACTTATTTATTTATTTGAATTTGAATTTGAATTTTTGATTGATTACCTGTTATTGTAGCTACTTATTGTTCACTAAGTAAAATGTGATTTAAAACTGCCGTGGAAAATAATAAGTTTTTGGTGGTACAACATTGTGAAATTTCCTTTTTTCAGTCTTTTTGCAATTTTTACTTCATAAATTATAACTCACAACTAATTTTGCCTCGTATCAGAATTCAACTTCCGGTACAAAGTATGGAGACATAAAATATGTAGTACAAAAAAGCTCCACACAAAAAATTTAATAATGTAAATATTGTTTTGAAAACATCTACAATTGCCTAAAAAAGATCCGAGTAAGACTCTCTATATTTGGAATGAAATTTTGATTGAAAAATTGACCCGATTTAAGTTGTTATTGCACTCAACATCTCGTAAATAATTTTTAGCACTTAATTTAGAATTGCATTTTCAAAACGTATAAAGTTATCTGGTTAAACGATAGAAGATATTTTGTGTTTCAATAACACAATGTTTTTTCAAATACGCACATCTAATTTGCAGTATCCGGGACAACCGCCCAACGAGTTACAACATATCAAGCTTAGCGTCATCGACCAACACGACTGTTTGAACACAAGCTTTCGCGTAACAAATAAGAACATCTGCACCCTAACGAAAAGGGGCGAGGGAGCTTGTCACGTAAGTTTATGCATCTTCTTACACAGCAGAGATTAGGCACGTTTAATAATAATTGAAACGGAACAAACCAACCTTGTGATGTTTATTTGTTATTAAATCCTATTCAAGAAATATTGATTAATGATTGTTTCTTTTTCTTTAAAGGGTGATTCTGGTGGTCCACTAGTGGCGGACGGTGTTCAAATTGGTGTTGTTTCTTGGGGCACTCCATGTGCCAAAGGAAAACCAGATGTTTTCACACGAGTCTACAGCTACGGAGACTGGATTAAAAAATATGTCGACAAAGCAGAATAAGCCATTACTTGTAAAGAAATTAGTGTAAATAAGAAATTGATTTGTAATATTAAAGAATGCAGATGAAAAATAAAGATATTAAAATGCATTGATGCAGCGCTATTTTTTATTCCTGACTCACGGAGCTTAAGTCAGCTATCAAAGTATCATTAGATTATGACGGATAAATTTCAATTCTGACATCATGAGATCCACAAAATCCAAACGCGCAATCATCATTTCTCAGCAATGGGGGTGAAATTTAATGAGAAAAAGAATTACACATGTACTTAATACATATTAGACAAGACAGAAACGGATCTGCTTCGGCGTACGATAAGCAAAAACGATTTTATTAGCAGTGATAAACGTAAAAAGTTTGACATTATCAACTCGCGAAAAAGTCTTGTTTAAACGTAAAGCCTCGATGAGTGTGTTTTTCTGCACATGTATACCTTCGAAGTACCGATAACCGATTGATGTTTAGCAGCGGAAAATGTGCGTTGTTGCACGACGTCATCGCGCAGCCTCATGCGTGCGCAAACACAAACTGATAATAATTTCAATAAATATCAAGGTGCCAGAGTCCCCGCAGAGTGTCTATCATCGGTGTACCAATATGACGTGTCTACCACTTCTCATTCCGTGCATTATATCGCTTGTCTCCGCTGTGTCCGGTAAGATTCTCTCGCGGCTCCCCCGACAAAATCATATAATCAAACTCTAACGTTACAATAACGTAAACACCAATTTTAGGCGGTAGCATAGGCGGCAGAATCGCGGGCGGCCAGAACGCGGCGGAGCACGGCTATCCTTACCAGGCGTCGCTACGGGTTCGCGGCGACCACAAGTGCGGCGGCTCGCTGCTGAATCGCCGCTGGATCCTGACGGCCGCGCACTGCGTCGCCAAGTACGAGGTGTCCAACTTCATCGTCATCCTCGGCAGCAACAGCCTCATCTACGGGGGTTTCGCGTTCTGCGCCCAGGAGGTCCAGCTGCATCCCAGCTACGTCCTGGGCGAGCAACACGACGACATCGCTCTGCTGAAGCTCTGCACGGTCGTCAATTACGGGCCGAACGTAGCTCCGGTGCAGCTTCCCAGCGTCGATATCTACGACGACGATTGCAAGGCCGTTTTCACTGGCTGGGGCAGCTCACAGGTAAGTTGGGTACGATTATGGTGTTACGAGACTAGATACCTGGTTTGTACAGTGTAAATGTCGGAACCTTAAATGTAGACTTGCTGATCCAGAATACATACGTCAAACAGTGGCAACATTTTAAACAATAGGGTGAATTATATGATATTATTAAAGGACAATATTAAACTTTTTCTTTAACGATTTACTTCCGGGTCTAGGATTTTGATGAAGCTTTGACAAAATTATTTTACTACTTTAAAATGAAGTGTAGGGCCCGCAGTTTGATCCCGAAAACAAAAACCGCTACTAATTGCTTTAGCAGAATGCTTTCTCAAAGAGAGATTCTAATAAATCAAGTTTGAGAATTTAATAATGGAAATTCGTATTAAATAAAGTAAAGCTAAAGTTAACTCATTAGACACACGCGTTTAATTAATGCCAGTCTGAGATAATCTTAAAACTTAATTAAAATAATTTTCATAATATCGCTACACGAAAATTTCTTAGTTAATTTTTGTTTAAAATTGTTCATTAAACATCTTTAACAGTATATTTTATGTTCAGGTCTATTAGAACAAAAAAATATTTCTAAATTTACTAAAATTACCGATTTTCGAAAAATATGTATTCAAAATTCAATTTTATTTCTTCCACTAAATAGCATTCGAGCAATTGCTCGATAAATAAATTGGAAGAAGATTATGTCTATTTTAAGAAAATATACATATTTTCTATATGTTTGACGTATAAAGAGTCAAAAAAAGATTTTCTTGATTTTTATAAATTTGTAAGTATCAAGTATCTATAGTACTAAATTTGTTATATACAGCAAATCGAGGTATCTTTGACCAGCGGGATGTCTTAACCCAGTATTCTAAATCAATTTACATCGAATGTGTAAACTTATATGCATTTATAAATATTTGCACCAGCTAGGGGTTGAAAAAACAGTGCTCAGAAACTTGAAGATCTGATAGAAATTTATTGTAGAACGGTGATCTAAGATGATCCGCCGACCAATTTTGCTCTACAGTACTTAAATTTTATAATTATTTACCCAATGAATTTTTCTTTCTCGCATTTTATGACTATTTACGATACTAAGAATTTTAAAGTTGTAAAAAACGATAGCTAATCTTTTTGGTTTAATTAGAAAACGTTTGCTATTTTTTATTATTCAAGTTTACAAATTAGCCCCGAGGTGGATAAAAAATTGTTGTTTATAATAGTTGAAAAAAATAATATTAATTGAATATCTGGAATTATGAAAGAAAACAAAAACTATTGATAATTATGCATAGAAAAAGTATATTTTAATCATATTGCAGAATACAAAAATTATAATAAAGTATGTACAAGTCAACTTCGCTCTCCCCTACTGATCTGCCATCTTCAGTGAAAAAATTACTTGTTTACATTAAGGTGATGCTAAATCCACCTGCCACTGATAAATACGAGGAACCATTTTTCTCATTTAATTTTCAATTTCTAGCAAATATCTTTATGAAACGTTATTGTCCTAATCAAAAACAACAACTTTCCAGAGAGATATTTTCTCAAAATTGAAAATTGAATGAAATAAGTGGTTCCCTGCATTTGACTGTCACAGGGGGTTTAGCATCATCTTAAAACTCAAACCGAGCTAATGAGCATAAACTATTTACATCGATCAAGTTGAAGTAATAATTTAGTTTTTAAAGTTTGGTAAATTATAATGTCTTTTTAGGTTAATTTGTATGTGTTCTATGAGATAGTGTACTTATTTTTTTCAAAATTTTGTTATTACATATAGAATATTTACAGTATATGCAGCTGCAAAATAGTTTAGTTTTGAGACATATAAGCGTATCTGATAGATAGGTACTTCTAAACAGGGTGGTAGAGTAAAGTGAGAGCGTTTTCGAGACAACTAATGTAACACAATAACCGAAAAAGTCATTGCTTTCCTGGTATATCATGTTGTTAGATTTTAGGATTTTATGCTTATATTGATCGATCGTTTTGAAAATTATATACATACGACTGATCTTTTACATGTTTGGTTCTTAAGTAGGTTCGGGGGATTTACAAAAAATCAGAGAACGTAATGAAACTCACACATATCATTGTTTTGAGAATCAAGAAATTCCCTGAATTTTTTTAATATTTATTACCGATGTTATATTTAAGGGGACGCGTCAGACCTACTTTACCCGCCGATAAATGTATTCGAAAATTTCGTTTTTCTCAAAAAATACGCATCAGAATCAAATTTCCTTTTCAGGGTCGCTTTATTTACGTAAAATACTAATTCGAGTAAAATAATAATTCGAGTTTTCCGCTACATATTTTACGTAAATAAAGCGACCCTGAAAAGGAAATTTGATTCTGCTGCGTATTCTTTTAATAAAACGAAATTTTCGAATACATTTATCGGCGGGTAAAGTAGATCTGACGCATCCCCTTAAGATATTCGATTTAGAAGTTTGCTCGTTATACATGGGCTCTTATGGAACTAAGCTATTAAACAGATTGACGTTGGGTGCGATGTGTGTAAAAAACAGAGAATGAAATAAAAAACTATGTACATTATCAAGTAACTTATTACAAAGCTGTGTGCAAAATTTGAACGCGTGTCACCGCATTTAATTCCGAGTACCGTTACGGACCCAGTTCCTGATCAGGTCCCAATTACTGATCATTTTCTTAAATAAAATATTACTTTAAACTTGCTGCTGCAAAAACTATTTTGAAGATTGCAGACATAACTATCTACTATTTAGATTTTCTTGTTCAAAATCTAAAAAGTTTAATTGTAATTGGCTTTTATGGAAATCGGAGTTGATCAGAAATTGCTCTTAGCTGATCAGCAACTGGGTTCGTGACGGTATTGAATGAAAACGTAAACTAAAAGTCAAGCTTGTTGGCTGTGAGAGGTGGTGCGCGGGGAAAGAGGGGAGATCCTTCCTCATCGCACCTACTGATAGTCCCGAACCTCCTTATGTCAGTATTATTTTTAAAGGCTGAAGATACACCGTATTAAGATATAGCAGTGTTGCCCTCTCCTCTATTTCTAAATCAAACATTAGATATATGTATTATAAAGAAATTTTTAAATTTTGTTTGTAGAAGGATGGATCCAAAAGCTTCAGTCTTAAGGTTGTCGAACTGTCGACTATTAACTTGGACAGGTGTCGAGGGCCGTTCCCCAGTGTAAATTCAACGAACATCTGCACATTCAATGGCGCTGGACAAGGTTTATGCTACGTGAGTACATACACATACCTATAGTACATTCTTGCAATAATTACATTGCGCATTTACATTTTAAATGAATGTTTATTTATTGAACATTTATCTCAATGCATGAAACGATTATTCAGTGAAATAAAAATGAAATAAATTTTATACAGGGAGATGCTGGTAGTCCTCTTGTAGTTGATGGAGTTCAGATTGGTATTGCATCCTGGGGATCACCATGCGCTCAAGGGTATCCTGATGTTTTCACTAGGGTCTACAGTTACGTTGACTGGATTCTACCAATTATTGCTGACGAATTTGATAGTTAATTTAAAATGTCAATATGTATCATTATAGCTTATAAGATTTTATTGCAAAGAAAAAGAAAAAAAAGTACCCGGACAAGAAATAAAGATGACACCAGCGTTGAAAATTCGCTTATACCATCTGAAACGCAATAAACTGAAAATATTTGAATTTAAAAAAAGTATAAGTATCTACCTGATCAATTTATTCTCAGCTTTGTCGAAGCGTTGAATAAGGAAAAAACACAAACACCCAACGCAGAATAAAGTCCCATGCAAAGCCTTCTCTCGAATAGAGTATACAAAGAACTAAAAGCGACAGCCAATATCACTGTGTCAGCGTACAGGGGAAATAAAGCCCACGAAGAAAAAAAAGAAAAAAAAAACCCGTGTAATCGTGCGACGCATTTGTGGAAGAGCCGGTGAGCAATGTACAGCTGATAAAAGTGCAGGAGGAGTAGAGGAAGCCAGAGTGCGAGCCCGCAGTCGTCGTCGGCGGCGACGGCGGCGGCGGCATTATAGCGGCAGCGAAAAGTCCAACGACCTGCACGCCGGCAGGCGCGCCGCACCGTCGCCGCCGCCGATAAACGATAAAAGACGCGAGAAATGCCGCCCGCGCGCGCCTGCGCCTCGTACGGCATTCGCATGCATATATATATGAGTCGCGCCGTTCGCGAGTAATCCGCGCGTATGTACTGCAGCGAGTCGAAACTTCGCGCGAGAATTATTTTCCAGCGGCGCGTATCGATCTTTAATAACAGTATTAGGTGTTAGGCGCCTACTTCGACCTTTATATAACTACGCGCGGACTCGACTTCCTTCTATATTTTCTTTCTTGCCGTATATTTCTATAGGTATATATGCTTCGAGGTTTTTTCCCTCTGTTCTTGTGCTTTGCTAATGTTAACGCCAGTTCAAGGTCTATATTATACCGCACGCCGGAGTCGTTTAAGAAAAGTGTACAAGAAATTAACAGGTCTTTTGTAGAGGGTGGAACAAATAATATTTACGGTATACGGGCAATAACAATACAAAGACATCGAAAGCATTCAGTTTCTATACGGGTTTATTTTAAAAAATGTTATATATTTTGAGAACTGAATAAAACATGAATACATAAATGAAGGAACTCGAGTATTTTCAGCGTGACAAAACACACGTATAGGCTTATTTATTTTCTCCGAGGCGTTTCTGTAAGGCAAAGTCCCATCCTCGAGAGGTCTGAAATTTTGCGTGCTCAGGCGAGCTTCGTGCTAGATAAGCATCTCACGTATGAAACTTCCCTTCGAAAGAATGCCACTCGCATAAAAGTCAAGCGGCTCGTTTCCCGTGCCTTGCATTTTAATTCTATATTAGCGTACGAATGCCGCCACCGCTGCCGTCCACCTCGCCTTTGTGTGCGCGCACGCTCGAAGGAAAATATTTTTTAAATTTTATTCCTCGCACTTCCTCCCTCTCTCTCTCTCTCTCTCTATCCTGTATCCGTGTCTGTTATTAAACTGCCAGTATACACTCAGTGATACAGTCTTATGTTACCACTGTTATACGATTAACGTTCGCAACAAGTGATATACGTTATAATGATTCTGGCAACGCGAGCCGATTCGCTGAATATCGCGCCGCAAAAGTGCGGTCGCTCGAGGGGGTAGATATAGGCGCAGCTTACAAAGAGAGAGAGAGGGGGTTGGCGAAAGGGTTGCGCAGGATATAGCGCTCGACAACGGAACACCGAGCGCTGGCATAGACGAGTACTGCACGAGTGACCCAAATATCCCTGGGCTGCTTGCGCGCGCGCGCGCGCCCGCCACGCATAGACTCGTCCGCCGCGTTTTCTCGCCGAATTCTTCGCCGAAGCGTCGTCGTCGCCGCGAGTGCCAGCCCCCGGCGCTTCGTGCAAAAGTGTGCCGCGACCGAAACGAAATAACATCGCGGGGCGCGCAAGAGCGTGGCGAAAAAGAAGCGTCAGCTGGCGGCCTGCCTATATAGGTACGCACCTGTCCCCCGAGAGGCAGCGCGAGATCGATATCGTTCGCGCGCGCGACGGCATCGTCCTCGTCCCGCCCGACCCTGCTCGGTGTGTGTACACTTATATACCTATACACCGTGTGTGCGTTCGCGAGTCGTCCTCCGACTTGCCAGTGCGCCGCAGTGCTCCGTGCAATTTTCGAATCGAATCGCGCTTGGAACAAAGGAGGCGCCAGGCCCCGTGTTATTATATAGCTCCACGTGCTCCAAATTCCGTGCCGTAAACACCGTAGCTGCGGGTTTTGCGCGATCGCGGAGCGAAGCGTTTGTTGCGAGCCGCGCGATGAGCGGGCCGAACGTCGTGCTGGAGTTGCGGACGGCAGTGGGCCTCGAAGCGAGGAAAATGGAAGAATATCGAGCTGCCGCCACGGCCGAACAGCTGTAATAGACCGCGGTGCGGATGTCAGGGGGTAATCCGGGACAATGTTCAACGCCTTGGTTCTCAGCCGGGTGAGGCTCAGGCGGCTGTAGCTGTGTATGGCGCGCCGAACTTTAACTCGTATCACTGTACCGTTGGGGAGCTCGAGATTTTGATATACCTATATACGCTACACTATAAGATATAAGGGATCTTCCGATAAGTTGATCAAACAGCCCGTAAGATAAGGTGCTTCCAGCCTACTAGTCTTCATGAGCTGCTGTCCTTTTATGTAAGTGATCGTTCTATGTATATACGTGTATTATTTATTACACTGACACGCACATATTCAGTTTTTCTAATTAATATTACCATGTCTACTTCAATAATTAAATTTCCCTAACTTTCACATAGTAACTAACGTGGGATCGTTATTTGAATTATACTCAAATCAAATACATATTATTCAATTATGTAGAGTGACTCTGCTGCTCAAAGTACATTAGTTTTAGATAATTAATCAATAGTGCTCCAAAACAAATTAAACCGCAAATTACTTATTAAACAGCTGGCGTTTCAGGAATCTTTTCTTACTTCCCTCTCCAGAGCTACTATAAAGAAAGAAGTTTAACGTCTCGTATGTCAGTTGGTCGACTTATTACACTAATCGCAAAATTTGATTAGTTATCGATTATTGTAATCATTTGACCGTCTCTATGAGGTGTTGATCTTTGTTCTCAATATTAATTCTGGAGAGGGAAGTAAAAATAACCCCTGAAATATAAGCTGTATAATAATTAATTTGAGGTTTAATTATTCCCGGAGATAAATTAATTAATTACATAATAAAAAAAAATTAAAAACATTATCTAAGTATAAAAACGAGCATTGCAGAAAAATCATTGCGAAGCAAGTGTAATATTTCTACTTTCTGTCAGCTGATGATCTGTGCTTCAACGACAATCTTAAAAACAATAAATCTGTCCAATTTGCATTCTAATGTATCGACTCCGCAGTATTATACACGTCAGCCGAACTGAAATGAAAACAAGTCCGCCGTCCGCTCGATAAATATTAATGTATTTTACTTTACGCGCACTTAACATAACCATCTCGCTACCACGCAATGCTGCATAGCAAAATAGTTTCTCAACATAACGGACTCGCTGAGAAAAAAAAATAAACAAAGAGAATATCAACGAAGATTCACGCGATGTTTATAATATGACACTGGAATCTCAATCAAAAAGCATGAATCGGCCGTGCGCCTACATACATATATACAGCATACACGGGTCGCCTCTGTAGCGTCACACGTTGCAATAATAAATTATCCGAAGATCCGCGCGACATCGTCGACGAGGCGCACACACGTGCCTATATAGATATTCGTGTCGCGCGCTTGGGAGCTTATCGCCGTGCGCCTTCGATATACATCGATGAGTCCGTATCGATCGCCTCGGCTAATGATTGCGCGCGGCTAGTGCATCCGCGAAACCTACATATAATTCACGATCGCTAGAGGACACGTCGTCCGCGCATCACCCGCACGAGAGACGGACAGCTCCTTTGAATCGCGTGCGGCCGCACCACGCACTCGTCCTCCAAACGTTATTATATAGCGCACCTCGCGCATCTTTAATTATTGCATTGCGAGCTCGGAGCCGTTAACCGACTTCCCTATTCACGTGCTCGGTTATTATGGTTTGCGAATAATAAATGTGTTTATCTCGTTAGCTGTGGCATAGTTTTTATTTTAACATTAGCCCAACACTTTTTCTGGTCTTTAAAGACAGTGTTGTTTATAGCAACCAGGCGGTATAGAAAAACCTTATAAGTGTAAACAAATTGCTTGGAAAAGAAACGGTTGATTTATTAAAAAATATAGTTCAAGAAGCAAAAGATAAGCTCACCAGTCTATTCGTAATCCGACAATGGAAAGCCACTGTTAAAGTCTGGAAAAATAGGACGAGTGCACCAACCAGTGAATGAAGATTAAAGCCCAGACAGTGAATAGGTCACATGACATTTTCATTCGCTTAAATGAATGATTATTAAATTGTTAACTAGTTAAAAGACAGCCATTTTAAAGTTTTAAGATCAGAGAAAACAAGTTGTTATGTATCAGAATTATAAATAAGGAGTTGATCCAATATTTTGTTTAAAAAGGGGTTCATTCACTGGTACATGTTTACACACTGGTGTAGTCAACCTTATATTAGCTAATAACTGTTTAAAAATATAAGTAATAATTGTACAACTTTTCTTATCCAAAGGTAGTACAATCCATATCAATGCGAGGCTTGTAAAACTAGTTTTTTTCCGTATACAATCTGGTCTGATACACTCGACGTTGAAAATATCTGGTCGAGTTATAGTTTAAGTATTTTTAAAATCCTTCAATTAGGTTAGTGAAAACAGGCATTAGATCCAATGGAGCAGCAGCATTAAAAAAAATCAAATAATTTCGACCAGATATTTTAACAGGTTCGCGCCGGCAAGAGTAAAAAATGACCCGTGAATTGTCGCAAATTACATTACTTATCGTGTCACCGTAAAAGTTAAAAACTAACGAAACTATTTATGTAACCAATTTTGTTATAATTCTTTACAATCGTAGGAATTTCGAATTTTTATTAAATGTTCGAAATATAAATTAATTTTGAAAGAGATTGCGAAAGTCGGCTCGTACATTAGCCGGCGCGAACCTGTTAAGTACAAAGCCTATTTCTGACTACCCAAATTCACTGAACACGGAATTTTGAGAGCTATTTTGATGTAATTGATTTAAAACTGGTTGGGTGACCGGTGTCATCACTGTCATAAAAAATATATTTTTTTAAATTTAGTAAAGTAGATTTCCAAAAGAAAATTAATAAAACTTTTATCTTACATACATCTTTTCAATATTTGTCATAGTTATTTATGCAATTTCTGTAACCTGGGGATATAAAGATCTCTAGTTAAAGATAATTACGGGCAACAAATTTTATCATAATTGAAAAGTTAATTTGATAAGTGGGTTCCCGTATTTGTCGGTAGCAGGTGGGTTACGCCACCACTTAAATTAATTATTTTCCTTTTTATCAAGTCGGTCCTGCTTTTTGAAGAAGTAAATTATAAATTTCTAACAAAATTAGTGAAAATTTGGTCAAATTTAAACTTTGAACATTATGTATGTACCATCAGGCAGTCTGCAAGAAGAGAAAAATGAGCTTTGCAAGTCTTAAATTTACATGCATAAATGAATTTATATACTATTTTTTTGGTAAAAAAAAGTGTTACTATGTCTAAACTTACATTTTAAAAAGAATACAGATTTTTACTTAATAGTATATTCTTGTAGATAATATGTCTTTGTTAACTTTTGCAATTATTACTATATTTCCAAAATTGAGGAAGATAGGTATAGGTAAAACTTTAAAATCGGTGCGGCGTCACTCCTACCGGAACCTTTTGATGTTTTAACAGTCAAAGGACTTTTAATAAGTTTATATAAATTTCGCAAATTCAGTTATTTTTTAAAGTTCAAAACGCAAATTAACGTCGGTTTAGGTTCTTTACTATTTGCACAAGTGCTGATCAAACAATAAATTTTGTATTCTTCCGTATTGAAACATTATTGTTAATTTTCAGGCTTATTAAACAGTTATTAAAAAGTTGCTTGTCTCGTACAGATTACTTTAAACAATATAATAATTTAAAATTTATTTACGCAACAAAATATTATAAAAGTTACATGAATAAAAAGATTGTATACGAAACTAGTTTAAAGGTCTTGTTAAAGGTAGATATACAAGTCTTTTAGCTAATAAATATAAATTAATGCTTTGTTGAGAAACGAATAATGGTAGTATTTCTTAAGTATTTCTTAGTTTTCCTTATATATAAGGATACAGGCAGGTGCGCGAGGCTATATATGAAACGATGAAATAAAAAAGAATGCAAATGACCGGTGCGTTGCATAAGGACGAGCACTCCTCGATGCATCTATGACAGTGTAGATTGAGAAAATTTGGACTTTCAAGCTGCATAAGCATCCATATTTATATAGGCTCACGTTTACATAGAGTGATAATTTTATACACAAAGCTTCGAAAAATGTTCCTTGGTTTCTAAGAATAAGAAATGTTTTATGCATTTTGTTTGGGATTGATTTTAAATTAGTAATTCAGTTTATTCAGAATATTTAAAAACAATAAACGGTGTGACGCATAATTTATTAAAAATACGATATAATGTTATAAAAAGTACTACTTATTCAACGTATGTTTACGTATGTGCGTGCGTATATATTTTTTTGCTTTTATAAAAGTCTCGTATTAGTAAACATGTATTAGTCAAGTAGCTAGATTAATTTTTATCATTGCGTCAATGTATTTTTGATGTATAACCAGCACCAGTTTTGACATTTACGATTTATACCTGATCTTTAGGTTGTTAAAACGCGGTTTCCAATGCCACTAAGAAAAAAAATATATTAACCATTTTATGTAATTAAAAAAATATTATATAAGTATTAGTTATAACTTATTGTAATATTAATCGGATCATTAGTATCGGGTTTCATAACAGTTTCTTTATGTGATTACGTGAACATGAATTATTGTGAAAACTCTTTCAGCTCATAAACTTGACAATATTATCAAAAATGTCGAGGACGTATTAATTTGTCACAAATTTTAAGAGTCAAATGATAAGTATATAAACGCAGTATATGTACATTTGCACCTGAATCATTCCTTAAAAACAGCTGTTTAACAAATAACGATAATGTCACGGGTTGTAGGTAAATTAAGATATGGAAAACCTAAGATAAGAACGTCCGGAAAAATTCTCAAATCAAAAAACATAAAATGCATTAGATACAGGATATAAATATCGGTATCATTACTGTTTATGGATAATTAACGTGGCACAGTACCAGTAATTCGAGTTCACATCGTCCAAGCCAGTGAATTAATCGTAGCAAAAAAGCAAAAACCCGAGCTAACACAGGTAATACAAAGATGAAATAGAGAGGAAAAAAAAAGACGTCCGTCCGTACCTTGTAACTTGCGCTCTGCGCTATCCTATTCGTCTCCCTCGCACCTTCAACGCGATCGCGAGCGTGCGCGCGCGCGCGGCCAACGGCCGTGCATGCACATGCACGAGAAAAACGTGCGCGCCCATGGCGCGCCGCTGCAGCTGTGAAACGTGAGACGCCACACACACGCGCACACACGTAGCCTAGCCACGCATTCTCCCTCCTCGTCCGTCCAACGCACGAAAGTCTAGTACTAGCCGGTTAGCATTATGGTCTCGCGATCCCGAGCGCCCGGAGCGAGACGGAGATAAAAGCGCGTCAGCTGTGTGTGCGTGCGAGGGGGGAGGAGGCGAGAGGAGATAGCCGTGGAGCGCATACTGCTGGCGCTGAGGGGCTGCACGCATGCAGCCAGGCACAGTATACCGCGCCGCACGCCAGCGAGCGGCCAGTCCTCGTCCCGCAACTGCTCGTGCGCGTGTATTAGGTGTACAACGAGCGAGACGGAGACACGGAGCTCGCGCGCTGCACTGCATGTCCCGACGCGAGTGTGCGGGAGAGAAAGAGAGAGAGAGAGAGAGTGTGAGAGAAGGAAGCTGCAGCGCTGAAAAGAGAGAAAGAAGAGACTGGAGAAGGCTCTTTTATCATCTGCACGGTGCTGTGCGCCGCGACGGAACGTACATATACGTATATATATATACACGCAGCACACGGAAGAGCGAAGACACACGGAACACGAGCGCGCAGAGAAGAAAGAGCAAGATAGAATCCTTTAGTTTAGTGCATTCCCCCCCCGACACGACGTCGTCGTTCTTTCTCCGGAGTCTCCGACTTCCACGCGTGCATCCCGTGCAGTACGCTTCGTAAAGTGTCGCGGAGCGGGTAAAAATTCGCGTTATAAGCAAGTCGGAGCACAAGTGTGGGCTTTTGTTGGGCGAACTCGAATGTGAGGACGAAGAGAAATAGAAGGGAAATTGCGAGAAGCGGAGGGGGACCGCCTGCCTTGTATACACACACGAGAAGATAAGCTCTCGCGAGGGGAGAGCCCCGAGGAAAATGAGAGCCGAGAGATTATGACAGCGAGAAGAGTCGGTGAAGCGCGCCGAGATCGTCGTCCCGAGCGCCCTGGAGCCGGGGGCTGCTGCTGTTGCTGCCTTCGCCGGTGCAGCTCTCGCGAAGAGAGCGAGAAGGCAGATTCCGCTGCACTGCACTAGGCGCCCAGCATCTTTCCTTCCGTCTCTCTCTTTCTCTCTCACTGTCGCTCCCACGCTTTGTTTGTCTTTCGCGCGTGTGTGCGTGCATAATACTTAGGAGGCGACGGGCTATCCGTCGATCTGCGCCCGAGAGTGCGACACCCGCGTCCTACTCGCAAAGTCTCTTCGGACTGGACGTTTTGAAACTAGTCATCGACGCACGAGTGGCTGTACGCGCGAGAGTTGCGTGTATAATCTATACCTATATACGTGCCCGTGCAGTCTACTTGCTCCTTTGTTGATTTTTTGTTTCTCCTCCTCTCGCCAAAGGCTTATATACTCCGAAAGTGGCAGCGTGCCCGGGAATTCGTCGCCATGGAGGCACTGCGCTTAGCCATACAGTAAGTTTAGAATTTCCTGGAATTCGCGGAGACGGTCTCGCAGCCTTCTCCTTACTGCATCCCTGTCTCGCTCTTTCCCGTCTTCTTACATATATACCTAACCGCACGTCTCTCACGGACCCTTTTATCTCTCTATCTCTCTCTCTTTCTCCGGTTTCTTCTCTCGCTCTTCTTTGCTTAGTCTATTGTTCTTGAGCTTTCGTTTTATCATCTCATTTTTTTGCAGTCCCTGCAGTAGTTTGCATTTGTCTTACGTTGGCTGATTGGCTCTTGCGTCTCTCTTTCCTGTGCGCTGGCTCGCGCCTCATTTTCTCGCGTGCAGTGTGCCTGTGTCTGTGTATTTTCTTTGTATTTATGCGACTTCTCTCCTTGACATTAACGATAATATTCGCTCGATCCGAAATACACTCGAACGAGGAGGATATGCAAATGAAGCTTTGCTTTATTGCGACGTTGTGGAAGAAAATATCTCGGGGATAGTTTGTTTTGGAAAGAATATTCTCGTGTACGAGGATAAGTCTTTAGAATAAACATTAATAATTGTTCAGCTGACAGAATGCAAATATACACGTTTCAAAATATGTACGTAAATTTTATTTCCATAACAATTTCCAATTATAGATTAAGTTTTTAAATGATGTAAAATGTCCTTTTAATGCTTTGAAAAGAATTATAATATAAACTACAAACTTTTTATAATCAAGCATAAATGTGAAGAAACATTTTGAAAACTCATTCTACTACTTGATTCACAAGTTTTTAACTGTGTAGCATTGTTTACTCAAGGATATGACTTTAATAATCATGTAATAGTAACAAAAACTTGCCTACCCATGCTCTAATATGCAAATTGCAATATTCATCTATTCTCATGGATGCAGTTTCAATCTTTATCACATACAGATAATGAATAGTTTTGTTTATCAAACCGATATTTATAATTCTCAGTCATGTTTATAATCTCAGACATGACTATTGAAATGTCAATTATTATTAAAAAAATTTATATACTTAAATTTAAAACATATATTTACACCACATGTGATACTAAATTAAAATGTTACCACTTTTGAAGTTAAAAGCAATAGAAAAAAGGATTAAACATTCATAAACTAATAATTTGAATGTTTTACAGAACACGGTTGGGGGAGAGGATGGTCAGCATGAGCTCAATGCTCGTAGAAACAGTAAGCATCAACTATGAAGACTTCAATGAGAGCTTTTTGACATGTGGCACCTGCCTTTGTGTGTACGACGGCAGCGAACACACTCCAAAGCTATTGCCATGTTCCCACACAGTAAGTGAAATGTATCATTTGCTATTGTACGTGCTTAAATTGCTTTTAACTGTAAACTGTATTCAGTCACTTATAATTGGTTTTTATTATAGTTGCAGATTATTAATATTTGAAAATTTAATTTGTTAATAGGTGTGCCTGCATTGCCTCACAAGAATCGCGGCCTCACAAACTCGCGAAGCTGGAGCCTTCCGATGTCCAATTTGCAGAGAATTGATTACAATTCCACGAGGTGGAGTTCCAGCACTGCCTCCAAGTTTCCTCGTAAATCAGTTGTTGGATTTAATGTCCAGGCAACGTAGAGAGGTAAATTTTTTTAAGTTAAACCTTTTTATTTCTTGGTATTGTATAATAACTACTAAAATTTTATTTAGGTTATTCCAAAATGTTCAGTACACATTAATCAAGAATTATTGTTTTGTGAAACTTGTGACACAGTATTTTGTACAGTTTGTACTGGAGGGAGTCATGCAGGTGCTTTGCCTGGATGTACCGAACACACAATAATTCCATTTAGTATAGCAATAAAACGTATGTCGGAAATATTATTGTATAAGGCAAACGAATGTATATCAAAGGTATGTTTTATTGTACTACTTTAAAATACGTACTCCTAACATGTTATTAATTGTATCTTTAATACTATAATATTTATATTTTAAAGTTAACACAAGCACAAGACTCTGTAAGTACAGAACTTCAGAGGTTAGATACTGCTAAGCAAAAATGTCTGGAAGCAGTTGATGCTGAATTCACAAACATTATTGCTAAAGTAGAGAGGCGAAAAACTGAACTACATGCTGCTGTCAATGCAGCAGCTAGAGATAAAAAACATGTTCTTGAAGAGCAGCATGCACTCATTGAATCGGAAAAAAATAAAGTTGAGCACGAGTGTGAAGGCCTACAGTATCAGGTAGTTTTTTACTTCACTTTTCTAGCACTTTTTTAAATTTTGGATTAATTAAGTGATTTGCATGTTCAAGGTTGAAGTACGAAATATTACTCAGAGAATAGGCAGTTTATCTGATCAATTGGATGCTGCAGTAGCACTCAGTGAACCCAGAGAAAATGCTTTTATTACTTCCGAATTCAATCATAATGATGCTCTTGCTAATTTGGAACAAGCCCTTAAAGCATTTGGAAGAGTGAGATCTAGTACAACATTACCAAGTATGTATCATTATCATCATTATTACATTATTACATACTGACAAAAATTATAAAATTATGATATTTTTTTAATGTTAAATTTTTAAAGGTTTATGTCGGGCTAAATTAAGAGATACTGCTGTAGTGAAATTGCAAACCACTGTACTAGTAGAAACAGTTGACTACCATGGGCACCCTCGAAATGCAGGAGGTGATCCAATTGGAGCAGAGTTGACTTTGTCTGATGAAAACGAATCACAGAATCAAAACTCTTCTGTTGAAACGGACGTTAAAGACCATGAAAATGGAACATATGAAGTAATTTTTAGACCGAAAGCAGCAGGTCGCTATGCCTTAAGAATATCTGTTTTTGAAAGACCTATCAAAGATTATCCTCTGTTCTTTGATGTAACCGAGCATAATGAACCAATTAAAGTTTATGGACACAGAGGTTCTGGTAAAGATGAATTTCACCAACCAGTTGCTGTGGCTATTGATGATAATGGAATGGTATATATTGTGGATACTGGAAATTCACGAATAAAGGTATATTATAAAATATTAAAAATACTCTTTATAAACGATTCAACCCTACTAGAAAATTATCTAGTTTTATCTAGTGTTTAAACTTATCATCCAAGATACGGTATTATAAGTCAGATAACTAGATAAATCTAGATCATTTTCTACCCGAAAAAGCGAAGCGAATATTAACTCTCATAAATGTATTTTTTTAGGTACTTGATGATAATTTAGAGTTTCAAAGACATATTACAAATGAAGGATTAGAAGGACGAAGTTGTACAGGCATAGCAATTTCTGAACAAGGCCTAGTGGTTGTGAATTGGAGAACAAAAACTGTGACAGAAATTACAACACTTGGTGATACAATTCGATCATTTTCACATAATGCCTTTCAAGTAAGTTAAATATATGTAAAATTAAACTTTTGGTTTCACCTATAAATATTAATTTTTTCTATGTTCTTAGGAGCCAATAGATGTAGCAGTAGACAGAAGTTACGGTCACGTTTTAGTTGCTGATAATGGACAATGCTGTGTATTTGTATTTGACTGTGATGGGAAAATTCTTTTCCAGGTTTGTTGTGGTTAAAATTAATATTTCTATATTTGATGTATAATTCGTATGTATATTGACTAAATAATAATTTGTTTAATTAAAATATTTAGGTTGGAAAGAAAAACATGTTTAAGTTAATAGTATCTGTGGCTGTTGGTCCTGCTGGCGAAATTTTAGTTGCTGGTTCACGTATTCAAGTTTTTTCTGCAAAAGGTGATTTCACGGAAGAAATCAATGCTGAAAGTAAAGGTAAATATAACATTCTAAAAATACACATATATCGTACATTTAAATTTTAACATTGTTATATTTAAAATTTAGACAAAGGTAGATACGGAGGAATGGCCATAGATAATGAAGGCAGAATTTTAGCGTCTCGCACAGAAAAAGGACGTACCGTTATTCAAGTCCTAAAACTTGGGGGTGGAACACTTTTGTCAGAAATTGATTCTCACAGTTCAAAGTTACGTCGTCCATCAGGAATTGCAGTTTTACCCGACGAACATTTAATAGTGGTGGATCTTGGCAATGACTGCATTAAAAAGTATAGGTATTGGTAAATTATCGAATCAACATTTAAAAGGTACTCGCAAACTTCTGTTTAGGATTATTCAGTGATTTTCTTTTGCATTTGGCCATACGAGTACAACTGCCTATTTCTCAGTATCTTTTAGTGAGATTTTTAAGTACGCGTACGTTTTAATTCTACGTTCAAAGTGATTATGATGGCGATAATTATTATCGGATATCATATTTTATCACAACGCTTGAGTGTTGCGTACGTTACCATTTAGTAACAAGCGAGTAGGCTATGGAGATTTGCTATACCACTGCCCATTTTCATTCTAAAAAAGTTAAAGCACAATAAACGGCATATTGCATAAATTTTCACGTCATTCGAGAACAATAGAATCTTATGTAAAATGATAAAGTAAAA
The DNA here is from genome assembly GCA_949152435.1 of Gastracanthus pulcherrimus. Classification (NCBI taxonomy): domain Eukaryota; kingdom Metazoa; phylum Arthropoda; class Insecta; order Hymenoptera; family Pteromalidae; genus Gastracanthus; species Gastracanthus pulcherrimus. The sequence goes on from OX424574.1 coordinate 184,343,455, forward strand.
CACCAAAAGGCCAACCATATACAGCAATTCAAATTATACATCACACTTACAATTGTGAAGAATTCAATTTCCAAATCACTGTACCATAAAGAAAATTGGCATAGTTGTATCATATGAGTATTGTACATAATATTTGTTCAGTATTATTGCATCGTCAAATAATTCTTAATGTAAAAACGATTCTTAATGTAAAATTGCGTAATGTATCTCGATCTGAGGTGGAATGCTCGCTCGCTTCGATTTTAGTAATTAAAAAGGTCAAATTCTTGGACCTGTATTGTAAATTGTGTATGAAATGTACTAGTCTTATTCACAAAAAACTAGAAAAATATTCCTTAAGTTGCCAGAGAAAAAAGCTTAAGGTTGTTTTAGCTGGAATGCATAGAATGCCATTTCACAAATCAAGAATTAAGCATGAGCTGGTTTTAGTTTTTTTTAAAATATACTTTTAAATAGTATAACAGTCGAAAAGGTTCATAATTCTATTCATAATTGAATTATGAAAATCTTTTAAAATTGCTATAGCAATTATTTTATAACGTTATAGCTCATATTAGAAAATCGAGCAGCCGAGCGCATAAACGTACGGCGATTTTTAATAAGATAGACTTGAAAAAATTACTTAAACTTAGAAAATATTTTTTATTCTGCTTTTTGAATAGCCTCTAATGGCTCATACTTTTGTACACGCAATTATTATACATTGTATTTTCTAGAATGAATTCATGGAAAAATAATGTCATTTGCCTAGTTTGAGACTTTTCATAATCAAGTACACTAGGATGTTCGCATGCAATTTATTCGCTTATTTTTCGTGTCTCACTTTGATAACATTTTTCGTATTGATTGAAATTATTATAGTTTGTTTATACTATTATTTTATATAAGTTTTGACACGTTTATTGAAAATCTCGATTGCATTTATTAGTTAAAATAAAATAAGTTGATTTTAGTAACATTCCTTGCGTTTTTCGGCCATAAAAGTTACTTTTTGTAACACAAGCACGATTTTCGCGTTTTTCTGTACCTATTAAGCGGGCCTAAAGGACAATTTTTTAGACTGGCGAGCGCAAAAGTAACTTTTGTGCCCGCTAAAAATTTTCGGAAAATTGCATATATATATATATATATATATATATATATATATATATATATATATATATATATATATATATATATATATATATATATATATATTTAGCCCCGCTTAATATGCTAGAAAAACGAAAAAATCAATACATGCGTTACAAAAAATATGGTGTGCACCAAGGGCAAAGTGGGCTTTTTGAATACTAAAAAAGCCCACTTTGCGCTCTAGGTACACAATACACTATTAAAGTCAATCAGCTGTTATAAATATATGAAATCAGAATTAAAAAAAAAGATTGAATAATTCTACATTACTTATAACTGCATACTTAACATCAAATCTCAGAAGTTGTGATTAATCATTAATTTTCTACCATGACAAAAACACATGTTAAATAATATTTTTTAGTGCGGGAAAGCTTTGAAAAAAAAACCGAAGAAAACTTCTATGCATATTACTTGCCAGTAGATATCAGCCGAGTATAGCAAGACGTGTCTTTTATGAGAACTTAAATTTATTTCAGTTTTCCTGCACATCAAATTGAATATCTTCTCATGCTCTGAGAAATAGTATAGGTTTTATAGCTATACTTTAGAAAGTTTAATGTCATTGACATTATTTTTCAGGAAGGTCCTTTAATCATTATCAAATGTAGATTAAACCGCATTTTTAACGTTTAATAAAAAATTCATATAATTTTATGATTGCTGCTTGATTTAAAAACTTTCAAGTACAGATAATTGTCCAAAAATATTTCTTTGAATCAACATTTTATTTTGAATTTGAAATCACGACTGATATGCGTTTATTTGATAAATATTGATATTTTGTTTTCTAGTCACCCTTATTTATAGTTATTATTCGACTGTTTATTGTATTATCTTGTATTTGTGTGCTGTAAAATAATGAAACTACAATTTGTAAATAATTTGATCTTAACTCGGCGATGAAAAATAAAGTTCCTTAATAACTGAATCGATTACTTTGCTTCCTACCTACCAATCAAAATATTTTCTCATTGAAATCGAGCCGAAAACTAATTTACGATTAATTTTCAGAAAATAATCTAAATTTTTGAAAATTATTAACACAAATATTTTTATATATGGTTTATTTTCTGAAAACAAAGAAAAAATGAATGAAAAAGTACTTGACTTAATTCGTCATACCACCTAAAATCGCACGTCGGAAAGTTTTTTCAATAAACATGGTATTGACAATGGTAATTTACTGTGACGTAGGATAAAGATTTTGAAGGTTTATATCGGTAAATATAATTAGGACTTTGCATGAAAAAATCCATAGGTCCGTAATGTAGAATATAAAAAAATGTAGAACACGTATATTTTCTTTTTTTAAATAATTGCAAATTAAAAGAGTTACAGTCGTTTAAAGTTTACAGATTTTCGATATATATATATATATATATATATATATATATATATATATATATATATATATATATATATATACTGCAATGTTATATGACGTCACGAACATATATGTGTTCGTGACGTCACGAGTATTCAAAGAGCTGTAACTATTTTAATTCGCGTGTATGTAATGAAAAAAAAAATACGTGTCCTTTATTTTTTTATATTTCACATTATGGGCCTCATGGATTTTTTCATGCAAAATTCGAATTGTATTATGAAGTATGAAGACAAAAAATTTTCAGAATGATTGCTTTTAAACGAAAAAAAATTGATTAATTTATAAAAAAAAATAATTATTTTTTAAAGTCTAAAGGTGTCTTATTCTCAATATATGTATTCTAATAGTCGTAATTTTTCTTTTTGTATAATTTGGATAGAATTTTCTGAGATTTCTGGAGTTTTACTGCCAACAAAGCAATTATTGTTAATGCACGGAATTTTTATAAACAAATTAACAAAGTACATGATAAGTTATTTATATGAAAAGTTGTTACTGAAAAATATTACTTAAAATTAAAAGCTTCTCTTACTGAACTTTAATTTGAATAATAAATGGATAAAAAGATTGTTTGATTTTTTTTTAGATGTTATTCAACCATTATTATGCGTAATCATTTTCCGAACAGGGACACAGTATAGTAACCCTCGTAGTATACGCTGGCTGTGAGCTTTGTTTGTAAGAGCACACGCAGAGGGTCAGCGAGTTGATTATCAATGGTGTGCGTGTAACATGCGCATTTTCTCTCCGAGTTGGGTGAAAAGGAGAGGGAGAGAGAGAATGTATAAATGAGAAGCCACACACTGAGCAGCGAGCCGCAGCCGAGACAGTATAGGTATACATATATACATATACATATACATGGGGTTGCCGCTGTTGGACCAAACTCCGGAGTCCAGACTCCAGACAGCTCCGTCGAGTGTGTGCGTGCTGCTGCACGAGTACGTACAGTAGACGCATATATATCCCACATATGCGGCAGCGCGGAGCCAGTGCCGAGCGCTCGAGAGGAGAAAAAAGCGTGCAGCCGAAAAAGCGCCCCGAGCGAGATCGCGACCCGATCGCTCGCGCGCGCTGACAATGCACCTGCATTCCGCGTCGTCTTCTCAATTTTCACTCTCGCGGCTACGATCCAAACTCCGAAAGAAAACCAAAACCCACCCCCGCATTTTTATCTCCGGAATCGAGTTCATTGATCAAAAAAAAGGACCAAAAAATGAATGAGAGGGTCCGGGAAACAATTTAAGGTTTAAAAGTCAAGACGCTGCGGAGGGGTAATAAAAAGAGAAAAAGCAGAGGAGAGGAGTTTGGCTGCTCTCTCTCTCTCTCTTTCTCTCTGAAGTTGCTCAGCCCCCCCGGACTCCCAAAGTGCCCCGCGGAGAATCTTGCTCGGCGATCCGAGCCTGCAGTAGACTATAGTACCTACTATAATACTCGCGGAGAGTGGGAGGGACGCGCTATTGGACGTATCGTAGGTGTGTGTTGGTGAATGGAAGGCGGCGCTCTCCGACTACTCGCGAAAGAGCGAGTGAGAGGAGAGAGAGAGAGAGAGAAAGAGAGAGCGCAGTCGGCGTAGTAGTGTGTAGTACTGTAGGTAGTAGTACGAGGACGCGCTCGCGACAGTCGCCGCGCAATGCACGAGCAATGGCCGCGCGGAGTCGCGGTCACGTGACGCGACCCCCGACTCTATCTCTCTCTCTTTCTCTCGCGTACTCGCGTAGAACGTACAGACTGTATATACGCTCTCGCGAGCAGCAGTTCGCAGTCTGTGCGTGCTGTGCTCCGTAGCAGCCAGCTCTCTCTCTCTCTCTCTCTCTCGCTCTCTTTATCTCTCTCAGTCTACTCCGCGGGTGTACGCGTGTACGCGCGCCGCGAGTGCGCGAGTGTATACTATACTACGGTGTACGGGACGGGGGGGCAGTCGGCGGAGTGCAGGCCACAGGCCAGTGTTGTATACGCTCGGATGAGAGGGTCGGCCAGGGCTGCGTAGCCCCATCGGGGTCCCAAGCATCGGGCGCGGAGCTGCACTTTGTCTCCGCGATCTCCGAGCTCTCGCTTCGTCCTCGCGCGCGCGCGCTCGCGCCGGAGAGCAGGCACAAGCGAGCGAGCAGGACGGGACAGGACGCTCCCTCTCCCTCTCTCTCCCTCCGCCAAGTGCGATACACGGCGAGTCGTCCGCGGGGCTGCTCGCGCCCCCGCGGCCCGCGAACAGCCGCGTAGAGTGCGCGTCCTCCGGTGCGCCGAGTCGCCGGGCCCGTAGCCCATCGGCCGGGGGAGAGGAGCATCGGGTGCGCGGAGGGGGGCAAGTTGGGCCCGCGCGTCCCGACGCCCCTTCCACATTCCATTTTGTAGCGGGCGCGCGCCGCGGCGCACGGCTCGCTGCTCGCGCCGAGCCGCGAGCACGCGAGCGAGCGCCGCTTTGTCAGCGCGGGCCCCTGCACGCGCGCCAGTGCAGGAGCCACTGCTGCGGAGCCGGAGCGGCCAGCTCCCATGAGAAGATGTCGGCCTCCTCGCAGCGGATGCGAAAGTCCTCGCCATGCTCGACGTCGAAGCAGGGCCCGATGCGGGCCACCCTGCCGGTCAGCTCGCTCCTGCGCCAGAGCAGGCAGCAGGCGCCCACGAGCAGCAGCGCCCTGAGGAAGAGCAACAGCAACAGCCCCACCGTCTCGCCCACGAACGCGAACGCCTGGCGGGCGCGCATCTCCCCCGAGACCTCGAGCTCCGGACAGCGCAGCCCCGGCTCGCTCTCCTACAAAGGTAAGCCGTGCTCCCCCGCTGCCCGCTGCCCGCTGCCGACCCAACTCTTCCATAACCTTCTTCTGCCGCAGGGTACTTTGCAGCCAAATCAAAAACCTTGAGCGGTCGCTGCAGCGACAGCCTCAGCGGAAGCCAGAACATACGAAGGACTGCCTCGCTCGACACTATTTACCTCAAGGGACAGTGGCCGCGCGATTCACACTACATTCACACCAGCCTGCTAGTGGATAAAGCCACTCAGGTAAGCCGTTTCGTTCTAAACTGTCGCCTGCACCCGTGCCATCCTAATTCCCCCTTTTCTCCCTAGACCGAAGAGTGGTCCAATGAACCTCGAAAAGCTCACAGCCGTCATCCTACGGAACAAACTATGACCGATGAAAAGCTGGAAAAGTACTTCAGGCATCGGTATGTACATTTCGATATCTATAAACACCCAAGCAGCTTTGTAGACTTTCATTTTTTATCTAATTCTCATATTTCTGCAATTAAGGTTGCAACGAACAAACAAGGAGGGAACTAGCAGTAGAGAGAGAACAGCTGCATTTGGTCTTATTATGCCTGGTGGTCCACCTCCGGCACTTCCGGGAGATCACTCGGTTCTTTTGCCCAGTATTGCTTCGCAAACATCTACCCGTGAGTATTTAATTATGTTTTACAACTTTCTTTTTATGTACAAAGTACGAATTGAAAATAATGAGTAATTCTTTTTTAGACAATCAATTCAGTTTAAGTACAAAAGCAAGTCCTATGAACATACCTGTGAAACCAATAAGGCCTCCAATGCGATCCTCGATTGAGGGATTAAACCAAGAAATTGAAGGTTTAGTACTCAAATCCACGGGTAACTCGAGTGATCTGGATCATCAGATTGAGGATAAGGTATGTTTGTTTTCTTTTATAATAAGATAAAACTGCACTTCGATATGAACAATAGATTGCTAATCATTAATATATATGTTTTCTAATTTGACTTCAGTATGCAAGATATCGTGATCAGATAACACCAGAGGGTCATCGGGCACCTTTGGCTGATCTATTCAGAGCTAATCGTAGTGTCAACAGTGTCAATACACAAACACCAGCTACTGATCTTCCCTCCAGTTCTTATTCTTCGGGTAAATTTTACAAACTTTCTTTAGTTTTTTCTTACACCGTCGATAAGTTTCATTAAAAACTTTCTTAGTACAATTATTAAAGAAACTGGTAAAAAACTAAATAATACTAATATTCATGGATGCCTGTAAAAAACAACAGGCCCTCCATCTAGGAATTCAGAGTCTCCACTGATACCAGGTTCAATGGATGTATCCCGTCCATCCAGTGACCTGTTGCAAGGTTGGCTCGCACAAAAAAAAATTTTGAGAAGCTTACTTTTTTTAATTCAAATAATATAATATATATTATATTATATTATTTGTTTGTGCATTTTTATTTTAATGTGCATCTCACTGTAGAAGTACAATCTGCTATATTTTGATTTTATTTTTTCAAAATGTCATTATATGAAATAGTTGCATGATTAGAGTTTCATAAGTTTTTGAAATTTTATTTGCAGTTAATTTTATATTTTCCTATTATTTTATTTTAAAGAAGTAGGAGAAATCTTCTGTACTTCTCTTCTCTTCTGAACTATTTAGTATTTAGTTTAAAATAAGTAACCAAGCATGCTTATTCAAAGTGTACCAAAACATACTTTGTTCTAAGTACATATTTTTATATATTACTTTAATATTATATATCTCAAGCTTAAACTTTTTTCTATAGTATCTTATAGGAAATGAGCAATAAAGCATGCTTATATTTAACAAGCAAGATAATAGTTTTACATGTATTTAATATACAAGTAATCTTCAAAAGTTAGTAGTGCTTCCCATTATAGTAAAATTGTTGCAATCAGCATTACGATATACACTTTAAAATACTTTTGTTTTAAAACCTTAATTTCATCATGCACGATCTTCATAGTACATCTATATTTATAACTCATAACAATTTAACCTTTCATTTATTTTTAAAGGTGGAAGTCGTGGCTCTACGCCAGAACAGGAAAGAGAAGGACGTTTAGGTACATCCCCTCACATCAACAGGTTTCTTGCTAGGGAACCACCTGATGGCTGTGAAAAAGTCAATACAAAATTTGTTGAAGATGTTAGGTGAGAATTAAAAATATATATATATATATATATTTAAGTACCATAAAACGGGGTGACTTTGGCTACATTTTAAAATAGTTATTACAAATAGTGCATATAAAAATAGAAATTTAATAATGCTCAAATATCTTTTAATTGGTATAAAATATCTTCTATAAGTGTTTTATTTAAAATTTGAATTCTAATGTATCATCTGTAAGCTCTGAAAAGATTGAATGTTAATGTCACCCCAACGGCTAAATTCACCCCGTTTTACGCTTTATTTTAGATAAGGAAAACTAAAATTATTTTAAATGTTAAGAAGGGGCCTGCGGTGGCTCGGTCGGTAAAATGATGGATTCCTACGCCGGTGATCTGGGTTTAAATTCTAGTCTCTGCAAATTGATACAAGCTCCTCTATAAAATTCACTTGCTTTGTTTACAAACACACCGCAGAGCCCGATCTATATGATGATATTCTAATCGTCGATTAGAATATCATATGGGAGCACAAATATGGCGACGTTATATATAATATAAAAGAACGCGTATATTCGAAATTTTAAATATTTTCCTTTTTTAAGATTTAAACACGAGATAACTTTCCTAAGTAGATATTTAAATAATTTTAACAATGTAAAAGTTAAATGAAAGAATGAAGAAAAGTTTAATCTGCTTTATTTTGAATATTGTAGTAAAATTTGACGGTTTTCGTTTTGACGTATTTGGGGAAAAGGTAAAGATAATTAACGAATGAATAAATTAATTGCTAGGCGGCCAATGGCAGACTTGAGCAAACTCGACTATTGCTCAAAGCCGTGCGTAGCATTCCAGTTGAAACCAAGCCTAGGATCGGCATTCCTTCCGCTGCAGCAGCCTGTTAGCCCGACAATGGCTAGCAGTGCGACGCCTTCATCGCACACGACGCCGACGACACCTCCTCCAAATCCATAGTCCCTGGCTGCTCTTTGCAGCGAAAAATTGCGTAAACCTGACTGGTATAAATATGATATACATATATACATATATATATATTTTTCTTTAATCAACACTGTGGCTAGGAAGTGAATATCTTCTACAAGAAAACCAATACATATACTTTTAAACAAATACGACTACCTAGACGGGCAACGTAAAGTTACCGATAAAAAAGTAGCTGATTCCCAGTGTGGCTCGAGCGGTACATCTTGGGCCAAATGATTGTGTAATTAAAAGATTTTTAATCGCATCGACGTAGACAAAAACAAATAAACAAAAACGTAAACGCGCAAAGTATTCGAATGGCTCTTGAACTCCGTTAAATATCCAAAAACAAAGTGTAAAGAAAAAAGAAAGGAAACACAATAATGACGAATACGAGGAACAATAATTTGTGATAATTAAAAAACGACGTTTAGGAATAAACATTGTGTTCTACAAGAAATAAGACTAATGAAATTGTGTGTATTCTAAATTTAGTGCTAAAAATGTCCTAAACGACTTTAATTTTCTACGCAGGGATGAAAATATTCAGAATGATAATTAATAACGAGAAAAGTATTAAATTTGAATGTTGGAAGCATTAATACAAAATTACACAGATTAAAAGAGCGAGAGAGCGAGAGAAAGAGAGAATGCAAGAGAGAGAGAGAGGGAACGAGAGAAAGTATGTATGCATCGGAATATGTACATAAAAGTACCCATTCGTACTGTCCTCAGTAAGCTCTTGAGAGCTTTTGAGCAGAACTGTTTTGCGACGACAACGCGATAATGAAAACGTGTTTGAATCTTCTCTTTACTATTTTACAATTTTTTTGTATTATTATTTTATACGCTCTTACATATTCGATAATTTTTTTTACTTTACTGTTATAATTATCTTGTATAAGGAGACCGATGTGTCGCCCACATCCATGGTTTTTCATAATTGTGTAATAATTAAAGAAAAATAAGTACTTTTATATATTTCTTCTTCATTATTAGTATTTTTCAATACATCGGGATACTAAGAGAAAAGTTGCTAGTTGGAAGGACCTATGAGTCGAAAATTGCCCAAAAAACCAGCGTGTTCTAGGGGCCAATTGGTAGAATGACTGAATTTGGTGTGTGCTTGAGTGCATGCGTGTATTAGTGATTGCGTTAGTATGCGTGAGAGGAAGAAAGAGAGAAAGAAAGAGAGAAAGAGGAAAAATAAACGAGAAAGAATTGATAAGACGCAAATCCCGAGAAGTCGGTGCTTCGTCGTAGACTCGATCCAACGGAAGCTTGCCTGATCTAAAATGCCATAAGGCTAAACGGAAAACTCTACATATGTTTTAACCTGTATTAAGTTAGATTTGTAATCTGAGTATGTACAAACGATGCAGCATGTAATTGTAGTGCGAGTGGATGCGCGTTGCGGGAAGAAAATAATAAAGTCGAGGATAATTATATACACGTGACAAGTGAAGGGTCGAAGCCGACGGAGTTGACAATATATAAAGCGTACTGATAAAAAAAGAGTGTTACGTTGTTCGAGGCACGAGTGGACGGCTCAGAAACGAGATGGGATCCCCAAGAAAATGATGAAGAAACAATGGTTCGAATAATTGGCGCGCCAGTGCGTGTGCGTATACAAGCGTGTGTGCAGTACGATGTCCGTGATAGCATATGCAAGCGAGAGCACGTATATGAGAGTTGCGTTGCGTAGATGCTAAACTTAAGTTGCAGACAGAAGTGCATTTTCAACGTGAGATTTTTTATTTTTAAAACCCGATGAAAAACGTACTGACCTAGTTATACTAGAAAATTCCATTATTTTAGCCACGAGCGACACGCAAATTGAAACTATTTTTACAGGAGAGGACCTAGAATGATAATAGCGCAAATCTTTAGCGCAAATCTTTTATACAATGCGTTTAGTAAATATAGCATATATATTTTTTTTTCGATCGACGTAATTTTTTACACTATGCTCAAAGGAATACTGTAGTGATTAAAGATTTTAAAAATAAAAAATCTCATCGTGTGTCACTTATCGATACTTCGCTCCGGTTTTTTCTTAATGAACGTTGCGTACTCTGCAACATGTGCAACTAACGCGTGTCTGCATTGAGATACTTTTAAACGAACCGATTGAACCATCCATAAATAGCGTTTATTTCTTAAGCGATAAAACTGCTGCGGTACACACACCCAACTCTCCTCTTTCTCTCCTACTCTATGTTTTCCACTTCCGATTTGACAAAACTTCAGTGAGACAAATCGGCGCCAAGTGGAGCCAACTAAACTCTTTTATTCATCAAATGGACCAACTTGATTATTTAGTACCATTTGAATTTTTTCTCCTTTTTTTCATATTTAATGCTTCACTATACACGATATATTTTTACAGCGATATTAAATACTTATAAAGTCATTCTTATTTTTCTTTTCTTTTAAGTTAGAATCTTACTAACAAAGAATAGAGTCGAGCTTCAAGCAGGTTTTTTTTTACTCTCATTCTTAAAATGGAGGGAAAAAATTTTGAAATATAAAAATCTATAGCAGACTACTGTCTTGAACTAATATGAATATTTAGCATTGAGAAAAAAATGTTAACACATAAGTACCTGGCACTGGTCTATGCTCTCTTTTATCCAGCTCACTTTTAAAATGTTTATGCCTTACAAGTAGAAAATTTAACGAGCGGCATAATGTGCTGTTATACGTTGCACGAAGGTTAATTCTGCAGTCTGAGTGAATCTTGAGATGTTGTAAAATTACGCTTTTGAAGATAAATTGTTTCGCAATCTTCGAATGTTCATTTTATATTGCTAAAATTATTTGGATTGTACTTACATTTTTTTAAATAATATTTCTTCATTATGTAAGTAATTCATTATTGTACCATACAAATTTTAATGATAGATTCTTGCCAAATTGTCATTTTCGAATTTTAAAAATTTTATTGAAAAGATATATTTTTGACAATTTCAGAGCAGTTATGTTAGGAAAATAATGATACCAATCATAATCAAACTTTGTTGGTAATTATTATTACATTGTATAATTTTAAAATTACGTTATCATATTATATTTTATTTATAAAAAGAAATATAAGTGTAGGCACAATGAGGGTCTACAATTTTGTGTACTTTAAATTTATCAAAATACATAACCTTCATGCCAATTTTTGTATATTTACGTTGATATAAGTTGAATTTACTATAAGAATTTTGTGTGCATTCAACAAGTAGTATTTGTTTTTTCTCAATAAAAATTAAAAATGTACATCAATTCTTCAAACACCAAAAAATTAATAATCAAATCGCCCTATGCTAAGCAAATATGTTGAAACACAACACAATTTTATGTATTATTAAACTTTAATAAAAAAAAAAGAAAAACAATACTTTATATTTTAAATTTGTAAAATTTATAAAAACTTTTTGGTACTTGAGATTATTATGATTTGCTAAAAAGTAAAGAAATGGCGTCCCCATTTTCACTTCCAAATTCCAAATTGCCTTATTAATATTTAAACGAATTTTTAAACAGTTCGCAACTTTTATTTGTGTACAGCTAATACTTGTTCTTTTTTGTATAAAAATTTATGCTGTTTAAAGCTGTAAAATTGGAGACTACATTTGTTAACTTTCGTGCATTGGCATAATGTGTCTACATTATTATTGTTAGCTTTTGTTGTGAATTTCAAGAGGACGGCGAGGAATAAAGCGTGTAAAGACTGCAAAAAGATTACCTGTTGATTGGATATATCAAAATGAAAAAATAAAGAAAAAGCTGACGTAAAATTAGTCTGTCATCTCCAGTTTAAAAATACCTATAGTCAAAAATGTAGGTATAAGCTATAGTGAATCGTTAAGTGAACGATTGAGTGTTCACAGTTTCGGTATACTCTCGACATATCTTCAAATAAAAATAAATTATCTGAGCAGGTTTCAGAAAAGCAGAATGATTATCGTCAATTATAAGAGTTGATGTAACCCTAGGACTAATCAAGCTTTAAGTGCTATTTTTCAATACACAAAGAATTAATATCAAAAGTATAGCTTATCTCCATTGCAATATTATTATTATGTGTAATTATTTCGTATCATCTAATCAACTATTTGCGTACAGCTTATTTTAAAAACGTTCTATAAAATTTCGGAAAATTTTCTTACATTGACAAGTTCTAGGGCTATATCAAAATTAGTTTGTCGAGTTGTAAAACTATTGTAAATTATAAGGCAGTTTATATGCCAAATTAATATTGTGGTATAATCGAATAACTTTTCGCTGCAAATTTATCGATCAAGTATTATAATATTTAAGTTGTATGCGTGTGCGCCATGCACAGTCATCAACGGTCTTTGGTTTCACCATACAGTAGTCGCTAGTAAATCAAATATTTTGAAAAGAAGAAAAAAAACAATACTCTAAGCAAACCCGATCAAGACTAAAGAGAAAACTTGCTGCTGCGTCGATTCGATATATGTACGATTCAAGGGACATGTGCCTGTACATGGTCCCTCAATTTTGTTAATTATGAAAACCGATCTCATCGACCCTAACGCATTTTATTTCACAAATATAGTGGCACCCATTTACCATATTTTTTAAAGATGTACGGCTGTTTTTTGACGATCAGTTGTATTATTTTTTATGTTGATGCAACATTGTATGTACTTGCTCCAATAGAAGTTAACGATAAGCACTTTTTTATTTTTATCAAAAGTGTACCTTTTTATATTACTGTCAAGTCGCCTTAAATAAATAAAATTTTAAAAGTATCAAATTATTTCATTAAAACCTAATCTCCAAAAGGAAGAGAATGAAAAAATATACTTATTGTCCCTGTATAAAAGTCCAGCTTTTAATAGTGCTCTTCTACATTTTAACATTGCAAATTCTAATGTCTTTTAGTAAAGTTATATTTTAATAATACTCAAGCGACTAAAAACGTCGCATACTTGCACGTTACTTCATTCAAGGGAAATAAACAGTTATTAAATATTAAATTTAAAACTATAACTATTAAAACACATCCAATCGTCTATACATATATATGAATTCTTTTTATAAATCATAGTGGTATTAAAAAAATAAAAAAGTTATAATTTTAAATTTTATAAGTGAAAATACTTTTATTTCACCTTGAGTTCTATTGCTTATCTCCCTTGAGTGTAACGTTTACAGAAACATATTTACATATACATCAACAATATTTACCATTTTCTTTATATTTACAATTTGTCTAAAAATATCAATTATAAACCCATATATTGTGGTGATGATGAGTATGTATTTCTGGCAGAACCATTTCTTTTAGATTCCTCGTTATTCGGAAAATCACTGTTAAAAAAATTAGTATTGTGTATATATTTTCATTTTATATGATTTTCTTTTAATGTGAAGTAAATATTCTTATTACCCGAAAAAAGGCATCAATGAAATAAGAGTTTGTTTGCTTGGGCGAGATGAAAATACGGGTGAACAATGAGAAAGTCTATTAACGATCCGTCTTAACCATTGCTGTAACTTTTGCCTTCTTTCTTCTACAAATTTCGCATCCTGCATAGAATAAAGTTTTATTTATAGATAAAAAGTACAATATTTTGAAACAGAAAATATGTTTAATACCAATTTACCTTATTACCAATAGTTTTTTTAGGGGGAAATTCAAACGACGTAACAATCGCATCATGTTTCTTCAACTCTCTGTAGAGAGAATAAAATTGTGCGTATCTTCTATATATATTCCATTCGGTATCTCTGATACGAACGTATATCTAAAGAACCCAAAGAAAAATACGGCATTAGTATTTAAAATAATTCGTCGACTTGGAAAACTCGTACGACTTTTATTCTTACTTGATAAACGTGATGAATATCTGATGGTTGACCTGTGAGAAATGCAGATGGTATCCATATGTGGATTAAACAAGGTGCTTCTGTCGGCATGTCTTCTTCATTGATTGGACCTCGGAGACATTCCAATTCTGCCCGGAGCATTTTCACTAATCGGTCCCTTTTGAATAATTACAAAATGTTCATGAGCAAAATATTTGAAAAATAATAACGATAAGAATGTTTCAATGAATTTTTACTTGTTTGTTAGCTGCATTGTTAATCTGGCATTGAATTCCATTAGTTCGGCGTGCATCTCGGCAACTTGAACTAATTTACTTTGATATTCTTGGGATTCCTTGTGATAATCTAAAGAACAATCATCTTCATTAAGGTTATTTGCATCCGAATCCTTTTTAAGCATCTGAACTGCAGTGACGTACTTTCGTAATTGTTGCCGTAACAGTTCATTTTCTCTACAAGAAAAAGTAAATAAATTTGAGCATATTTGCTGTTTTTAATTTAACCAAGATATTAATTAAATATTTAAATATAAAATATTACTTTACCTATTAAGTGTTTGAATTTGTAGCTCGTGTTTTTCAAGGTAATTTTGATGTTGTCTTTGAAAACGAGCCAATTGAAGTTTACTCGTGATGGCATCCTCGCGTGCCTGTTCTAAAACTTCATTTAGAGCTAAAAGCCTCACACGCAGACCTTCAACGTCCAGCGTATCGTCATCGGCGTGTGCATTGGCAATCGGTTCGGTAGCTTCGACCGCAGCCTCCGTTGTCTCACAATCCTTCCATAATGACATTTTCATTAATGAAAAATAATCAATTTAGCATTTAAGTGGAATTTATTTCGTTTAGATTACTTACCTCTAAGTAACTTGGTAAACTAACTAACATATCATCAAGAGCATTGTCTAAGGGCGACACTGGTACTAAACCGCCCATATTTTCAGTATCAGTCAGTGGTGTTAAAAGTCTCTCTTCCTCGAACGTTTCCCTGTTAAGAAAATATATAAACTTTTGTTAAGACAACTTACAAAGTAAGTAAGATAATCCAAACGCTTTGAATGAAAGAAGCGCAAAAAGTAAATAAATAAAAGATAGCGCGCGCCTATATACCTCTCGGCCCAGCTGATGGGCTTGACGTCTAGAACGACGTCATCGGTTCCTGAGCGAGGCTGTAATCTAGACGAAGAAGAAGACGAAGTGGGAGACGGAGCTGGTGACGTATCTTTCATTGACACTGCACTCGGCGAATTCAAGCACGTGGGCGGTGCACTCGTCGACACCGAACTAACTACCAATTTATCGTCAATCTCGTCGTCGTCGAAAGATATTATGTGCGTGTGCACCTTTTTCCGCGTCTTCAAACTGGATGTCGATGGCTCTGTAAAGATATTTTCTTTTTTATTCGATCGATCGAACAATTTCTACCACGCATATTTATATGGCAAAGAGATTGAGGCGAAAAACAAGTACCTGGAGGCGCCGAGGCAATTATCGGTTCGGAATGTGAGTTCTGAGAGCGCGCGAGCTTGCTCTGCTCGCAACTGTCGTCGAGCTCTGGATTATCTATTCTTATGGCGAAGAGTATCGTGGCGAGACCTGCAGAACAAAAAATAATGAAAATAAGAACAATACGAGCTAGAAGAGGATCATAGTTCAGGAGCTGGGTAACTTTCCGTTTGCATCGACTTGACCCCGGGTAAAAAAATCCTTTCTTATGTATAAATTTGATCTATAGAACACGAATCCGGGGGTCTTTTTTGCAAAAAGGGGACTGTAATGGTTTAAAATACAATTGCTTAAGTAAATACAAAAATAGTACATTGTGCAACTAGGGGGGGGGGGGGGGGAATTGTTTTTTTCTAAGTGAGGATGATGATTGAGCTCAAATCATCATCCGAGTCTGAAAAAGCCCTTTTCACCCGTGTTACACATCGTATTTTTTTAACAAGTGTGTGAATAGTCTCTCTTTCATGTATTCTAAAAGAATGGGGAAATAGGCATTTCGAGTCATCCATTCGACCTAAGAAATAAAAAGAATAAATTTAAAAAATTCAAAATTCAAAAAAAAATCAAAATAAATTCTAAATTTAAAAAAAATTCTAAATTTTGTAAAAATTTTGAAATAATTTTCTAGAACTTTGCAGAATATACATTATCTCACGCTCCGGCAAAGACGCTTGGAATGCCCAATTTTTCATTCGTTTTACAAGCATGGAAAAGGGCCTTTTTCACGCACGTGTTGTTTACGTGTATTACTCGGAATCAGTATTATCATTCGTTCTAATTTTTTCGTACATGGTCTTAAGACTTTTCCTATATTTTGCATTGCTTTTATTTCTTTCTTATAATTTGTAAACTATCGCACTCTAAGTTTATTGTCAGTTTACAAGATGCTCCCATAAGAGCTCATGTATAAGAGTCAAACTTTGAAGTCAATTATCTTTAAAACGGTAATGGCTAATGCTTTCAAATTTGACATGCTATCGTAAACTTCATAGAAGATTGACTTATTACATTTTCAGAAACATCTTATCAAAATACGATGTGTCGGGTTGAAAACTGTCTTTTCTATTTACTTAATATACTGAGCATACTTAATAAAACTTGACTCTTTTAAATTATAAAGAATAGTAGCAATTTTCGCGTTACGTTTTTGTTGATTTTTGAGTACGGTCACTTCGGTGAAATCAAAATTGACGTTATTATTATCTAGCACATACAATCATATTCTAATATGAATGCAGCTTCAGTACATTACCTATACAGCAATGTATTTTAATTTATATTTTGAATATTTAATTTTTATTTACAGCGCCTAAAAGATGCCACGTAACTGAGTCATCACTAAAGTCAAGTTTAAGTAATTATAAACGTATTAACAAATAAAATAGAAGAAATCAGTTTTCAAACACACATATCTTATTTTTTAACTTGAATAGCTTTAAAATATTAGTAAAAATTAAGGACACGAAATATGACAATCTCCTGCAAATCAACCATATATAATACGCACCCCCACAACAAAATTATGTAAACTCCGAATTCTACGGTTTTGTAAAATCAAGCAAGTAAGTTTGTTTATTTGAATTTTATTATTGTATTATAGTTTCTCAATCTGTTTTACCAATTTTGAAAGCATATGAAGGGTCTTTAATTTCGTATGAGCGGGACTTGTTTTAACAAATATCGAAGTTTACAACAGTTAAAGCCATTATTTAGAATTAATGTTTGTTTGTAAAATCATCTAAAAATTAAAAAAGTAACCAGCTTGAAAAAGCCAAGATTAAGTTGAAGCAGCAAAAATAATAAAAAAAAGTAAATTAAAATAGAAACGATATGAATACATTTTTTTTGAATAATAAATTGCTAAAATATTTTCTGTATTTCTTTGACAAAAAGTTTCATAGAAAAAATATGTTACTTAAAAAACAACTGATGCAAACAAGTTTAAGAACCTGTTTTGTTGCATTAAAATTGTCATTTTTTCATTACTTACAATTACATTAAAGTATTGTTAATAGTATTGATTCTTTCAACGAAAATAATGTTTATACAATAAATCTTAATCTGAAATATTTATATGCTCCTTTATAAATTAATAAACCTCTTGTTAATTTTCTTTTTCCACTTTTTATGATATATGTAATTCCCCTGGTATCGAAAAATTTTGTAACTCCAATAATGATGCCAAATGAGTTGATTCTCCGCGACCACTCTAAATACACGTTCTACATACTATATATAACATATATATGTAGAAATGTTGCAATTTATTTTAATTTTATTTTTTTGTATAACCAAATTCGAAATTGACGTGCTAGATGAAAAATACCCATATATATATATATGGCATTTTAAGCAACAAAGCTTGGAAGCTTATAAGCTAAGAGAATTAGGATGTTATTAAGCTTAATTTTTGCAATTTTTTATCAACTTTACACATTTTTTTCTCGAAAACTTAAGGTGTTACAATATAGTCTCGCATTATAATGCCGGAATTTTAACAAGAGGCCGCTGTAATTTTTGATAAAAAGTATATATCTGCAAGTCGATTTCAATCGAATTACAATGTTCGATTTCTCAAGAATATATTTCAACCGAAAATCGTTCTTTTTCTCTCTATTTATACTGAATTTTACAAGTGACTCTTAACGCAAGACTACTGTCCGTAAAATTTTGTAACAAATTATAAAAATGTAATGTTAAAAAATGATAACTCTCTTAGATCAGACTTTTGGTATACGAAGCTTCCAAGCTTTTTTGCTAAAAATGACATGTATGTTCATAAAAAAATACTCTCGGGACAAAAATTTAATTTCTTTTATTTCTTTAAATACTTTTCGTTTAAACAAATTTGGACCCCATTTTGCAAAAAAAGACCTCCGCACCTATTCGTGTTCCAGGTTTGAAAATACACATAAGAAGCACTACTCTTTACCCCTGTCAAAGGTTTCTGCAAAGGGCACGGTATCCCAGCTACTGGAGCCGCGGCGACAATCCACGCACCTGCGGCGACATTGGGCAGCATGGACGACTTGTCCTGGTCGAGGAGGAAGGCCCAGTGCTCGTAGTAGGGCTCGATCGCCTCCGGGCTGACGATCGAGTGGAGGTGTCGCTCGAGGGAGCGCTCGTTGAGGGCGGCCCGCAGCCAGGCCCGGCCTCGGCCCTGATCCGTCTGGACCTTGCGCAACACGCTGAAGCGCTCCTGCTCGTGCCAAGTCAGCTGCTCGCGCACGCACGGCCAGAACGCCTCCGCGTCCGCGGCGCGCGAGCACCCTCCGGACTTTACCAGCTCCGACACGTGTCTGCGGACCAGCGAAAGCGTGTCGTAACTTAGGTCTCTGTGTCTCTGTGTGTGTGTCGCGCAACCAGTTGGGCAATTTTCAAGAGGAGACTTGCCCGTTCATTAGGATTTTTGTGCGTAAAGTAGGTCTTATTGAACGATTTTGACAACGGGTCTGTTTGAGTAGATGTGGATATAAGAAGTGGTAGTGACGGAAGCTTCATTATTTTGTTTCAGTGAGAAAATACACTGTAAGAGCTGTACTCTATAACATTTTTGGAGTAAGAATCTTACTCCAGTGACCGTGTTTTCACAATTGTGGAGTGAAATTTTACTCCTGAATTGTGAAAACTGGTGTGATTTTCACTCTAAAATTTAGAAGGTAAAGTATATAGGTACTGTGTATTATATATTATAAGGAAGTTATGGAATATCTCTTTGAAACTTTTAGGACATTTTATTGTCTAAATTATAAAGTAGGAAAAACATTGTTTAATTCAGTTAGAAATCGAGGCTTCAAAAATCGTGGGGTGCACTTTTCTGACTAAACGATTTATCTACAGTAAAAGTAAAACATAAAATAAGATTTACAAACTAATACTTATGCAAATGAGTAAATTGTTACGATAAAGGATTTTGAAAATTTTGAAACGGTGGAAAAGAAACTTATTATTATCTTTATAAAATAATACAACAAATTTTGTTTGTTTATTATGCTACAGATTTTGTTAACTTTCAAAATTGTTTAAATCCCTTACGTAGCAACTTAGCTATCCGCATATAGTTTCTAAATCTCCATAGTTTTCTTGACAGCAGCCCTAGTGGAAATTACAACTGTGAAAAAATCTGAAAAACTATGAAAATAATGTGAGAAATTGTGAAAATGTGTGAAAATACACATATTTTTGGAACATCTGTTACAAACAAATATGCTCATTTTTCATGCTTTTACGCACTTTATTCGTAGTTTTTTACAGTTTCTCACATTTTTTTACATTTTCTCACATTTTTTTACATTTTCTCACATTTTCTTTGTTGCATTCTCTTATTTAAAGGAAATTATAGCTGTGAGAACTTGTGATAAAATGTGAGAAACTGTGAAAAACTGTGAAAAACTGTGAAAAACTATGGAGAAACTGACAAAATTCATGAAATAGTCTATAATATTTTTAAATTCCTTTTCCAAATGTAAGCTCAATTTCAGAGTTTTTCACGTAATTTCATTGTTTTAAACACTTTTTTACACGTTTGTCTCTGCAGTTTTTCACATTTTGAAATTTCCCCTAGGAAGATAAATCATTTAATTCGAATGCTGTTGACTACTATTTTTGAGAGCACTTCCGAGCCTTCGGCCAGCATTGCAAAATTAAAGCTCTAAATGAATTTAACAATGTTTGGATTTGATTTAACAGTCCTAAAAGTTTCAAAGCGATATATTACGCATAATAGCGGTTATGGTTCGTTTTTAAAACAAGTAGTACCTACTTATTCCACACTAAAAAACACTAAAGTTGATTGAGTGCAATTTGGAATACCCAACTCAATTTGAATAGTGTACAATTCTCATAATAGGTACACCAGCTTGGAAATTCCAAATTACCTTCGTTTAAAGGGCTGCGCGGTAAGATGGTATAAGTCGGGTTTTACCGCGATCTTTCGAAAATCCCATAAAATGAAACAGCAACTTCAAATACGCCAAAAATATTTTTTATATAAAAATGTATGCATCCAATAAAATAAAATACGATTTTTTTTATTTCTTCATAAAACGAAAGTGAATTAATCTTGGATAAATTTCAGAATAACACTAATTTTTATTTGTTTACTGTCTACAGTTTATGAGTTTTACATATAATGATGAGGTTGTTTCAACATTTTTTGAAGTTAATTACATATATTATACGTACTCTTTTTAACATTATAAAGAAAATTGTGCATTACCAAAAGGCAATGTAAATATTAAATATGGATTAAAAATCAATTATTTATAATTTATTATCAAAATATTTATATTTTGGAAACTCATTTATTTTGCTTGAGAATGAACACAAATATTAAATATAACATAAAAAGTAAACACAATTCTTTTCAGAACAAAACAAAATTTTCTCTTGCGCAAGAAGCTGATGAAAGATAATGGATTTTACTTTAAAAATTATTGAATTTTGCTCGTAAATCCGGATACAAAGCTTAAAATAACTTAAAAATTTGTATATGTATAACTTACTATTTTGATGAACGAACTTGGATAGATGTCGTTATCTTTTTTTCTGACGAAAGATATGAAGTTTTAAAATTCTGTAACGTATACGTCACACCAGGCACGAAAGTGTTAAATAACAATACGAGAGTCAATATTGAACCCATAGATATTAAAAGGTACAAAAAATCCGTTGGAATCGTGAATACCATGCGTAACAAAGTCAAAATAAGAAGTAAAACATTTTTTAACGTTCTACATTCTTCTTCATTTTTCTATACGCAATTATTGGAGTTACACCGTTTTACCTCGTACCCCCCGAATTATCTTGAATGCTTTATAATACGGGATGTTTTACGAATACATGCACACTCGTAGAGACATATATTTATTGGTTATCTCGGTGTTGCCCAACTCTCCAAAGGATTAATTGATTATGCCAAGTATACTATACAAGTGATTTCGCAAATATAGGCGTCTTTCATCGTCAAGTTCAAGCAGCAAAACGAAACACTTGGAAAGTATCCAGTATCCAGTGGCTACAAAGCGGGCGACTCATCCTCCAATGAATTAATTGCATATTCTATCTACCTGAGCGCCGACTGGAGTTTCTCGCCGCTCCTCGGCTTCAGACCGTGAGTGAAAATCTGCTCGAAAGCGTAGCAGAGCTGAGTGACACAGGCATCGGACTCGGTCGCCAATTCGGCTTTGCCACCGAACCTAACGTGGCACTGCTTCGCAGCAGCCAGCAGATCTTGCTGGAGCCTCTGTCTGTCCGCCTGGTGATCGACGATGTGGGTGCTATCGTTGAGATTGTGCGTGCCTGGCACTATGGCTGACATCATACGGAGAGCCTGCGGAAAAAACATGTTTTTTTTTCTATCTCTCTCTCTCTCTCTCTCTCTCTGCTTTGTAGCGCTGTACGCTCTTTTTCCGATAAAAAGTAACTCGAAATTTCCACTGGCGCGTCGCGGTTGCGGCTCTTATCCACTTTATTGGCCTCAAAAGGGAGTAAAAAATTTTCCGCAGGATACTTTGCAATAATGCAAATGAAACTTTTTTTCATTAAAAATATAGGAGCGCCATAAATACTTTGTGTACTATTACATTACGAATTAATTAATTATATCGCATTTATAATTTGCATTTGACACTATGTTTTATACGGATACTCTTAATAATTGCATTTAACATTTTTTAATTGAATAAAGAAAGAAAGAAAATAGTGCCCAAGAAATTGAATGAATTGAGCCAAATCTTTATCACCGTACAAAAAAATATAAGAGTATTAAAGAAAAAGACAATTAAAATGTTAAAAATTTTTAAATAATATGGAAAGTCATTTATCAGTCCATATTAATGTATGTTCAATCAACTAATATGAATTATTACAATAAGCGTACTGTCTGCCTTTACTTCTGTGGCTTCCCGGAATAACCACTTAAGTCCGTTTTTCGTGTTTTCGACATATAGAGGTTTTAATTTTAAAATTGCCATTTAAGCCTATGCAAAAGAAAAGGATAACTTATGAAAAAGAGAAAGTTTTAGATGAACTTTTGCAACTTTTGACTTTTTATCTGAAAGTACACCATACATAGTACCAAAATCACTAAAAACTCAATTTTCAAAAAAATGGACTTAAGTGGTTATTCCGGGAACCCACAGACATATTTCTACATGATTTGTACTACATTTCAGTTATATTTGTTGTAAATTTATCTGTTTTGTGTTGTAAACATTATCGTTCTCGTATTTATCTCTGCCACACGGAAAAAGTAGGTCTTATTACAACCTGCCTTGTTCTACTTCAATTTAATTTGAAACGTTCGCAGACTTGATTATAAAAAACATATCCAATTAAAAAACAATTTATTAATACATTAATATTTGGACACATGATATTCATGTTAGATTACCATTAGTTGATTTTATTCAAACATTTTTTTTATCAGAGCTTAAAGTGATTATACAAAAAAAAGCATAAAACGCGGATGCGTCTCGCACGCTTCCGTTCGAACTTAGTCATGTTAATTTATTGCAATACAGCATTATATAGGTACGTCACTTTTCTCTTTGTGCGGTCTGGTTAAAAGTCGATACAGATAATCAAATTACCCTTATACTTATCAGAGCACGTGAGAGCGAAATCTCTGGCTGGAACTTTTGATATCGCGATTTCGATAAACACTATCGCGCGTCGAGTGCACTGACGATAGCAAATGACCCATATATACACGAAACGCGTTAAAAGGCAACTCTCGACTAGACAGCCGAGCAATATACTGGACTGACAATAACGGTACAGACAAAGGAAAATGCATAAATAAAACATAAGCTCGAACAGATAGACGGAGATGCTCGAGTCAAGGTAAAGAAACAACAATGAAGTTAAGTATGTATTACGAACCATCGAGCCAGTCCGTTTGGCGCGTTCTGTCTATGGCCCGTAGGAATGCGTAGAGCGAAAGGTACTCGCAGAGTGCCAATATATTTAAGACGCAGTCTGCAGCAGGAAGCGCGCGGAAAAGTCGGAGCTTCTCGGGCATGTACAAAACACAGAAGACGAAAAAACAAAGAGAGACGGAAAGCGCAGCAGCGCACACACTCGGCTCGAGTTACGCTCTCCTATATTGTGTCCCTCTCGAGGCACAAATATATACACAAGGAAAGGGCAGAGAGGCCGTCGTTGTCGTGGACTCCTCGGCACTAGTCCCTCGGCTGGAGCTCAACGGCGACTTCGGAGCAGCTGCAGTGGGCAGCATCTCGCGCTGCCGCGGATCATCTCGTGGGCAGGAAGAGCGCACTCGCGTAGTCGAGCATCCTCTGGCTGCTCGACTCCTCGACTCTGCCCCTGCTGCAGCGACCGACCGACTCAGCTGACGGGCCCGACGAGATGACACATCCAACGTCGCAGGGGCGGGCGGAATTCCCGTCGCCACCTCGTCTTATGATCCTTCGCACCTTCTTGTTCCCCTGTTTTATATTGTGGGATATACGCGCAGCTACTGCGCACACAGCCACTGTATTGTATCTCGCCACGCGCGCTACTAACACGCGCAGGCTTATATTCGACTCGAGCTCGCCACTGTATTGCCCCGACTACTTCATAATTCGCTCGTGCTCAGCTCTATCGCTCTCTTTTTCTAGCTCGCTTGCTCGCTCCCCCCATCTCTCTCTCTCTCTCTTTCTCGCTCTCTCTTGTTCTCTCTCTCTCTCTCTCTCTCTCTCTCTCTCTCTCTCTCTCTCTCTCTCTCTCTCTCTCTCTCTCTCGCCTTCGAGTCTCACCTTCGATCTACCTACATAATATTATGTGTAGCGTGCTATATATATACATATAGGTAGTTTGTACTACTGATATAGAGAGTAGACAAACAAAATTTTCGCGCAGACAGACGACTTGAACGCCTCTTTTGGATCCTGAAACAACCTGTCGAAGTGTGCCAATATTCGATTTTCTTTTATTTTATAAGATATCGTAACAATCACTCTATACCTACAGCGATGGTGTATTGTTCCCATTCGTTAACGTATTGTGTTTAAAGGGTTTGTGCAATCTTTGCACTAAAGGATTTTGGAGTACTTTACTTTACATTGCTCCGAAATGAAAACAAGCTTTCGTATATCTTGAGTGCTGCTCAGTTTATGGCTACTGCTCCGAAATCTGATCATCTGTATTTTGTATAACGTACAGTTTTGACAGGTTAGTTGTAATGCCTGAATGCTAAATAACAAAGCGGAACTAATTGTCGTAAGTCAACAGTAGTACATCCAGTCCCGAAAATATTTGTGTACATTGACGGGATGGGATCGTTGACTAGTCGGCAGAATGCAGGTGTTGAAGAAGTCGATATCGTTTCCAATCATGCATACAAATATCCACCTCGTTCAGGTAAATATTGCCTTTATTTTTTTATTGTTTTTTTTTTACTTATACAGCAGATACATACCTAATTAATAAAGATAACGTGCCTTGTAGCAGTAAATAAAATACATAGATTGCAAGGTAGATACTTGTATATAAATTGATCTATTTTCATTATAACAGAATTCTATTTTATTGTTTACACACATCATTATACTAAATTTAAAATATTTTAATATATTTATTTATATAACAGGCAGCTACTTTGGTAGCCATTTCATTATGGGAGGTGAAAGATTTGATACACCTCAACCAGAAGCATACCTTTTTGGAGAGAATACAGACTTAAATTTCTTAGGAAGCCGACCAACTCCAGTAAGTAATGTTACTAAAACTTTTTTTATTGCCACATAAGACACAATAATACTATACTAATTGCTTACTTTAAGTTTCCATATCCACCGCCTCAAGCAAATGATCCAACTAAAACTCTTAAAAGTTTAGTAAATATCAGAAAAGAATCTCTTCGTTTAGTTCGAAATGTAGAAAAATCTCCACCTTCACAGCAAACAGGAGTTAAAAATTTTGGTGATGGAGATGCAGACAAAAAACCAATGCATTTTAATATAGAATTTACTTTTGATTGCGATGTGAGATGTGCCATCACTATATATTACTTTTGTACAGAAGAGGTCACATCAAAAGGAGTAACGTAAGAACATAATAATTGATTTAACGATATGTATTCGAAACACAAGAATTTAAAATGGTTTGTATAGGTATGTTCCAAGGGATCCATCAATGAATTCGGACACATATTACTACAAGAAAGGAGCAAACCAATTATTTAGTCAATCATCACATATTTTTGATCCAACTCCTTACAGTGAAGAAGAACTAGCATATAACACTGACCGTGAAGTACGTGGTGTTAAAATTTAATATAATTCTAGTAAAATTTCATAGTAATATGAGATTTAATTTTTACAGATTATCCCTATTGCAATACATTGTGTAGCAGAAGAGGGTTCTGATGAGCCTAAACAATCACACACAACTGTAGCTGTAGTTGAAAAACATTCCGATGGATCTTATGTATTAAAAGCACTTAAACAAAAATTATATGTAGATGGATTATGTTATTTACTTCAAGAAATTTATGGTATTGAAAATAAAAATACAGAAAATTCAAAGGTAGTTACTTTTCATGTTTAATTGTATAATAAATATATAAATTGTAAAATCTATTTTAATGGTATGTAATCGATTGTAATTTTATTACTCTTTGATGGAAAGCAACAAGGAAGTGATGAAGACACAGAGGATAATGGAGCAGAATGTGTAATTTGTATGTGTGATGTACGTGACACTTTAATTTTACCATGTAGACATTTATGCCTGTGCAATGGTTGTGCCGATTCACTTAGATATCAAGCTAACAACTGTCCGATTTGTAGAGCTCCATTTAGAGCTTTACTTCAAATCAAGGCTTTGCAAAAAGCAACCGGTTCTATAATAGCCAATCCACCTTTACCAGAGGTAAAATAATAATTGTATATTTATATTACTCTTAACATTTTGTAACAAATTTTTTAAGAAAACATTATTTTAGGGAAGTTGTGAAAATATACCAGCAGGGTATGAAGCTGTTTCATTAATTGAGGCTTTAAATGGCCCATATACTCCCAGAGCAACTGTTCTTCCTCCAGAATCTCCAGACACTCCTGATACTGATACTGCAAGTGCTACACAAGCTGCTGAGGTTCTTAATAGGTCTGTATAAATTATATGCTTACTCTGCGATTTTGATTAGCATGGTAAGGAACACGTCATTATATTTTTAAAATTTAAAGAATTCAATTAAATATACATTTGGTAGAATCAAAACTAGCTCATCACGTGAGCTTGCATTTCGTGAAGCAGACTGATGTCACTCGCACTGCTCCTGCATTTCAGCCCTCTTCGCAAGATAATTGAAGATAAATTTTTTTTTTAAACTGTCCCTTGAAGCTTACTTTATACGTTAGGAATCTCCAAATTGTTTTTTAAAGCATGCTATAAGTTTTTTGAATATTTGTATAATATTTAATTACTTTGGCTTATGCAATATTAAAGTCACTTTTCTCAGCACTTCATTTTTGGCCTTAAAAATTCTCCTTGCGCAAATGCCCGCGGTGAAATAATTTGAAACTCCGCAAGATTATTGTTTTAACCCTCGTATACACATTTTCCACTCGAACTTATGAAATATAATTATGTATTACTTTTTGATTTATGTGAGTAAAATTTCGGGGGTTATATGAAAAATCGCTCTGTAAATATGTTTATAATATAAAAAACAATTATCTTATTTTTACATTTTTCCAATCTTCTGATTTTTTCAAAATTATTCAATATTACTTTACACACACTTTTTTACTTTACGTACACGTGTGCGAGAAAGTTCATTTTACGCACTGAAATTTTCACTTTACATACGGACGTTACTCACACTGTGTCAAAAAAATCTTTAAAAAACATCAGTGAAAAAAGTCTCTACCCAGGCTCGAACTGGGAACCTCTCTCTTTTCGGGAGAATGCTCGATCTGGACAGTTGAGCTTTTCAATTATTTGAATTTTGAAAATTTTCATTGAAATAAATGCCAAAGAATAACGTAGATTATGAAAAAGGGGAACTAATATAGATGAACTTTTGCAACTTTTAACATTTTTATACAGTGCGTCTCATAACTATAGAAACACCAAAAATTTTTACATTTAAATCTGTGTATTATACCTTTTCTTAAAAAACCTGTAACTTTCGAAGCAAAAAACCAAGGATAATTTTAAAACTAGCAAATAAAAGGCAATTTTTTCTCTTTAAGATGTTACCAAAATATTGTGTCTACATTAACTTATGAAAAATTCACGGACGGTTTAAACAAAACTTGAATACTAGATAAAAAATTTACATTGATTTAAATGGGTCTAAAAATTTAAAGTGTTTCTATAGTTATGAAACAACGATAACTTCTTTAATGTTGATGCAAAAGAAATATTCTAATAATGTTTTAAAGAGAATATATTTTCCATTCATTGGCTTTTTGCAAAATTATCCTCGGATTTTTGCTTCCAAAGTTACAGGTTCTTTAAAAAAAGGTATAATATACACATTTAAACGTGAAAATTTGTGGTGTTTCTATAGTTATGAGACGCACTGTATGTTAAAAATATCTTGCTAAACGATCGCCATTTGACCAAATTAGGACTTTGCGTGAAAAAATCCATTAGGTCCGCAATGTAGAATAATTTTTAATAGAAGCAAATTAGTAAGTTACTGTCGTTTGGAGATTACAGATTTTATATACTGCAATGATATATGACATCATGAACACATATGTGTTCACGAGTATTCAAAGGGCTGTAACTCTTTTATTTTTTTATATTTTAAATTAAGGACCTAATGGATTTTTTTATGTAAAATTCCAATTATACATATGAAGAAATAATAAGCTAAGTCAACCAATTAAATGATAATATCTATCGGTCAAATTAGAAATAAAGTCCAGGTGCATTTACTACTGCATTCGACTTGCAGATGGTCAGGGTAGCCGATTACGTGGTCTAGGTATTTTCGGCTGCCGATAACGAACGCCAGATAAGGAGCTCCGCAATTTATCCGATGTCACTCGAAATACAGATAGTCAGGGTCGCAGATTACTTTTTGTTTATCTAGGTATTCGAAGTTGCCAATTATATTGGTCTAGGTATTTAGGGTAGCCTATCACGAGATCTAGGTAAGGCGCTCCATAGTTTTTCAAGTCTATAGATGCAGTTAACAATTGACCTACAGATGTACTCCATACAATTTAATCAACTTTATAATAATCGGCAACCGTGGATACCTGGAGATCTATAGTCAGATCCTTATAACTGCAAATTAAAATAGGACCATTAATATAATTATGCGCGAAGCGCAGTCACCTTATTTGTCGTCGTGAGTTAGACTCTAGCTGAAGTGGCTCCATTATTATCACTCTATATCAAGTATTAAAAGTAGAACCCCTTTAAGAAATAACCAAACTAACCCAATGACCCTCACTAGAAATGGCCCTCTTACCCCCGTAGCACGCTGAGTCCTTATACGGGTAGACTTAGACACAAAAAACTATGGAGCGCACTACACCTGGGCATGAAAAACTATGGAGCGCACAACCTCGACCTCGTCATTGGTCATCATTACCACCTAGACACTTCCTTCGACCAGTATATGCACCTATAGACCCGAAAAAGTACGGAGCGAACTTCCTAAAGCTCATTTTTAGATACCATATATATGCATGTAGACAGTCACCGAACAGTACATCCATACATCTAAGACTCCAAAAACTATGGAGCGCCGCACTACCTAGACCTCGTCATTGGCCACCATAAACACCTAGACGCCGACTCGCAACATATTTCGATAACCTCGATAAATAAAAAAAAACTTATATATCAAATTGCTATGTCTGCAGCATTGCCATAAATATTGTCGTATAAGCTTATTTGTCCGACAGATAATATGATGGACGTTTAGCAGAGACGAGAAAATATATCGTGTACGGATACCAAAATCACTAAAATGTCAATTTTCCAAAAGAGATAAAGGGAATAAAGTCTACTGTATTCCCGTATTACATATGGAACTTTATTCCCGACTTAACTGTGGCCACTTTATTGATTTGAAAAGTGGGATTTACGCACAGAAGTGAGATAAAACCAGAAAAACTGAAAACCGCATTTGCGGAGATAAAGTAAAATTTTACTTTATTTCCCCCGGGGGAAAAAGTAGTTAATTGGAAATTATATGATACTTTTCTCCCGCTTCATTTTCAGGTCAATAAACTGGCTATTACGGTCGGGAATAAAATATTTTTATGTAGTAATGTTTTTATTTTCCAGACATTATAATTTTTGCATTAGAGAAGTTATAAGTACCTAAAAATAATCTTTTCTTAACACGTGCATGTAATAGGCCTTTTTCCATGCATCTAAAGTGAATGGCAAGTTGAGCATTTCGAGCGTTTTAGTCGGAGCGGGAGGTAATGGCCATTACCCCCGATCCAAAATAATATTTTTGAAATTTTGAAAAACTTTGGAAAATTTTCAAAAATTTTCAAAAATTTCTAAAATTTTTTAAAATTTTTTGAATTTTTTAAAAATCTTTGAAAATCTTGGACAATTTTAAATTTTTTCAAAGTTTTGGAAAATTTTTAAAATTTTTGGAAAATTGTTATTTGAAGATGAAATTGTTATTTGAAGATGAAATTGTAATTTAATTCTGTAAGTAAATGGCGCACGATTCAAAATGTGCAACTCCCCATTCGCTCTATATGCTTAAAGAAGGGCCTTATATGCACTTGTCAAAAAAAGTACGGTGTGTAACAAGGGGAGGGCAATTTCTAGCTCGGGTGTTGATTTTGACACTCGTCTCCGTCTCGGGCGCCTTCGGCACTCTCGACTACGACTCATGTTAAAATTATCTCACCCTCACTAGAAATGGCCCTCTTACTCCCTAGTTGCACAATATTGCTATTTCTCAACACGTGCGTGAAAAAGGCCCTTTTCCATGCTGGAAAACGGATGGAAAACTGGGCATTCCGAGTGTCTTTGCCGGAGCGGGAGGTAATATACATTACCTCCCGCTCCGGCAAAGACGCTCAGGATGCCCAGTTTTGTTGTTTTGTTAATGTATATTACCTCCCGCTCCTGAAAATCTCTAAAAATAATGCCAAAATTTTTAACTCAAAATTTTGAAAAAAAATAAAAATGTTGCAAAAAATTCAAAATTTTGAAAAAAACTCAACATTTTTGATAAAAAGTATTCTTTTTACTTCGTAGGTCTGGTGGACGACTCGAAATGCCCATTTCCCCATTCGCTTTGCATGCATGAAAAAGGCTCTATTAAGAAAATAGTTAAAAAAATACAGTGTGTAACACGGGTGGAAAGGTCTTTTTCAGACTCGGATGATAATTTGAGCACTCGCGTACGTCTCGGGCGCCCTCGACTTCCACTCGAGCTTAATCATCATCCTCGTTTAGAAAAATCCCACCCTGCTCAAAAGATTCTATTGGGAATCGTGTACTTTCCAATACAAATTCCTAATTAAAACCGATTAATTTTATATTAAATATTTATTGCGACATGATATATTCTTGCGAAAAAGGCTATTTTTACAAAAGTTTATGTGTTCTCCAGATATCATTCGTTGTTCTTATATGAACCACTTTTTTCATACTTTTAACTTATTTTTAATAATTAATAACATTATTTATAATATATGTTGAATGGGTTTGATTATTTTTTCAATAGGATAAAGTCCCATTAAAAGTAAAAGTTAAACCCATTGAACGTACATTGTAGAAAACATTATTAATTATTAAAAATAAGTTAAAAATATGAAGAAAGTTACTCATATATAAGAACAACGAATGATATCTAGAGAACACATACTTTTGCAAAAATAACCATTTTTGTAAGAATATATAATGTGGCAATAAATATTTAATATAAAATTAATCGGTTTTAATTGGGAATTTGTATGGGGAAATAGCCGATTTCCAATAGAATCTTTTAGGCAGGGCATTTCCCCCCCTAGTTGCGTAATGTACTATTTTTATTTGTAAATGCACAGGATATAAATTAATAAATAAAAATATGATTTTTACAATCAATGGAATAGAATTATAATTTTATTATAAAGAAGATATCAATTGCAGGTCTGCAGAACGTACACCTGTCTCAAAACATGCTTTATCTAAGGATAGTGATTCGTCGCCGAGAACTAGCAGTACACCATGTCCAACTCCAGAATTTCGAATGTCGGTTCTACTAGCTAAAGGAGAAAATTCAGGTTCACAAAAAGATCTTCATAATCGCTCACCAGCCACGAGAAATAAAAATTGCAATCATCCTCGTGACAAATCGAATCTCAAAACACGGGATACTTTAAGACTTGTTAATGAAAAGCAACCTGTGTCACTGTATGAGGTAAGAAATATTATATCTCTTAACTATAAACATTTTTGCAAAAGAAAATGATTATTCATATTTAAAATAATTGTAGGGACAGAATCAAGATGAAGATAGTGAAGCTGAAAAACTATCACCTCTTTTGGATGATACTACAAGCACTGAGGCTTTGGATACTTCAACACGTAGAATATGTGACATAGATATGGACGATGAATTGCCAAATGGTGAAAATGATAATCAAGTTGATATTACATGTCATTCTCATTAGGCAAACTTTATGTAAACTTAGAGCTAGAAGGACTTTTAACCATGAATTTTTAACTTTTATTACGTCATTTTTTGCAATTTTATTATTGTTGATGATATTAATTTTTAATTATAAATCATTAATTATAAATCAGCTACGTATCATAAAGATAAAAATAGATTTAAACAAACATTATTATATTAATGTTGGTGGTTAAAGAAAATTTTTAAAAGTATATCTGCGGGATTTTATACGGAAAAAATTAATTTTAACAAATAATCCTTTGAAATTGAATTTACTTTTTAAAAAAATTCATGATTTCAATCAATACGCATTTTAATTACTACTGAAATTTAAATATTTCAAGTAACCTATGTGATACAGAAGTTACTTGCAATCTTTTTACATTTGATTCTTAAGCAAATCCGAAATTGCAAATTTGCTTTCGTATAGAAATCGATAATAAAATACAAATTTTCGAATTTTTTTTAGTTATTCTAGCAAAGGATCTACAATATTCTATAATTTTGTAATAGTATACAACTAGCCTTGTATTGTGCAATCAATTGCAAATATTTAAAAAGGTGGAAGCATAATAATAGTATTGACTTGTGTTGTAGAAAAAATTAAAGACTGCCAATTGAAGCAAACAAGTATATATTAAAAATAATTTACTTATTTTGTAAATATTAGGTATTACAATTTATAATTATCTATTAATTATTAAAATAAATAATAATAATTTAACAATTAAATGATTAAGCGAATATTATAATTATGTATAAATATGTAGATTTTAAACTTAAATCTCATGTTAATAACTAGTATTATTTTTATATACATATTTAAAATATTCAAGTATGAATAAACTAAATGTTATTAAAAAATTTCACTGGCAATGTATTCTTTATTTTGTGTATTAATAGTTTCTTCAAATTTCATTCACACTTTATGAGTAATTTGTTGAACAAATGTAATTTATTTGATGGAAACAAAGCCACGTTGATGGAAAAATGGACTGTATAATAAAAAAAATGTTTTGTAGATTTAATAAAATTTTATTGAAACTTGAATACAAATTGTATCAGTTTTTAAGCATTAGCCAGACTTTCCCTGAATTTTTTCCAGGCATCAAGGGGTCCATGCTCTGGTAAATACTTAACGTTGCAGCCATCTTGGGCTAGCCGACCATCAACCTTGAGTTGCTCATAAACAGCACGCTCGTATTTGGTGAAACCCCATTTCTTTGAAACATAGATCTTCTGACGACCGGGGAACTTGAACTTAGCACGACGGAGAGCTTCAATGACTGAAGCCTTGTGTCGGTCAGATGACCTGATGCTCATGATTGGTTGTCCAATGTGAACACGGGCCACAGTACCTTGGGGCTTGCCAAAAGCACCACGCATTCCAGTTTGGAGCCTGAAAGTTTTTAAAATCATGATTCACTATATATGCTTAGAAAAAAGGAACATAAAATAATTAAAGCTCATTGTTTAATTTTTCATAATAATTAAATAAGAATAATATAGCCTGACAAGAAGTGAATCATCATTGATTATATAGATTCATTATTTACTATTATTTTTATCTTTATTATTTTATTAATAACACAATCATTTTTATATATGATTTTACTGAAGTATTATAGAAATCATAATGTATGATAACAAATATAAATAAATTCTGGGCTCTCACAAATTCATTTGTTACTTTAAGACAATACTGCAACATTTTACCACTATTTATTTTTTACACTTGATAGAAAATTAAAATTTTTTTTATACTCTTAGTGGCAATATTTTAGGGATGAACTAGATTAATTCTAGATACCTGGATGAGAAAAAAAAAGTAGCTATATTTTACTTTTCAAAGTATTAAATGTAACAATGATAGAAGCCAGTACAATGCAATAAATGAAACTTAACCATTTCTTTTTACAACTATATAAGAAAAAAGAAATTCAATTTAAAGCATGAAAAGACTGTTCATTTTGTAAATATTCTAATAAATATAAGCAAAGTTAAAAATTTCAACTACTTATACACTATTTAAAAAAATAAAATTTAAAAAAATTATATTAATTACCTATCAGCTCCAGCACACGATAACATTTTGTTAATTCTGATAACGTGGAAAGGATGGAGTCTCATTCGTATGTGGAACTGATCTTTGCCAGCATTCTTGACCATGTATTTGTTAGCACAAATACGTCCTGCTTCCAATGCTTCTGAACTAAGTTGTTCATATTCATCTGATACAAGATGTACACATAGAGGAAAGTCTTCAACTGAAGCTTTTTTCTTTCCTAAATCGAAAATACGAATTTTCGGATCTGGCACACCACGACAGAACCGAGACTTTGGGTACGGTTTATTCTTGCAGTACCGATAACTAAAAATGAAACACACAATTTTTATTATTTTAAAATATAGTAATACAATGAATGAAGTATCTAAATTATGATCTACATTCATTACATAGATCTGTACTGAACAAGTAAAATCTAATGTGAGCAACATAATGCAATTGTTAAATTCCATTTATTAAAATTTCGAATTTACCGAAAAAATATTATTAAATGTAACGTTAAAATTTAAAAGTAAATTGCAAAAATAATCTAAATAGAATATGTAAGTAGAATTAAAATTTAAAAGATTTAATAAAAGATAAAAAATATAAAAAGTACTTACCATCTTGCAGGTCGGCGCCCCATTTTAACCTAAAATAACAAAACAATTTGTTTACTAAATATAAAAATATTATTCAATACATGTTTTTCGAACCCGACGTGATAAATAAAAACAGTTATCGACTTATAATTATTTAGGATGCCTATGAATAATTTGGAATAATATCCAAAACCAACCTACCGACTCGTGCTGCACTCGCCGAAAGGAAGATGTCGGAATCTGGTCGTGCAAATTCGAACCGATGTGAAGTTGTCATCAAATGACTCCTAAGTATCGATTATGAAGAATGGAACAAGTTACAATATTTAAGAATTTATTAACTTTAAAAAAAACTGCACTTGTTATAAGTTACAAAATTGTATTGCAAATGCAATAGATTAATTTTTTATCAATAAATTAAAAGGAAACGTTTCACAATTAATTATTTTGAATTTGTCGAGATATTTAATCGAATATATTTCCTACCAATCAGCTGGATCAGTTCTACTCATTCAAGAAACTGGTGCGGGATATGTTGTGAGGGAGGAGAGTGGAGGATAGCAGAAAAACTTATGGTGTAAAACTAGGTATGGAGGTGTAATTTTTCATAAAAACAGTAAGTTAAAATTAATGTTCCGATGGAGGTAGTGGAGTTAGCTGAAGAGACCCCTGCGAATACCCAATTTA
The DNA here is from genome assembly GCA_949152435.1 of Gastracanthus pulcherrimus. Classification (NCBI taxonomy): domain Eukaryota; kingdom Metazoa; phylum Arthropoda; class Insecta; order Hymenoptera; family Pteromalidae; genus Gastracanthus; species Gastracanthus pulcherrimus. Next base: position 184,379,128 of record OX424574.1, read on the forward strand.
CAGTAGCCGACTTGGATATTGAAATTCTTCCGGTTATTTATGAAATCATTCGAAGGTTCGCGATTTTTAAACAAATATAACCTGCAAGAGTTTCTTGTATTATATATTGTAGTATAACATTATATAGTTATTAGTGTTATAACATTGTAAATGTATTTTTAAACCTTTCTACGATTCAATTTAATTAATTAATTTCATCTTTCTATTGCTTCGATTTAAGTTATACCTACTTATCTTTTTCTAGTAATAACCAATCAAATTCTTTCGTGTAAATTATTTAATGATCTTAGAAGTAATTAGATATATTTTTTCATTTTAGTGTTGAAAAAGATCCACATGATACTTCACAAAAGGCAAAGGAATCCCAGGATACAAGTCAAAAGATTTTAGAATTGCAGAAAAAATTGGACTCTGCAAGAGCTCAGGTAAAAATTTATTTTAAGAACTTGCTACCTAAATGTAATTTCTATGTCAATAAAATGTTGCATAATATTTTGTATAGATTAAAAGACTTCCTGGGATTGAGTATAGTAAAGAAGAGCAGCTACAAAAATTAGAAACACTCAGAAAGCAATTAAGACTGAAAAAAGAACTTCTTTTGAAGTATCGTAATATGTGTACATTTGAGGTACCAAAAGTTTGAATATCTAAATCAATTGTAAATATTACTAATAGTCAGTATGGTTCTAAGATTCCTTTTTCGTTACTTCGCTAACAATGAGCAATTAATTAACAAGATAGCAGATTCAAAACCTATAAGACGAGCAGCACAACTGATGGTTTATGTATTAAATCGAACAAGTTCAATAAGTGGTTCTCACCGCTTACCTTCATCTACCAAGGAATTTGGTTCTCAAATAATTGGTGCTGCAAAGAAATTTTCATCAGATTTTAAAAAGGAGTTAAAAGAGGCTCAGGAAGAAATTAAAAGACAACAGCCAAAAAAGTGATAAATTAAATTGAATTAAAGAAAAAGAAAGACTATGAACAAGAAAAAAAATACAGTTTCATTTTTTAGATATTACATCGAAAAAAAATATTTATATTTCATAGGACAGTAATAAATTATACATAATTTGTTGAATTATTTTTTACTTATATATGGTATGGACAAATAATTAAATGTATTGTGCATTGTTTTACATCTACAAAATTTTGCAAAACGAAACATTATATTATAACACTTAGACATTGTATCAGAAAATACTGTTGATATCTATTTTTCTTTTATTAAATATTGAAGGAATCAGTCAAAAATATGCACCTGTCACACCACAACTACTTATTCGTTGTAAAAAAATCTGCACATTACTTTTTTTATATGAAAAATAATTAAGTGCTTTTTATGAAAATACAACGTAATTATATATCATTACGATTCTATAAATATGAATTATAATATTAATATTAGATAATTAATACTTTAGACCAATTTTAACACGACTAACTAAATTTATGTTTAAAACCTTAAGTTATGTATATTAAATTTGCAGAGTTAAATTTATGTCATAATTAACAATTTTTAAGTATAAACAGAAAAGTTGCATTATGAGATATTACAGAATAAACTGATGATGCTAATATTTTAAGCAAGCAGTTTGTAAAATTATAGTTTTTAACACATTCAAATACTGAGGTATTAAAAAATGATTATAGAGTATGTATACTTTATACATAAATTTCTCTTTAGACATTTGCAGGAGGATTTTGTTCTGAAAGTGGTTGTACTATACCACCAGTGGTATTTTGTGCCCGCCCTCCTCTTCTTCCACGACCTTTTTTGGCAGAATTTGTGCCAGATTTTTGTGGCGTATTTTCACGCTTAGCAGCTTGAGTTTCCATGGAATTGTTTGCATCAACGCCATCTGAGATCTAAAAATTAATGCAATTAAAAATTAATTTTTTAAATTTACATTAATTATAAATAACATAACAAATTCTATTATAATTTCTTTTGTTACCTGCGAATTTGCATTTTGTCGTTGTTGGATTTTGTTTGGTTTGCTTGCTCTTGAAGTATGTGTACTCCCAGGTCCTGAATGTGGTATCAATCTTAGAACATTACCAACTGCTTTTGTACGACCTTCTCTAAACACCATGCGTTGACCAGGTTTTATATACTCGGGATGTTTTATAAATCGGAAGTGCACTAATGCTTTGTCTCCAGTTCTCAGACAATCTTGTGACATGGATAAAATTGATGCTGTTTGGCGAATACTACCACAATGAACTAAAATAATTTATAGTTTTTAAACTTATTTAATTCAAGATTGCATTGACATTTCATACAAAGACTATCACATTTCAGTTTTCAAAAAGATTGTCTAGTTTGTATGAGACAAAAAATTAATATAAATAACTAAAAAAAGATGAAATACAAAAATGAAAAATACATATCGATAAAATAAGCATTTTGCTGTAATTTTTAAACTTTTTATTATAAGATATAACAATATTGTATCTTTTCTACGAAAATTGAAATGTTAGTCTTTATATGAAACGTCAATATACTGCTTTATTTTCGTCGTAAATAATTTGAAAAATACCCATTGCTTGATAGCGAGAACTAATTGTTGTGGGATGGTGCAATACTAAGATTTCACCTTCAAATTCCCAACAAGCTTGAGGATTTAAAGCTGGTGACACCATTACCATGCCTTTTCGAATTTGCGATCTTTTTATTTTTTTTAAAGCAAAACTTGCAGTTTGTCCACCTCGAACTTCTCGAACTGGCATTCTTTTTCTATGTATACTTTTGACAGCTATTTGTTGAAAATGTCCAAGAGGATCTGGTCCAAGTAATAATATGTCATTTAAGCGTATGACACCTTTTAGAGTTGTCCCAGAAACAACAGTCCCCACTCCCTAAACATTTTATTATTATAATTTATTTTGCATTTTAACAAACTATATAAGCACTTTCTATAAAATTACTTACAGGAACAGAATATGTGTCATCTATTTGAAATTCTGCAGGTTCATTATCATGACTAGTAATTCGTGCAGTCAGTAAATTTAAAAACATTTTCAGAAGACTCAAGTTTTCTCCACTTACATTAGATACTTGAAAAATAGGACACAGCCTATAACAAATAATTTAGTTACAGTTACATTATAAATCATAACCAATATTGATAATAATTTTTTTTAATTAACCTTTCAGAAACAAAATTAGTAGCAGTAACTACTACATCATCAGGAGTTTTTACAGTAACTGGAACTTTTCTACAACCAGGAGATTTTAAAATCCTAATTAGTAGCCTCAAGTTCTCTTGTAGTACATTTGGTGGGCACATATCTATTTTAGTTACAACTACAAAAACTGGTACTGATAGTGCCAATGCCAATCCTAGATGTTCTTTAGTCATCCCTACAATACCTGCATTTGCACCCACCATTAGCATCCCTAAATTAATTATTAAAGAAAATTAAGTGTCTTAAAATGTAATGATTTATTCATTTAATATATAATTAATCTCTAACCAAAGTCTGGAGCATGACCAGTCATTCCAAATACAGTAGTTTTCAAGTAACGTTCATGCCCAGCCAAGTCAATGAAAGTAATTACTTTGGAAGACTTTTCACAAATTTTTACCCAATCCAAAGAACCATGTTCAGGCTTATTAACAACATTACCTATTAAACATTCATTATTATTTTCAATAAAACATTAGTCAATAAATCATTTTCAATAATAGAGAATAATACACACCAACACTATCAAAACCAAGAATGTCATTCCCTACTGAACTTGTTCTACCGGTTTCAGCTTCATGTTTATGACGGAATAATTTTTGTCGAGCTAATCCTCGACCATTATCCAATTCTCCATGAGTTAAAACACCAAGTAATGTTGATTTTCCAGCATCTACATTGCCAACTACAGCAACTCTAAATTAAAATTTTTGCATTAGTTACTGACATTCTTTTTAATCAACATAGCTTAATCGAAATACCTGATTTCTAGAAAATCTTGTTGATCAAGACGTTTTCGAACCAAATATTGTCCTGTTAATCCATGATCTACTTTGCTTTGGCGTAACAAAACACAATCTGCTTCTAATGTTGCAGCAAGTGATTGGAGAGTGGCTACAGAAGCATCATACTCATCTTCTTTTAAACCATCTTCTGATCCATCTATTTTTCAAAAAGTTCAAACAATTATTCTTGTGTGTAGAACATATATATATATATAATAATTTACCTTCTCCAATTCCAATATCAAAAATAGTTTCACTGCCCCCATCTTGTATCCGCTCTTTAAGTTTTCTTAATAATAATTCATATTGATCTTCAGATGGACTGACTAGTACATCCTATAAATATTTTTATAATAAATTTCCAATTTAGAATTAGATATATTTTTTTCATATAAGTAAATTATAACTTAAAGAAAATGTTTATTAACAATATGTGAATTTACCTTTCCACGAATGCTAGAATAATCAATTTTAGGTGCAGAAGTTTCTTTTTCAGGTGTATGTGCCATTGCCAAGGGCAAAAATGCTGCTGTAGATGCAGACATCTCGTCACAGCTGTTGTTCTATAATAAATTCAGTAACCTTTCACTTTGAAACTTTCTCAAAATCTCTTTAAACAATACACTCCATTGGCATACGTGCTCTCCAAAATTTGAATCCAAAGTGTCTTCTATAGAAAATTGTTGCTGACATAGGCATCACTGTGAGCGACGAAAAAACCAAAGATGTTTTCTTAAATACTGAATTTTCACAAATTCAAAGATCAGCTGAAAATGAAATCATTCATTTCTTAAACTGATATAAAATATAAGAAAGTAAAAGAGTCTTACATGTATAATGATGTTCTTATTTAAGAACAAACAAACTTGTTCTAAATTTTAATAGGATGGTCTAAAAATTTAACTAAAAAATCAAACTTCCAATAACAAGTGAAACAATGGAAAAGTAAGAACCAAACAAAAATAAAGTTTTTTACAGTTGACAATAAACGCTCGTAAGGTGATTTTCAGTGTCGTAGGATGCTAAAAGTAGTAACGAAATTGTGCAATTAAATTTTCGTCCACACAATCGTTAAACTCATCAAGATAAGCGACTGCATCGCGAGAACATATTGAAAAGAAACTCACGCCAGCGGGAGAAAATCTGTCTTCTCTCTCTCTCTCTCTCTCTCTCTCCCGTCGTCGTCTCGTGGCAGCACTACAAGTGCAGCATATTGCACTTATATTAGACTATATCCGCGACGCGAGAAATCACACGATATAAACAAGCGCGCATACAATAATGGGACGAAATACGCAAGTTCAATGTCGTCAGCCGAAACAGCTCACCTGCAGGCGACCGCCAGAAGGATACCCATCTTGGACGTCGACTCGCGGATATTTTTTTCAGCCGCGCAAATGACAAATCACACGGAGTTTGCTGATATTTGACGTGTTGCACCAGCAACTCTTGCGTTACAACAGACTGCGAACACTGCACCTCGGAGCTCGCGCGGACTCTTCGCTCTTCTCGCTTGTTGTTCTGCACTTTGCTGTACTTACTCGAAATCCTGTTGAAAAAGTTTCGGAAGCCTGCGTAGGAACAAAAAGCTTGTTTTTATTATGGGATCGCTGCTGTAGCACAAAAGCCTACCGTAACGATGTTTATATCTACGCTGCCAACTCCGAGTTTATATATACATACATACGGATATGCATGCGTGAACTTCTCCTTCTTTTGCGTCTCTCGCGGGGGTCTCGCGAGTCGCGAGTCTATCTCGCTCTTGCGCACTGTGCTGCAATATATACATACATTATACGTATGATCCCGTCTCTTTCTACTTCTGTCGGATGCCATGCGCGTACCGTGCTAAAATATACTTTGCGTTCTCCCTATATAGATGCATGCTCTTTTTTACCCAAATTTTAAATGATAAGATCTATGTTCAATTTTTTAATATTGTTTTCATACATTCTACCTGACTAAAAAGTTGAAGTCAATAATACAATGGTCAAATATTTAATAAAAACGCATAAAGTCATACAAAAAATTTAATTGTAACTTTGTATCGTTTTACAAAGTGTAAAGACATTTTAAATGCAAATATTGGATTGTTTCAATATTACCTATATGTAAAATTTTATAATAATAATGTTAATTTCTAAATTCTCTTAATCCATTCAAATTTATACATGAAAAATGATAATTTTATATTCTATTTCTCATAATAATATTACCGACCTTCCAAAGCGTCAAAATTGTACAATCTAGCTGCACAAAATATAATATTTTTCAATTCGCACATGCAGCAAATAAAACCTCTCCGAGCAGGTTCTCTCGCAAGCCGTCTTCTCTCCAGCGGCTATACGCGCAAATGCCGCAAATCCGATAACTACAACCGACTGAATAATGCAGACTAAACGCTTTATGGCTCTCTATAAGGGGACCGAGCCCTCCGATACAGCTAAATACAAAGCTATAGTCCAAGCGTCTCGCGATAAGAATACGGGGAATCGCGGCTAGTCTCATAATAAATATTTAAAGTTTCGGCGCGCGGTGCGTCCGCGGCCTGCGGATATAGCGCCTGTACACCTGCAATACATAATGTATACGCGGTGTACCGTATGCGCTTGATTCGCGAAGCTAGGTGGCGCGCGCTGCTCGCGTAGCGCGCCGAACAAGGACAGCGAACTCGCGGCGACGTCTATGCGTCAGTGTGCGCGTGTGTGTAAATGTGCGGCCGTCTCCGCGAGTCGCGACTCTGCCCCCGCGCTCGGCCCCTGCACTATACCAATACCATAGCCACACTGTACACTCTAGCGCGCGCGCGAGACTGCGCGAGAGGGAGAGAGAGAGAGAGAGAGACGGAGAAAACATGCGACAAATGCATCAGTGCACGCAACGCGCTACGTTACGATTGCCCCGGGAGACCGATCATCAGGAGGGACTTCTCGCTGCTGGCCGCGGCTCGGCTAACCTGCGTCCTCGGCGGGGCCCAGCTACACCGTCGGAGCAGTAGTTCGCGAACAAATAGACGCTGCTCGACGTCGTCCAGCAGCAGCAGCAGCAGCAGCAGCATCTCTTTTTTGCCCTATACCTATCTGGCTCTCGCTCGCTCGCTCGCTCGCTCGTTCGCTTCTCCTTCTCTCTTGCTCTTTCGTGGGTATCATCCTCGAAGCACCGTCCGCGATTCGCGGGTTGCTCCCGCGACTGGTGCGGCTCTTCGGTTTCGGCGAGGCTGCCCAGCAGGGGACGAGGATTGCTCGGGACGTGCGGCGGGCACACGGAGCTGCTCCCTCTCTCATCGCGCGTTGGGCCGGTAAATATTACCTAAGCTCGTATCGCGGCGGTCGAGTGCCTCTTTAACTCCGGCGCTTTAAATAACATTTCGACTGGTGGGCTCGAGAGGGTTTGTGGAAAAGTTGCCCATTTTCAAGGTTTGTTTACGTCGGGAAAATTTAACGCAACCGATTGATTGATCGACGGAGCGATCACGGCAGTGTAAAAGGGGCATCGGAGTCGCGCGTACACGCTCTTTTATACTTACATACGTGCTATTCTCTTGTCACGTAGGTGATTTCATTTCGCAGCGTATACAGCATTGAGAGAGAGAGAGAGATAGATAGAGAGAGAGAGAGAGAGAGAGCGCGCGCGAGAGAGATAACGCCCGAGAAGCCGCCGCGGCGACGACGACGACGAGATGTCCTGGAGATCGTCGCTCTCGCGCGGATCATCCGGCAAATAGCGGCAGCGAAGCTTGTGCGCCAGCGATGGCTCGAACCCTCGAGTGCTGGACGAGGTTTTAGTGCAGCGTGGTAAGTCGGCTATTTAATTCTTAACTTATCAATTAGCTTGGCTCGACCGAACGGGACGACCGTCTCCTTTCAATTGCCATTATTGTAGCTGAGCATTGGGATTTGGGCTGCTGGCCTGGTTTTCTTTTGCTCTTGCAACAATTTAATGCAGCGGTAACCAACGTACACACAACTCTAGTTCTAGTCATTGGATTAATCTTATGCGATCAATTATCTGTACATGTTGAATTCATTTTAAAGTTATTAGTATTTTTAACTTTGACTTTCTTTTTATTAATTGAACGTTATTGTTGTATACTTAGTAGTGCTCTACTTAGTTAATATGGTCTATGTATTCAAAGAACTGTGAACATTTTTTTTTAATTTAAATTAATACTAACTTTATAGGTTAATTAACCCTCTTACTGTCAATTACATACTATGATTTTTCATTTCATTTGTTATTTACTTTTGGATTTATTAGTTATTCGATGCATAGATGTTTTTGTGAAATTTTGCAATGGTAGAAAGTATAGTGAGATCAAATGTATTACAGGCTAAAGAATAACAGTGGAGAATTATGGCACGTCGACGAAAAGTAGAGGCTAAAGCCTCTGTGAAACCTCAGCCAACGGCTTCAGCTGTAAGGAAGTCAACCAGACAACGAGCAAAGAAACAATTAGAGGATCAGAAAGTCAATGGTGATGTTGTATCTACAATCGTTGGTAATTCTGAAGAATGTAAAGATCCTAATGAAGATAGTCAAGAGCCTATTAAAAAAGTCAATGCAGTTCCTAAAAAGTCAGCTAGATGTAAAAATTTAGTCGATAAAACTAAACCTACAACCGAGAGTGGGAATAGTCAAGGAGGAGAAAGCGATAGTCAAGATGACTTGGAAGCTGATTCAATGCCAATTGAAAAATTAGAATCTGTTGAAGAGGCACAAATTACTGCCACTGAACATACTTTAAACGAAGCTATTTGGCCAGAAGATGTTATAGAAGAGACTATTATTTGTGAAGAAATGGAAGTTGAAACTGAAATAACGGATGGATGTTCTTTAGCACAAGATGGAAGTGTTGTGGTTGAACAAGTGTTACTTGTGAATGATCCAAGTTTTGAAGACAAAGATGTGGTTGAATATACTGTAATTGAAAGTGAAGATGGAACCGAGTCTATGATAGTTTCATCAGACCATGTAGAAAACTTAGAATCTTTAAATGATGGTTATAAAACGTCAAATAATTATCAAATGATAGAACAGGGACTCAGTGTTTTACATATGTCTGAAGCAGAAGTTATTGAATCTTTAGAAGAATCTAAAAGTGTGGTGGTTTCAGAAAATGAAGAAAGTATTAAACCATCGTCGTGTAATTCTGATAATAGTGATATTGTCAAAGTAGATGCAGATGTGTCTAAAAAAGAGTGTCGATCATTGAGAAGTGTGACTAAAAGTGTCAAAGGTACTAGAACTAAAAAATCAGTAAACACTTTGGATAAAAACATTAAAATTGACAGTGATAATAAAAAGAAAAGGACAGAAACCTCAATTAAAAAAGTTTTGTCTGTAGAAGATAAGTCATTCAATTCAGGAAGTAAAGAAAAGTCAATAAAATCTAAAAGAGTTAGTGCTGTCGTATCTACTAATGTAACTGAACAATATAATACTCAAAATTCAACAGTTATATCACCAAACTCTGTGACATTAACTCAGGAAGATGATAATAGTTCATCAATGTCCGATAAAATGGAACATCAAGAGGTATCAGATGCATCTACAACTGATTCATTGAAAGATAATAAAACTGTAAATAATAGTATCATTTTGGAGCAAAAAAGTATTTCAAGTTCTGTAGACACAAAAATAGAGATTATGAATCGTTTACCTACAAAATCGAAAAATGTACTATTTGGTAGTGAAGAGCATTCCAGGGATAGTGAAATAGATGGAAAAATGGATTCTGAAGATACTAAAGTATCTAGCAGCAGTGAAAACAGTAATGATACTTTATTATCATCCAACAGCTTTAAAAACTCAGATTCTAATGCGGATAACAAAAGTACACTAAATCAATCAAATGAGGCTGATAAAAAGCCAGGGTTCAGAAGTCGTAGTGGAAGTACTGATACAACAGGGTCAGAAAGTGGATCTAACAGCTCTGGTGTTCGTCGTAGTAATAGAATTAGAACTATAGGACTAATGAAACAAAGGTATTTACAAAATTTACTCTATGTATTAGCTTGTGCACATTATTATCATCTGTAATTCAAATTATTTTTTGCTTGTATTAATTTTTACTTTTTTTTACCTTTTCTTATTGAAAACTTTACTGTAAGTAACATTTAAGTAATGCGAATGGACTATTTTTTATTTATTTAATAATTAAAAGAAAATTGACAAATTTTATTTTTTAGTAATATGAAACGTAAATTTTATTGATTTCTTTGTTCAAAAAGTTTGGATAAACTGACTGAATCATAATTTTTTTTTATTAGCTTTTTGTTATCACATAATGTAATACTTTCGTTGTGTCTAATATACGAGATGATTTTTTAAGAAATGAATTAAAATAGAAAAATCCCAGGTAATTTTAGTCACATCTACCCACACAAAAGTATTGTAAGTAATGTGAAAATTGACCAAGAAAATTAATTCGAAAATTTTTCTTTCTATAATGATATAAAACCTCACTAAATTTTCATCAATCTATGATTCATATATGAGTCATGCCACCGCAAAACTGTTAATCTTCTTAGATGTGTAAAAATTAAATTAAAGATTATAAACTATCTCTGTAATCGAAAATACGTAATAATTTGTTTAGATCTCGTGGTCGTGGTTTAGTTACAAAACCAGCTGTGGATCCTGCCAAAATTACTGTTCAACAAGATCGAGATAAACTTATAAGTAATACACCACCGATTCAGGAGAAAGATACTAATCAAAGTAAAGATAATTTGGATAGTGTGTCTGAAACGCAATCGGATAAGGAAAATAATAGCAATAAAACAGCAACTTCTCAAGACATTCTTACACCACTAATTTCTGCTACTGGGACGACTGGATACGATTCTGACTCCAATAAGCCTGTAAAAGTTAAATCGCGCTGGCGACGATCTAGTGAGTTAGAAATGAGTAATTCTGGATGTTGGTCGGCACCCCGACCAAATTTAGGTTTTCCTAATCCTGCAGTAACAGGAGCTCCAACTGGAACTGTGTCCAATTCTTTAAATGATACAATTACTAAATTACCGCCTTTACCTGTAGGATTACCACAAGAGTCGAAAACGGCGTCAGATATTCAAGATTCGGTAACAGCTGTTCTTTCACAAAATAATTTGGACCTTAATATTACGAGCGACATGTTGGTAGTTGCAAATAATTCATTAACAAGTGGTTCAACGACGCTCGTCCCAAAAACTATAGGAGCAAAAATTTCTTTACCAATGGTTCCTGTGGTTGCAGACAGAGAAATGGAGGAAAGGCTTAGTCAATTTGAACATTTAAAAGAAAATTTATATTTGACGGAAAGGTACATTTTTTTAGAAAACAAAAGACTTTTCATTATGTTTTAATCATTATAAATAAGTATAAGAAAATTTAATAATTATATAAAATATTTTTAGGTACACAAGTAAAGAAACAAAGCGAATGGTATGTGACTGTTTTTTAACTGAAGAAGAGATTCAAAGAGGTGAACTTGGTTGTGGAGAAGATTGTCTCAACAGGCTTTTAATGATTGAGTGGTACGTATAAAATAACTTATCATGTAAAATAGTAATAATAATAATTATAATAATAATACCTTATGTAAAATAATTTTAGTGGATCAAGATGTGTTGTTGGTGACAGATGTACTAACAAACGATTTCAAAATTGTGACTATGCAAATTGTGAAGTATTTAGAACAGAAAAGAAGGGTTTTGGTTTAAGAGCTACGATTGATCTTAACGCGTAAGTTTTATTTCGTATTAAAAAAAATTTTGTCCCACATGCACGATTTTCGAGTTTTTTCATGCCTGTAAAGTGGCTGTTTTCCAACCGACGGGCAAAAAAACATGTGTGACAAAAAGTACGGTGTGTGCCATGGGTAAAATGCTGTTTTTGACCTTGTGTGCTTGTAGCACTCGTTATCACGCACCGCACGCGGGCAAAATTTCACCCTTGGTACACAATATACTATTTTTTATTATAATCATATCGTTAATATTTTTAAATATTTAAGTGGTGACTTTATAATGGAATATGTCGGCGAAGTAGTCGATCCAAAGGATTTTAGACGAAGAGCAAAAGAATATTCTAAAGACAAAAATAGGCATTATTATTTTATGGCATTGAAATCTGATCAAATCATTGACGCGACAATGAAGGGAAACATATCTCGTTTTATTAACCACAGTTGCGATCCAAATGCTGAAACTCAGAAGGTATATACATATTTTTTTACAATTCAAAATATTTCTTATATAATCTGTGGCTTCATTATTTTCTTTTTATATCGGTTAAGGCCCTTGTGTACACGAAAAATCATGTTTTTAGGGTTTTATTACATGCACACGTATCATAGCCACCTAAAATTGAGAAAATGTTTTAAAAGTTGTGTGCTATTTTTCAAACAAATCAATAAAAATAGGTATAAAACGCCAGTTCTGTATAGTAGATCCAAATCTCAGATTTGCGCAATTCCATAATAAGAGGTTGTAAAATGTTGGTACCGCACTATTAACAGGAAAACCTCTGTTATGACTTATTCCTAAAAGTTGACACCTTAAACGGACAAATAATAAATACACTGACAAAATTACATCAATTATAAGAGAGAAATCCTAAATATCGTACGTGGCTGATCCCGGTCACCTCTATGAGTGGTCACCTAAATTAAGGAATAATGGATACTTGTTCACTTATCAAAAGTATTTGTGATTGGAAAAACAACTTTATTCTCCGATAAATTTATCATATTTATAACTTAATGTATCGAATTTATTATCTAATAATATGCAAACGCAATTTAATTGAACAACAGTAGTAATTACACCCGACGGACACATATTCGAATCGAATGTTTTGAAATCTTGTCACCGAAATGGTTCATTACAATGAATCGGTCAATCTCATTAGAGCATTTTAAAAACGTTCGATCCGAATATGTGTCCGTCGAGTGTACAATTAGATCTAGAAAATTTAGTGAAATTTTGGTGATTTAGACAATGGGTGCTTAGTATCAAATACATGATTTTTACATTTAATTATTTTGAATTATTTCACCATTTATATGTTTACAACGTACATATGATAGAAAAACGACATGATACTATTTAGCCCCATATAATAATGAATTTTCACCATAGGAACCTTGCATGATATTCTTTTATATTTTATTTTCTTTATTAACTATTAAAACTTTTGCAATATACAAAAAATTCATTAAAGAAGATACAGAGTATTAAAAAATAGCGGTTTCCTTTGAAATGGACGTAAAGAAACTTTCAAAAGTTATAACTTCTTTTTAATACAAGCAAATCTAAAAATAGACTTCATATCTCCATTCATTTGATAGACAACACCGAGAAAAGAATTTTCATGCAAGTTCCTTACTTATGCTATAGTCGAACGGAATAAAATAAACTGTTAAGATTTAAAGATTATATGTGTGAGAATTGCTTTTATTTTCTCTGTTCAAAAATTTCGGTTTGTTTTGTAGCACGGTTAATCTACTAGATAATAATGTGTTATCGATTATACATGTTTTATTAACGAAAAGTGGTACCTCTATTAATACAGTCGAACCTCTCGGCACTGTTTCTCCCCCGGCACTGATACTGACTCAACCTCCCGGCAATGAAACTCTGCCAGGTCCGGCTATATACATAAGCTGGGCCCCGAGCGTAAAAATTTGTGCAAAATTCTGCGTACATTAATTTATTGTAGAAACATAATTGTAAACTTAATTAACATTACTAAATTTAATTATTTTATATTTATAAATACGAAATAATTGCGCCGTACCGAAAAATTTAAAAACAAATTTAAAACTGCGAAAGTTCATAAATTTTATAAATTTACAAATTATATATAAGTGTTTCATAAATGAATAAAGTTCATTAAAACATTCAAACAAACACGAGTTGGCACGCAGTAGACGATACATAAAGATTTGTAAAGATAATATTGAATAGTTTTATAAAGGTTATTGTAAATAGTTTTATAAAATATATGTTATTAAATCGTTATTTAATTATTATGCAATGCAGTTAAGGGGATAGTATACCTATAAAATCTATTTTTATATTTTTAGCTGTAAAATAAAAGACTAAGTAATTAGAGTTATAAAAACAATGAAAAATACAAAAAAAAGACAAAAAAAATATAAAGAAAATAATACATTTTTTAATCAAATTACCCGCAGACAGACCTCAAATCCATTCCGATCAACCAATTTAAATTTTACAGGGCTTTAGATTTAAATTTAGATCGTTTTAGATCGTATTTTGACCCTATGCTATTTAGAAAATTTAATTTGACTACTATGTGTTTTTCTGAGGATCTGATAGTAATAAGAAGATTAAAATATTCGTACTTTTTCACTTATACAGTAATACTTACATGATATTGATAATTATAATTAATATAAATAGCATAGGGTCAAAGTAATTATTAAATTGAATTTTTGTTGTATTTAATCACAGAGAAGCCACGGGGGTTCTGTGCACTTAGGAGTGCATTACGGTGCAGTACGGTACAGATACGGTCCTGGCGCTTGATGCTTATTGGCCGGCGCGTCGAACCTACCTCAGTATCAGTGCCGGGGGAGCGCTTGCCCCGATGGTATCAGTGCCGGGAGGTTCGACTGTAGTCATATTAAACTGAAGCATCATTTTCTTTCATCTTGTAACTTGCAAAAATTATAATTTGAATGGGCGCATAATTATGACTATTAATAGAGTTTTCATTTCTCGCTAATTATACGCGTAATTACAATAACATCCTGTAACTCAAAATTGGGGGGCCAGCGTCAGTCGCTTTTACCAGTCAATGCTTTCATTTGTAGGTACCAGAAGAAATTTCTGAAAGCCTCATAAAAATCTAGTTTTCATGTGTAGCATCTTTTTGTAAACAAGATGTCAAATATGTTATTAATCACGATATTATATCTAGGAATTACTTTTTTTATATTTAAAACAATTTATAAAGGTCATGAGTTAAGTGAACTTGAGTCGTTATTCCGAGAACAGATATATTTTCGAGAAAGTGCCAGTAATTATTTCTGGGACACTCCAGATGTACTCAAATTCTCTGAGATTAAGGTGCATACAAAGATGGACTTAATTTCATAAAAACAGTTATTTAAGTGAAATTATAAAACACTATTAATATCAAGAAAAATATTAAGCTATTTCAAAGTAGACTTAAGTTGTTACTCTGAGTGCACATTTAAATGAAATGGATTAAAAACATTATGCACTGCGTTGCTTTTGATTAGGGTTATATTTTTTGGTAACTTCAGTTATTTTTATATAAATAAAAAACCTGTACATACATACATAACAATCCAGTATAAACTTAATTTTTGCAAAAAATGGACTGATGTTTTTTTTTAAAGTCACAGAATATTATTTATAGGGATCGCTAATTTATAAAGGTAATTAATATTATTTTTTATAGTGGACCGTCAATGGTGAATTGAGAATCGGATTTTTTAATAAGAAATTTGTAGCTGCTGGAGACGAAATCACTTTTGATTACCATTTTCAACGATATGGGTTCGTATTATATATGTCTTCGGTTTCATCTGATAAACACATATTAATGCATATTAATACATATAATTAATTTTAAAAAATTTAGAAAAGAGGCGCAAAAGTGTTTTTGCGAGGCGTCAAATTGTCGTGGGTGGATTGGCGATAATCCAGAAGATAATAAGGAAAAAGCAGAATATGTCGATGAAATAGAAGATGAGGAAAGTTCTTCAGAGGAAGATGTAGAAGATAAAGAAGATAAAGAAGACAAAGAAGAAAAGCCTGCAAAGCAAATACGAATTCGAAGAAAAAGAGAAGAAAAGAAGGTTACCGAACATATGGAAGATGAAGACGTAAGTTATTTTATTATTATGAAAACGTTAATAAGAATAATTACTTTTATTTATATTTACAAAACGCTATGAAAATTTTCTAGTTGGAGGAGCAAATCGACAAACTGTGCACAAGTGGCCTGAAAAATCGTGCTCATACTTTAACTCTTAGTCGACTGATGGTTCGTAGTAGAGAAGTACAGCATAGAACACGCCTTTTGAAAGTAATACGATCTGGAGAACAGGCGTGTCGACGACTGTTCCTGGATTATCATGGTTTGCGATTAATGTGGAGCTACATGATGGACGTCGCTGGAAACGCAACTGAAGAAGCTCAACAGTTCAGATTAGAGATTTTAAAAACTCTTAGTACACTGCCAATTCCTAATAGGACAATGCTAATTGATAGCAAAGTTCTTAGTGTTATAGAAAAGTGGTCAAAACAGCTTTATCAATCAAGTGGAGATTCACCCGAAGATGACCAGTCAAAGTTAAAATCTAGTAACGAGGAAGTTGAAATGGACATTAGTGATAAACCTAATATAGAAAGTGTAAGTGATAGTAGTGAAGTGAAAAAAGAATCGGAATCAGAAATCAAGGGCGAAATTAAGGCCGAAGTTGTTCAGCCAATACTCATTTCCGAATTGGCGAACAATTTATTAGTCAGTTGGTCTAATTTAAAGGAAGTTTTCAGAATACCAAAGAAAGAACGTATTGAGCAAATGAAAGAGCATGAAAGAGAAGCAGGTTAGCAAAACGTTTTAATGGCTTCTTTTTAAACATTTTTAATTATCCCGAATATTTCTAAGGTAATGATTTATAATTTCAGATCGAGGATATAAAGAAGATGTCGAAAAGGAAGCAAGAGAAAGTAGTTCGTACGATAGGTAAGCTTATGTTTTGCCTTTTACGGAAGCACATCAAATTCGATTATAAAAAAATATGTAATTAATTTTTCAGACACAGATCTGATAGATATAGTCGAAACGAATTAGAAAAGCGTCCAGACAGAAGGAGAGGCAGAGACTCGCCTGAGTTTGAACACAGCCGATCCAAGGATAAGAGAGCACTGGAGGAGCGACCAAATTTGGTACAAGTACCGCGCATGTCGAAGTTCGAACGTCGACAGTTGTTCGCGTTAAAAGTAGCAAAGGAGGAAGAGGAGCGACAACGGCGTCAGCAAGAAGATTCTTGGCAGCAGCATCAAGCGCAGTGCTTAGCTTTAGGATTGGATCCTTACACAACTGCTGCTTTCGATCCGCAAGCGGGCTATCCATTGTTCTTCAATCCCCAGTTGAGCCAATGGCAACCTTATCCCATTCAAGGTAAGAGACAGTTTGTTAGTGGTAATTTTGTCGTAAGGTTTGATTAAGCTGTGGGTATCTACACCGTTTCTTTTAATCGATTTTTTGTTTTTTACATTTAATCAAAGTTTTTACTTTTAGGAAAGAATCTGTAGTAATAATTTTCATCAAATATTTTTTTTTCAAATTTTTAAATGATTTTTATTAGCGTAGTTAGTTATTGATTTAAATGCAAACGTTTTAGGAACAGCCGTAACTTGATATTAGAAAATGGCCAAGTAAAAAATTATGATACATACTTAGATTATTTATTTATAATGTACCTATCTATATCAAATATAACAAGATTTAAATATATGATTTTTCTTTTTAACAAAAGTGCAGTTTTCTCAAAACTTATTTTTAAATATTGAAAAATGATTTGGCGTCAAGATTCACAATGGTTTAGGTTGAAAGTTTTAAGGGATATTCTTAAATGCATTGTAATCAAAAGTACGATTTTGGTTTCCAAATTTATATGTAAAATAGTATTATAAAAATAGAATTTTTAACACACCCAGCACCTAGCCATAAAGTACGTACTTTTTCCCCGCCGAGTCAGGAATAAAGCGCTACATTAAATCCCTACCCCCACTCTAGTCCCCGCCGCGACGCGCATGTGTCCTCGCCTTTGGCTCGGGCACAAACAGTGCGTGGCGGCGGGAACTAGTGTGAGGTTAGGAAATTAATATGTAGCTCTATTTTCCCTCTTCGCCGGTGAACGAGTACGAACTTGTTGGTAAGTACGTTAAAAAAACGTATATTGCACGCGTGAATAAAGTGAGCCAGCGATTGCCCGCGTGTGTGACGGACATTTAATGGCTCACTTTAGTGCTTATAGGTGCATAATATACTATATTTAAAAAAACCATGCTATTTATAGCTTTTCTTATTTTGAAAACTTGTATGTATATTTATTACAGTGAGGGTGCTTTCAGATCGAGGGTTTTTTCCGGACGGAACAATGGTGGAACTATGTCGGAGCCAATAGTAATGCTGTAATTCATCTTCTATCTTTCTCTTGCAACATTATTATTGGTTCAGCCATTGTTCAGTCCGAAAAAGCCGCGTCCATCTGACAGCGCACTGACAGATAAAAACTATACATGTAAAAAAAATGTACTTTTATTTAATTCGGTTCGAGTGTCTTTGGCGGTTAATTTTTTCGCAGTTTTATTTGTAAATTCAATAATTAGTGGGGGTAAATGACTTTTAACATCACGAAAAATTCTATTTTTGTACAACAAATTATTAAGTAAAGAAATTGAACTCCAAATCTGAGATTTATAAACAGTTTATAAAATCGGTGTACCCTGAGCTTAAATTAAACGTATAAACGTATTTGACAGAAGGTGCGGAGCTCGGTCAGCAGCAGTGCACCCCCGTGTACCTGGGACCGGGTGGTCCGGTGGTGGCGTCACCGGCGGCGGCTGCGGCCATGGTCGGCACGCCGCAGCCGGCCCTGTACCCGCTGGGCCAGCCCCCGCCGCCGTACGGGCCCCTGGCCAACCTCGTCCAGCTGCCGAACGGCACGACGGCGCCCCTGTACGGCGTGGAGAAGCTCCCGGAGCCGGAGCCCGAGCCGGTGCCCGTGCCCCTGGCCGAGCCCGAGCCCGAGATCGAGGCGGCCCCGGCCCCGCCCCCGCCCATCGACCTGCCCCCCAAGTGGAAGTGGGCCCGGGACAAGCGCGGCCGACTCTACTACTACCACGTGAGGGAGCGAGTGTCCCAGTGGCTGCCGCCGCCCCCCGACCACATTGCCGTCCAGCCCGACTCCTCGACGACCTCCGAGTCGAGCGACGAGTCCAGCTCCTCCAACGAAGACGAGGACGAGATCGACGAGTTCGACCAGTCCGCCGAGGGTATGGACTTCGAGACGTCCGACCTCTTGGCCTCGGCCCACGCGCCAGCCCAGCCCGAGGTCAAGAAGCGCAGGGACGGACTCGTCCAGGAGAGGATCATCAGTGTTAGTATTCTTACACTTGTTTTACCCCTATTTTTACGATCTTGTCGTCAAAAAGAGAGTTGTTAATGTTTGCTTTACTTGCAGCCGCGTAGAGAGGAAGATCGCGTTGATCATAAAAAATACAAAGAAATCAAGGAAAAATTGAGGCGACAAAAAGAGAAAGCTAAGATAAAGGAACACTTTGAGAAAATGAAGAAACATAGACGTAGCAGTAAATCCAAATCTCATACAAAACACGCTACAAGTAAATTCCAACCAGTCACGTCGGACATGTCTCCTACGATGGAACGAAGAATTAAAGATACGTTTAGAATTAATATGGCAAATGTGATGGTACATTTCCTCAATCCGTACAGAAAAAGTGATTGCAAGCAAGGAAGAATTACTAATACTGAAGACTTTAAACACCTTGCGCGCAAGGTAAGAATAAATAATTTCACGTATTCTTACTTCTTCTTCTTCTTCTTCTTTTTAATTGAAGTACTAAACATAGTTTTCTTGTATTTTAGCTGACACATTTCGTTCTTGCGAAAGAACTCAAGCACTGTAAAAGTGTTGATGAATTGGAGTGTAATGACAATGTAAAACATAAGGCTAAGGACTTCGTCCGAAAATATATGAGCAAGTTTGGTGCAGTGTACCAGAAAGGTACAGATGAAGACTAGTTTAAATAATAGCTTAGACAAAGTGATTTTTGTTATTTATTACGCGAATGTTCATCTTTATCGACTGTGTACTGTTCGAGTGCTCGCGTGTAGATAACTCACGCGCTCTGTAGAAACACTGTAAAATATTGATCACTTTTTATGATGGATGAAATAGCGCAAGATAATTATAGTGATTGTTGTTAGATATTTCATTTTTTAATTTCGAAAGTTTTGTACAAATGATTGATTTACTAAACATGCAGGAACTTTCTTGAGCTGTTTTCTTATTCTCATTTTGTAAATTGTTCGCATTGAATCGTGGATTCATGTATCAAGAAAACAAACTGTTATAAATGTAAAATTTGAGCTACTTGTAAACAGCGAAAAACTTATGTGTATATATTATTATTTACCATAAAAAGCGAGTTTACAACAATATCTGTATCATTTGGCTTACTCAATCCGTGTTATCCTCTAAATATTTTGCATAAATGAATGAAAATATAAATTTTTAAAGAAAAAAACAAGTGACCTGAGGACAACATTGATTAAGCTTCAAGTACCATGATATCCTTACCCTCAATTTTAATAATATTATTACCAAATTTTTAAAATTTCTCTTTTTTTTTACCTACTACCGTCGTATACAATACATGATCTGACACGTAGCGATATACACGTTTATTGCAAAGTTGGTTTCGCAAATCAATGGCACAATACATATCTCTTTCCATTTGTGCTATCGCTTACTTATTGTTTTTTTTTCTTTTCCAATATACTCGGGGATTGGAATTAGGAACAAAGCAAACACGCTAGAGCTATTCATTACATCATATAAATCCCTTACATATACATAGCACTATTACGATTCAACTGGCCTTACATATTTTTCTCAGTTAACGTTTGGGAGAAATGTTTATTAATATTAGTACCTCTTTTTCGATGATTACCCTTTGATAGTTTATTCGTTTACTTTAAAGATCATTCATTCTTTCGTTCAACCTCATGGCAGTGTTAAAAAATAAAAATTTTTATCTGTGTACATATTTGTCCGTGCGTAAATACACGTTTATATATGATATTTTTATGAAATGTTTACTCTTTCATACAATTATGTAAAATGTGTTAATTATCGGTGCACCAAAATTTTTTTATAAATTCGTTTGTAAAAAATTTGAGCACATTTCATCGTAAAAATGAAAGTAGTCAGTTTGTGTGTCAATAATAACAAATTGTATATGTACATGAATCGTAATTCATTGGCCAAATGTACCTGAACGGATGGAAAATTTTTGTACAAATCACTTTTAGAATTTCAGCTCTTTAAATTATTTACGAGTTTCTGAGTATTCACGATACGAGATTTTAGAGACAAACTACTTGATGTGAGACTTGATTGGCTACGTTTTATTACTCTCATGGCCACTTCCTCTTCGGGATTCAAATCTGTATGAATTTCTACTTTTTCAAGATCATTCAATAAGAATTCTAAGCTCTGAAGTTTTTCTGATAATATCTGAGAAATTTCGAGCCATGTCTGAAAAAATGTAGATAAATAATTAAAATCATGGATTTTAGTGAATTTCAGAACTGAATTTCAGTGTAATCGGTATAATTAATTTATATCTACCTGGTTTTCCATTGCAGTAGAAACAACAGGTTCTTTAGTAGTTTTTCTCTTGTTTTTCTTCTTAGAAATATTAGGTTTGATTTGTGATGCAGCTGAAGTACAAATGGCACTCAAGAAAGCTAACGTTTCCCCACAAGTAGATGCTCTAAAGAGGAACTTCCTGTAAGAAACTGATTTGTTTTGTTCTGGTAAAGGTAGTGGTTTCAAACAAGGTGAAGTTCGAAGTGCTTCAATGCAATCGGGATCTGGGCACGAAGAATTAGCTAACGAATCGGCGAACTGAGCAATTAAGCTCAATTGTTCGGAGCTGTAGGCTTCGCGCAAACGCTCTACAGCATCCAGAGGAACTATAACACTATTGACTCTATCCTTTCCTTCACGTTCGAATTTCTGAAGAAGAAGTGGGATATCTTCACTTTGTAGCTTCTTCAGTTCAGCAGCTAATCGGGAAAGAAGCGACGAGGAATCTGCATCGTTTGCAGCCGCTAATATTCTTAGCATAAGACTACGAGCAGCAAGTAAACGTACCATGCATTCTCGCGTTTCTATCTTCATTCGAAGATCTTCGTTATTTTCCGGTAGCGGCTCCCATCCTACTACAACCTAAAATTTTTAATTAGTCACTCAGTAAATTTACGTCAAATTACATTAAACAAAATATTTTAAATAAAATTGGAAACAATTGTTTATAATTAAGATCATTTTAACAAATTTTAAAAATAATCGTACATCTATATCTCGATTGTCACGAAGTAGGTCCCATCGAATTGAGTCTTCTGCGGGTTGAATGTGCATACTAGACAACGAATTAGTAACTGCTATGTGACTGTCACACCAGCTCATTTCTAATAACATTTTGTCAACAGTTGTCATAGCAAAATGAATTGAATTTTCTAAACGCTCTCGTAATTCAACAAATTCTTGTATTTTTAGAAAACTTCCATATTTATATGCAAACGTTAAATGATCGGCGCTCTGAAAATGGCAAATAATAATAAATTAAAATAAACGAAAATACATAAACTAAAAAGCAAAATAAAGAAATTAATTGATACAGAAATGGATAAGTTGTATTTACGCACATCTTTATAATTAGCAATAAAAAATTTAGCAGCATGATCAAGGCAATTTGATGCCTGCGATAAATATCCCAACGGAGCAAGTAATGGTGCATGTAGATGACCTAACGAATCTAATTGGATATGTTTACAATCTAGCAATGAGTAGGCATAATCAGCCCCCACTGCTAATCCGGCTTCCAAGTATGCCCTAATTAGAAGTATTTTTATATGGAAATTAGCAGGACTCGAAATTAATCCTTTTTCCAAAATCAGCATTGCTCTAAAAGCAGAAATATTTAATTAATGACCAACAATTTTGAAAAAATGTTTTTGTCAGGTTTTAAATATGGATACATACTTATACAACCACGTTGCATCTGTTGTTTCATACCACAGCTGATGCAAAATATGAGCAGCCAAAAGTACATACGAATCAGCAGGACAGAAGTCAGTTGGTAGTCTTGTTTCAACTGGACAAAGAGCATTGCCTTTATCATACAAATCACTAAGACGATTTACAATACTTTTTTGTTCTTCTATGTCAGCTCGTGGTGGATGATGCCTACCGCAAATTCGTTTCAGCTGCTCAAAATGAATGTGCCTTTGCATTTGGTCAATTGTGGGAGGATAGTCAGTTTCACCAACTCCAATATCAAGTTCTATCTGTAAATTCATTTGCTATTAATTAGTCTGTTTACTTGTTTTTTTTTACAAATATTTGTTATTAATTAAATACATACATTTTCTAGTAATTCTTCTTTATCAGCATCACTTAAAAGATGCAAGTACAGTTTTAAGTCTCCAACAATGCATCCTTTTGTTCCAAATTGTTTAAAGTATTGCCGCATATCATCACAAATATGCGCACAATGTTCAATTTCTAATTTTTGCTCACTCGTACGTTTTAATAATTCTAAACGAGCAAGTTGAGGTGCTCGAACTTTATCATCAAATGTAGTAGTAATAGTTTCATTTAAAAATTTATAGCACTTGGTAGCTGTTTGACAGTTAAGACCTGCTGTCAAATATTCTTGATAGTATGCCCAATTATCTCGCCTATTGGAGTAGAAATACATTAGTATAATAAATGAATTAATAATGTTGTATAGTACAAAAATATAAACTTAATATTTACTCTTTACGTATAAGTTCTTCGTAAGCTTTAGTAGCTTCATCAAAACATTTCATCCTTATTAATAGTTTAGCTTTACGTTGTGGAACATTAGACAGACGAGAAGCTAAGGGTCCCGATAAAACTTCAAACATTTCATCTATTTTTCCTTGAAGTTCTAGAATCATCAAGTAAAGTTGGATCTCTTGCTCCGCCTCTATTTTTCCTTCCTTAACTAATTTCAGTACCTGTTTGATACGACGGAGTTAATGGAGTGCATAGATAAGATATTTGTGCCAGCAAATGAATGCTAATTATAGAACTAACCATTCTCTCAGCTAAGGGTAATATGACATTTTTGGCCTGCTTTTCTTCAGCTTGATTGGCCTGCATCACAATACTCATAACAGCCCAGAAGTAATAAGGATTTTTAGGAACCAGTTTGTATAAAGCTAATGCAGTGTGTTGCTGCTTCTTAAAGTCTCCTAATCTTACATAGGACATAAAAAGATGCGTCAGAAGCTCTTCATTGTTAGGATCAGCCCTTGATGCCGCCTCGTACACCTCGCTGATTTTATCAGCTAAAAACGAACGGAGTTAGAAATCGAAGGCACAGTTGGAAAGGGCTCAAGGGTACTCACGTTGGTGAATTTCCCTGTAGCAGATACTCATGACTTGCAGAGTGGAGTCCTCTCGGGGCACTTCGGAGCGAACCTTGTCAATGATGCTCTGGCACTCGTCCTCCTTGCCCAGTCTAAGAAGGGCCAGGGCCTTGAGTACCCGGGCGCACTGATTGCTCGGATGCTTCTTCAGGACCTTATCCGCCTCCTGGAGGGCCTTCTTATTGTTCCCATTGTCAAGTCTATCTGGAACGCAGCAGAAGAGACATGCGAATATTACATAACCTCGTAGCCGGCGCGCTGCCCGGGTCCCCGGGCCTCCGTGCACCCGAGGGATCGCGCTGGGAGCACGCTCGCGGGCCAGGCTCGCGAGCGCGCCCACCGCCTCGACGGCCCCCGCGCTGCTTACCGTAAATGGGCCTCAGCCGGCGCTCGTTCACCACGGTGTCCACATGGAACAGCTTCGACGCCATGATACACAAGACCTCTGGCTGCTGGCAGCTCTGTAGCTCTTCTGTCTCGCGGTGCAGCTTTACCACCACTCGACGTTCGCGCACATATTACCGCGCTCGGACTGCCGCGGCGATAGCCCTCCTCCTCGTCGTAGCCGTCGCCGTCGCGCTCTTCGGCGCTTCGCGCTCCTTGGGCTCCTTCCGCCGAGAGCGCAGAGCTCGCGCGCGTGCAACCCGCCGCCACCAAGGCCCCCCCTACCCCCTACCCGCTCTTTTTATACACGCCTTGTACGCCGACTCTCTTCTCTATACCCTCAACCCTGGCCTCGGATGCTCTCGCAGCTCGCGCGCGCACGCACACTACTCCGCGACTCGATCCACGAAAAAACCAATCGCGAGAATGGAAACTCGCGCGACGCGGCGCCCCCCCCCGCCCCCGCCTGACCCTTCTTCTTCTCTCCGCCGCTCTACCTATGCTGTGCAAGCGCGATCACATATGCAGACTCCCTTCATCCTTCATTCATTATAATATCTTTGCCGACATTTTCTCAAAGCTCGACATAAACAACAGTACTTTTTACACGGGCAATGCGGGTTTTACATTTTTTTTTACTTTAAACCAATTTTAAATTCCACAACTTTTTAAATTATGCCCACTTCCTCAATTATTACAATGACGAGTGTGGACTGGAAGAGACATTGATGTCTCGTGTCTTTCTCTCTCTCTTTTTCTCCCTCTCTTTTGCTGCGATCGTCGCCCATTGAGCGCTTTTTTCCTCGTACACAACATGACAGCGCTATATCCGCACTTGCTTTGCATATTTACTTTACGGAGACTATACACACAATGCCTAATAATCAACCTGCTTTGCATTTTCAGTTCAAAGGATTAATTCGCAAATAGCTTCGTACAAAAGATTACAAAAAAACCATCCCGATAAATCTGACAACAAAGAATACAATTAATTCATCCTTATGTTAATATAGAGTTGTTTAATATGACAAAAAGAAAGCTTATTCTATATAATATAATTTAACGAAACTTAGCAAGTTTCCCTTGTCGATTTTTACCGATTATGTTAGTCTGAATTAAAGCTGGAAAAATAAGTGACTTTGATAACTTTTTCTTATGAAAGGTGGAGGCATAGGTATCCTTCGTATACATTTTAAATTATTTTGTATACTTAATGAATTCAATATTAACAAACAAAATTGATTGTCTTTGTGCGAGTAATGTATTTCTTAGGGAAATATTTTCGTATTTCTACTTTAAATCTTAATATATTTATTAAAGTATATATATGTATAAAGGTTTTCAGATTCCATGAATGTAATCTAGAACGTATACTAATTTTATGCTGGATTCTTATTGATTTTAAAACTTTTACAGAATGTTTAAACATTAATGGATATAATGCTACATAAGTGCAGTAATTACGAGAGTAATTTACAATGAAAGGTTTCAGATATGACCACCAGTACTTAATGGCGCTGTAGTCAATTTGGCTATAGTGACACTATTTCTCTATACTGCGATTCGCGTAATGCGAAATGAAAAATAAACCGTTGATCTTGTGTTTTTATATTCAGTTTTGGATTGTGTACTAAGTATGCAAAGATTTGGCATTTGATGTCATCAAGATTTTTTATCTAGCAACAATTTAATTTAACAAAAGATAGATTTTAATACTTATGTACTTACTTAAAACCAGTATTTACAAAAGATTGTTCCGGCTTCTGAAAAGGTTAGGTCAACATTATTATTACTTTTATTTACATAATTTCATTGTTTCTCTTTTATTTGTGTTTAGAACGCATGAAGTGGTGACAGACTCTTTTTAAGATTTTATAAAGTAAAATGAATAATCTAATTAAACCTCGAATTTTATCTCCAATTACATAAAAAATCAAATAAAATGTTTACTGAAAAAATTAATTGAATTATAAACAATATAAGAATTATAAAAATATTTTTTGTATAAATTATATCTTTTAGACAATTGAATAATGGCAGAGGCTCATCCAAAACCAGAGCCTGCTGAAGATTCTAAGCAGAGCTCAGAAAATAAACATGAAGAAAAAAAGAAACCCACCTGTATAATTGTACTTGGAATGGCTGGTTCTGGAAAAACAACATTTGTTACAAAATTAGTATCCAGACTTTATGACAGTGGAAAGCCATATGTAATCAATTTAGACCCTGCCTGCAATGAAGTTCCTTACCCAGCTAACATTGGTAAATTTTCACCCCAAGAAAAAACATTTTCATGTAAATAATACTTTTATAAAAATGTGCACATGTTACAGATGTAAGAGACACAGTTAATTACAAAGAAGTTATGAAACAATACAATTTAGGTCCAAATGGAGGAATTGTTACAGCTTTAAATTTATTTTCAACTAAATTTGATCAAGTTATTGAACTAGTCAAACAAGCAGGAAAAGATCATGAATATGTTATAATAGATACACCAGGTCAAATAGAAGTTTTTACTTGGTCAGCCAGTGGTTCAATTATTACAGAAGCACTAGCTTATCAGTTTCCTACAGTTGTTGTTTATGTTATGGACACTGTTAGAAGTGTTAAACCTGTGACATTTATGTCTAACATGCTTTATGCTTGTTCCATTCTATATAAAACGAATAAATTACCTTTAATCGTGGTTATGAATAAAGTAAGAAAAAATTTAATTAATTTTTTAATTAAAATTTAACTCTATGTTAATGGTTATGCTTAATATTCAGATTGATATAGTAGACCACAGCTACGCTATTGAGTGGATGCAAGATTTTGAAGCTTTTCAAGAAGTTCTTGATTCTGAAACCACATATATTAGTAATTTAACACGCAGCATGGCACTTGCTCTTGATGAGTTTTACAATAATCTTCATTGTTGTGGAGTCTCTGCTACAGTAGGAACTGGTGTTACCGAATTTTTCAATCTTGTCAAAGAAGCAAGAAAGGAATATTATGAGTAAGAATTTAGATATTTTAAAAATATATAATGTTCAGAAATTATAAAAATATTTAATTATTTTAGGAAATATAGAGTGCGTTGTCAAAAAATGCGAGATAAGCAATTAAAGGTACAGGAGGAGAAAAAAGAAAAACAATTACAAAATGCTGCTAAAGCCACATGTGGAGAAGATGTCCCTCTTATTACAACAGTCAGCAGTGGTAGAGAAATAGCTGACATTTATCTGAAACATCCAGGTAATGAATCTAGTGAAGATGAAGAAGGTACAGAAGATGTCGCAGGAAATGATGAAGCTGAAGAGAAAGAAGCTGAGTCATTTCAAAATTTTATAGAAAAACATAAAATGGAACAAGATAAAAGAAATACTAGTCAACAGCCTAGCAGTAGCAAAGATACTTAATACATGTATTTTACATAAAATAAATTTTTATTATATTTTTTATTACAAAGTTTAGTCCTTATTATTATATGTACAAATCCTTATGATTATAAGTAATTATTACGTTTCATCTTCATCTGGATCTGGTTCATCAAAGTCCCTCATTCTCACATCTTCTTCTTCACCATATTGAATAATATTATCAATTGTTAATTTTACGTCTGCTATACTTTCTTCATCTTTAATATTTAGTGGCAAAAATCTTACTAAACTATAGTCTTCAATAACTCTAGCTAAAGCATGAGTAAGTTTTTCATATTCATTATCATCTTCTTCTGCTAATAAACTACTTGGGTCAGGTTCCAAATATTTGTCTAACTGTTTTCTAGCCGTTTTTGACAATAAATCCATTTTACTTAAAACATTAACATGAGGTAATTCCAAATTAATCATAGCTGTTAGAGCCGCCATGGTTCCTGATAAAAACTTTGATGCATCGACTAAAAATTGACTGTCTACTAAAAATACTACACAAAGACGAAAATTAAGATTTTGTAATGTTGTAATTAATTGTCGCATGACTGTCATATGTGTATACAATTCTAATTGTCCAGGGCAGTCAAAAATAATGTAATCATCATCTGTATCTCCCAATTGTTCTTCAAGCCAGGACAAATTTTCCATTAAAAATCTATAGAAAATATATGTAGTTTAGTAATAAACAAGATTTTATTTTTTTTTAATTTAAATTTTTCAAACTTACTCCATACAAAATACTAAGGCACCATTGGGTCCAAATTTTAATTCTTCATCTTCCATAGCATCATCTACTGTAATCAACTCTCTAATATCAGCAAGTGGTTGATAATCAAAGTGTTCGCAGGCAGGGTCCAAATTTACAATATCCAGACTTCGTCTATCATCTGCAGCTTGTTTTTGCATTACAGAACAATAAGTGGACTAAAAATATCAACGACATACGCAATTAATTAAATCATACATTTGAGTAATTAATTTATAATAGAATAATAAAATTTAAAATAACTATTAAGGTTAGATGTCGGCTTATTAAAATAAAACAAGAAATTACCTTGCCACTACCTGCTGGGCCAATTACTAACTGACCATATCTCATGATGAACGTTTTTACGATTCTCTTTTATGTAAAACTGTTGTTTACACTTGCACGTTTACGAAATAAACACTATACTGAGACGAACGCATGTTTTTCTAAAATGCTATATCGAATAATGTATACTGCGCGCTAATAAAGTGGCGACATCTGTATCGTCGAAATTATATATTCTACATGTGGCGACCTCTTCAATGTTTCTCATTATAATTCGTTCAGCTCCTCAAGTGGTATTATTCGCCGAGAATATATGTACATACCATATATACTTTACCTAATACCATATCATGGTATACAGGTATCAGATGATCTGATGTAGTGTTATAAAATTAGTAATGCAGTGATTTTTCGTCTTCCAACTAAACCAGCACCTTCACGTTACTTTTAGGTAACTTTTTAATCTAATACTATTTTTATTATCAGTTATATTTTTGTTTTTGATAATTTTCATTTAGATAATAACATTTTACATTCTCAGATATATAATTGAGCAAACAAATTTTTATTTGTGACCAATGTTTCGGCATCCTTTCACTACTCTGATAATTATGTTTTCGCTTGCAGTCCTTCATAAGACAAAATAAAAAGAATCTATGTTTTTAGAAACTTTTAGTTGCTTTACTTTGAAAAAGCAGCAGTAATCGTTAAAAATAATTACCATGCCTATAGCCTTAAGGTTAAAAATCACACTTCGGGGGCAGATCGTATTCGGATGAGATTTAGCAGTGATTGGTCTATATTGCGATCGCGATCTCTCTTCCGCGAAGAAATTCGATCAGAGCCGATCTCTCGCGGGACAATAGAGGGCTTTCGCGGACGCTTTATAATAATTACACTTAATAAGCAATTAACCTTATCCGATGATTCAATCTACCGATATTGACTTTTTTCTCCTCTCTCTCTCTCTCTCTCTCGTGCCCGTCTACACCCTCGCAGCAATTACTCTCGGCAGCAGCAGTCCTGATCGGTTCTTCAAAGGCGTAATCGCAGCTTCCCTTTTACAGCTGCTCGTTTCTTCTTCCATTTCCTATAACTTTTCAGAGCTGGTGAATAGGTACGTCGCCGACATTATTGTTCTTTCGCGCCGCCGCAGCCGCGACGTTCATCGAGATACAGAAAAGTAGCCGAGGCTCGTTCAAATGCCATTTAACGTTATTGCACCGCGCGGAGTCTATCTCTCGCGAATACGCCCGGGACGTGTAATAGTGCACCATAGGCGACGCACTCGCGCCGCGGCCTAAGAAATCGCTCGCGGAACACATATTCCGTACGCCGATTCCGCGAAATGCCTTTCCACTTTTTTTCGATTGTCGCGCGTTTTTCCGTCGGGGATAATTGACATTTGCTCTTATTTCATTAGTCGCCGTGTATTGCTGTATCGGTATTGCAAGAGACGATCGATTTCGAGTATATGTAGGATTTTTTGCTTTGCTATAATTGTTGCCATTTCGGATGAGAAAAATTTGATAGTTTATAGTGATGATCGATTACAGAAATAGAGCGTTACTTTTCCACTTAAGAATTGCATTAGAAATAATTGTTATTAATTATGTTTTATTATTAATGGAACGTGATGTATTATAGTCCAGATTTTATTTATTATTGCACCGCCACTATGTTTATTATATTTTATTACATTAATTGTATCATTCAATAAAGTGTTATATTCTGATATACTTTGCTCCCCTAGAGTAACCGACAAAAATTTACTGTTTCGTGCTGCTGGATTAGGTTGAACCCAGGGTAAAATTGGGCAAAGCGAATATCTTTAATTTAATGTGTCATCTTCATATATATACCGTCTGTACTTATTAAAAACAAACAAAATAACAATTTGTGGAACTACTTTCGTAAGTTATAGGTCAACTATACAATTTTAATAGCAATTTCTTAATTCCTTACTTTTTCTTATAAAGATTTATTATTCCCTTTTCCCCGCAAAAAATATCTTTGTAAATAAAATTTTGCATTTACAGGCTAAAGTACTTACAAGGTCGAGTATTTCTTGCCTAATTAAATGGCAATAGGTGCGCAATTATCAAAGTTATAGATGATTGAATTTTCAACCTAGATTGGGGCGGAATTGGACATATAATACGTGTATTTTAGATGAATTTTTACAGGTTTAATAGTTCGCGGTATTTAGCATGGTGAAAGCTCATTAAATCTATATAGGTAATACATTTACGTATTAGAAATACAACTATATTTTTAAAGTCTTAATACTATTCAATTAGAATATTACAATGCTTTCAGATACTGTACTCATAGATATTTAGATTTATAAAGTTATAAAATTATATAGTAACTTGATGTAAAAGTAATAATTTATATATTAAAAATTACTATTTCGTGGAACAACTTTATGATTTTGTAAACAAAATGACTTTTTAAACAAAAACATTAAAGTGCACAGTCACATATGCAGGGAACAGTAACTGATTTACTTATCCTAATTAAAATGAAAAACTTTAGTGACAATGGGACAAATCTAAAAAAAAGTGTCCAACTGTATCGCGTTCTCCCCCCTACACTGTATCTCATTTGCAAATTTTTTATACGAAAACATGCAGAGAAAAAGAAAAGAATGGAAATAATAAAAGAAGCATGTTTCTTTAGTGAGTTCTTGTAGCGCAATATTTTAAGAGAATAAGTGTATATTTAAAGAAATCAGGGTCTGAATCTAAGGTGCGCGGCCCGCGTCTTCTCGGGTAAATGAGGCAAACTAAGCCGGCAACGAGCGAGCTAAAAGTCACATAAAACAAGCGAACGCGCGCGCGATTGCCCCGTGCAGTACCTTCGTATAATTATATGCCAAGTTTTGTTGGGAGCCACGTGCGTGTGCGCTTTCTATGGCTTCTTTTGCCCGAGAGAATGAGAGAGAGAGAGAAAGATTCTGCAGCCGATAGCGCACACCTATCATTCTGCGAGCTTATACGTGCCATAGTGCTCTCATTATGTCGGAGAAAAAGCACGGAACTACGATCATATTGTTTTTGTGATCTGACGCAGAGGTCTGCGGGTTCGGACTGAAACATTATTCGATTCATTTATAATTTTTTTTAAAATTGAATTCAAAATTAAGTTCTTTTTTACTGAATACATACCAAATACGATATATAATCTGGATTTAACTTCAAATGAATCTTAATCTTTTTAACAAATTAAATTTCGATAATTGAGAGGAAGAAGAGGCTACCTCATAAAACGCTTGAAAAAAGAGCTACGTATCTTTTACGCTTGAAGAAGAGGCTAACTCCAAAATCGCGTGTAGAAGGACAACTTTGACCAACTATTTCTCGCTTGTAATTTTGTATTAGTAACAATAACAAAATAGGAAAATGCATGGTTTTCGAAAAAAAT
This sequence comes from Gastracanthus pulcherrimus, assembly GCA_949152435.1. Taxonomy (NCBI): domain Eukaryota; kingdom Metazoa; phylum Arthropoda; class Insecta; order Hymenoptera; family Pteromalidae; genus Gastracanthus; species Gastracanthus pulcherrimus. The sequence goes on from OX424574.1 coordinate 184,411,635, forward strand.
TATTTTTCTCTTTTCTATTGTTGCTCAGTACAAAATTCACACGAGAAATAATTAGTTAAAGTAGTCCTTTTTCACGCGATTTCTGAGTTAGCCTCTTCTTCAAGTGTTTTCGGAGATAGCTTCTTCTTTCTTTTAACTGCCGATTTATTATATTTAAATTAATCTAAGAATTTGATTGATATCACTGAAATAAAACAAATATATGTTATTCAAAATATCACGATTCATTTGAATTGGAGAAATTTGAAGCACGATTCACAAATAAATTTGGCAGTTGAATCTCTTGATTATTCGATTTATTATTAATCTAAGCTTATTGCTTACATTAAAATATAGTTACACTGTTGATTTAAAATTGAATGTCAGTGCTACAACAGCGTATAAAAATACATTGTATTCCGAACTTGTGCATGCAGCGCCTAATTTCTATACTTCCAATCGTCGTAAATAATAGCTCGAGCGCGCATCGGGTGAAATAAAGTTCATCCTCAAGCGACTAATAGCAGCCAATCTCTGAAAATGGCATTAAGAAAGATTGGCGAAAAAAGCAAAAAACGACGACTGGGCTCGGAAGAGGCATTTGTCGCTTGAAGGGGCACGCGCGCGCGGTTTATCAGCTGCAGCCTGTAATTTGCGCGCGACCGTTTAATTGAATAACCAAGTCGCGGAACTGTCGGGTCGCGACTTTTTCTGCCTATTTCTCTCTAGCTGCGGCGCATGCGCTCGCGCGTACACACGATGCGCGAATAGAGATAAAAAAAGGACAAACTAAATGCGCCACTGCACGCGGCTCGCACGTTATGCACTGCCGTGCACCGGCACCCGTGAGTTATGCTTATTAAGTGTTTGACTTTTGCACCGGGCATCGCCGTAAGAGAGTGGCGCGCGCGCACTGCACGTTGCTTTTATGATTATACGTTTGTCGACGCCTCGTCTCGCGGCAACAACATTTAATTCCTCCTAGTCCCTCGGCCCACCGAATCTTCTGGGCTCCATCGATATTACTCGATGAAGTACTCTGTCTTATTATGCTGTGTAAATGCGCTGCGCGTAGTATCGTATGCACGTTAGCTGGATAATCAAGTCTATCTATTTAGAAAATTATTGCCTGACGCGCTCGTATAAATTCATAGTCCAGCATACGAGATGCAAGAGTTCACGTGTAAATGTCTAATTCATCTTACTCATAATCATATATTTTTGTTGATATCGTTTAAATAATAACTTCTTTGGATCTTTGTATTGATATTAAATTTTAAAGAATAGTATTAGAAATTCAGCTGATATAAATTTATATTCTTATATTTCTAATGTGTGGTGCATTCAATTTGATTGCTGGGACATGGGACATAGGCCGTTTCGGTTCCGATTCCGCTGTCTTGAAAATAAAAATGCAGAAACGGTCTTAATTAAGTGCGTGGATATGTAAATGAAATCTAAGCTACACGGAGAGAATTTTCTAATAAAAATTATGACGAAATTCGCAGTAAAAATTACCGTGAATGACTATAAAGCTGGGACACTCTAACTTTCCGGCAGTTTTTATTGATATTTACGATAAATTTTACCGTACTGAAGGGTAAAAATTGCCTGCCGTAGAGTAAAAGTTTCCAGTATAAATCTTAGAGAAAACCAAAATTTGTGGTAAAATTTGTACGAAATATTTTTTAAAAATCTGGATTTTCTTTCAATTGTAGCAGTATCATTAATACTTAAATAAGTACATTATACACATTTATATTTGAGTTAACCTAAAATGTGTACACGCTCAGTTGTTTTCTTTATCAGCTGTCTTCTTTTTCTCAAATCAGGCAAATTTTACCATTCAGTGCGGTAAAATTTATAGTTTGTGCAGTAAAATTTGTAGTCAATGAGGTAATTTTTATAGTAAAATATCAGTAAAAAGTGCCAGAAAGTAGGAGTGTCCCAGCTTTATAGTTATTTACGGTAATTTTTACCCTGAATTTCGTTATAATTTTTATTAGAAAATTCTCTCTGTATAATTTAAAAAATACTATTGTAAACAAATAAATTAAACACTAAAAACATAGATTAGGTTATATCTAGATATTCAGTCAGTTGCTATATTTGTATTATCGAGACAAACGCACTAATGATCTTTTCAACGAACATAAATTGAAAAAGAATGGTCGTGTGCGTGATTGTTACTATAGAATCAGTAGTAATAGCCAAGTGCGGCAACTGACTTTTACTACTTATTATTATATTAGAATACGATATTACATACACGTGTTAAGTTTTGCTAATTTTAAGCGTACTTTTATAGTCGTCCGAGTCTTTAAAAAGATTTTTATAATCCGATAATCTGTAGACAGTTTTGCAAATAATGCCATCATAATAATATTTTATAGCACCTATATATCTTTGATCATCAGTGTCAACGATACTTCCTCGGCGACGATGTAATTTCGCGCGAAATGACAACTTTCTAGCACCTGCAATTCCCGCGAAATCCATCGGATTTTCAATTGCATACCGCAGAAGGAGTAACGTCAAGCGTAACTGCGCGCGCGTCGCGATCCGATTGTTGCAGGCCTCCGTCGCGACTGGAAAAAAGAAGACAAGCGAAGAAAGAAGCTGCAGGCAGGCAGCCAGCCGTTTTCAAAAGCAATGCGCATAATTTTGCCTGCACTTTTCTATCCTCCCCCCCCTTCTTCGGCGGATATACGCGGTCGCGCTCTCAATATCCGCGGCGGCGGGGGCTATCGCTTAGACAATGGCGACCTTGATGATATTAATGCCGAGCGAGAGCGAGATCGAATGCCACCGAGGCGCAGCAGCCGCGCTACCAGCTAAACCACTTTAGATATTCAAATTGGCCCGAGAGAGGCGCATAATCGCTGTGCTCTCCTCCGCGCATAGCGGAATCAGAGTCGCGCGGCGCGCCAGGCTTCGGTTAGCTGCTGCTGCTGTTGTTGGCTTCGCGCTATATACCACACTTGCACAACAACAGCAACGAAAATACCGGGCAATACACGGCTATAGTTTTCCTTGCGAAACTAGACATTAGCAGTTTGTAATTATATAGCTTAGATGCCTAGTATTAATGAATTCAAATCTTCAGTTTATTGTAAACAAGATCATGATACGATATGATAATATGATTTTTTTACCTTAAATTCATACTTTATAATGCGTATGGCAAATGCAGGAATAAAAAAAACAATACAAAAATAAATAATTAAATAAAGCGCGAAGTGATGTGTATATGGGTGATTCCACGTCAAGTGAGCAAGTGAAAAATTTTAAAACTCTGAAACTTTCAGAAAATGATGTATTTCATATCCAAAATATGTAAAAATAATTTCAAACCCTTACCTCTATTGGTTCAGGATTTATGCCAAGCTGAAAAACATGATTATTTTCATTATTTTCATCAGAAACAGATTTACATATTAAATTCCATAAGAGTCTAACTTTAGTAAAATAAGCTAATTTCTTTTATTTTTTTCCGTAACTGACTTATAGTACCATTCTAAATCTTCTTTAATCTTAAAAGATACATCTAAAACTATCATTGAAATTTTTGTCAACAAAATTGCTTGTGACGCTCAGCTCAAAATTTCATCGGTGCCTTGGTAGACATTTGGACCAATCAAAATCATTAAATTTAGTGATGCAACTAAATACTATCATATTCTGCATCAAATTCTCTTTCCAATACACACGGACTGAAGTATTTTATCTTTTATAGTTCTCGAGATAAAAATACATACATTTTTACAAAAATGAAAATAATGCAAATAATCATGTTTTTCAGTTTGGCATAAATCCTGAACCAATAGATGTAAGGGTTTGAAATTCTTTTTACATATTTTGGGTATGAAATACATAATTTTCTTAAAGTTTCAGAGTATTAAAATTTTTCACTCTCTCACTTGACGTGAAATTACTCATATACACCAGAGTAGAGTATGGCCGAGTCTTGTCAGACATATTAATTCGTAATGAAGAGGCTAATTAAAAATTATATTAATCCATGTTAATCGAGCAAATTTTTGGCACATAGATATAGCGTAGCGATCGGTAATTTATGGAAACCTACTGGAATATTCTTCTTTCAAGGATTCCACTATTAGTCGCTTTTATACATATACACATCCTGACATCTGGACAAAGTATTGTAATAAATTCGGGCATCAAGACGCGTTACCGTCAATTCAATGGGCCCGAGTATTCTGAAGAGAGGTGGCCACTCATATATTTATTGCGCGGAATCGTCGTCGTCATCGTCTGCTCCGATGATTTTCGATGCAAATCGATTTCGGCTTATCGTCGGCTTCACTTGTAACGGCAGCCATCAGGTGTTTCAGTCTCGATGATCATGTGTACCATTATTCAATACAGCTTTATAAGCTAAACATACAGCAGCGAAATTCACGAGTTGATCACGCTTTACATGTTTTTGTAATAAAGTATCATCGAGTGCGTCAACGGTGATAATTTCATTAATTAAAGTGTTGTTTTCTATTTACTTATGATTAGTCAAATACAATTGAATATTAGTTTTTTCAGGGTCAATATCAACGTCCAATAACAAAGATTAACCTCCATTTTAAAGAGAAATTTGAAATTACAACCTTCTGTTGACAAATTCATACTTATAGAAATATAGAGGAACTACTCGTGCGGAGTCTGCGATCCTCAATTTCAGTTAAAGCTAATTCACCTCTAATAGTATAAAAACAGAAGAGTAAAAAGAATTTAGATTGCACGTTAGAAGAATAAGGCTTGGAAATTGCAAGAAAAAAGGAGTAGACGCGCCAGAAGAAAGTGTGATGTCGCAGAAAAGTGGCCGGACGGATCGTCCGCGGTTACGGGAATCCCGACGAATTATCTCGCGAACCGGCGTGCATCGGGACGTAGAAAGAGTGCCGCGGGCTGCCCGGTATATATACCAGAGCAAATAGAAACTGTTGTGTGACAAATGGAAGTGGACAAGCGCGCGCGTGTTTGCACAGTAGCTGGACACGCGGGGCCCGCGATACTCCGAGTGCACGCGTATACCTAGTACGCGCCGCGCGAGCAGTGTGTTCCTTTCATTAAAGCTGTTTACCCAGCCGTTAATGTCGCTGACAGCTCAGCGAGCCACCATGCTTGCGGTCTCTCTAATAGTGCTTTCATAGTAGTGAGTTCCCGAGGGAATTTTAAACTTTAATCTGCATGTCTTGAGTTACGCACGAATAAGTAAAAATTATGCAGTTTGCACTTGAATCCTATGAGTATATGTTATATTTGAGTCTTGAGACACAGTTGAGAATGGCTAAATTTAATTCTCGAATGCAATAAAGACAGTGTGGTTGCCCTAATGCACAGAAATGCTATTGGGATTCGATCTCGCTATTCGAGGATATGCCAGATACGTAATGAAACCTGCACGTATGCAAATAAATGCTATAGTATAATGTAGCCACACTTTTCGAAATAAGTGCCCATCTAAGTCCCCGTTCAAATACTTGCGTAAACTATAAGTGTTGACTACAGCGTCCTGAAATGCTGAATTATATCTAGCGATACCTTTGAACGTGCACGCACACTGAATGTGAGTGCAAGCATTACAAGAATAGTATAGGACACTCGCAGAAGCCTCTTTGTTCTGCACTATAATTAGAGAGGCTCCAGAAGCATCGGCTATGACTCCAAATTTTGACTCGGAGAGGGACCAAGTAATGTATTACTTGCAAGGATCCTCAAAGCAGGCCTCTTATAACACAAGTTGCATCAAGTATCTTAAAGTTTTTGAATGTACGCGCAGTTCCGCTGCGTACGCATCGAAAACTATAATATACTTATTGGCACTTCTGTTGCGAAGATAGCCGTACGTTTAACACGCGCACGATGAGAGACCGTGCGTATACCCGCGCGCAAGAGGAAATCCAAAAATCATATCGAGCGCCGACATTTGCGCTTCAGGTGAGCCGAAGCGCTGAGCGATACCTTGAGGCGCGACTGCGATTGACTGAATTTCCGAGGAGAGAACAGCGTCGCCGCGAACGTTCTACGGCAACCTTCATGCTCGATAGCAGAACCGCGTCGCCGCGAGCGCTCTAGGCTACCTTCATGCTCGAGGGCAGGCTGGGGTCTACCTGTGGGTCTACCTTCATGCCCGAGGGTAGCTACAGTAACCTGCGGTAACCTGCGGTAGACTTCATGCACCTGGGCTTGCTTTCATGATCGATGGTACATCGGGTAAATCGATGGCTAACTTCATGCCTCAGACCTGTCGTCGATCACGAAGATAGCTCTTAGAGTCCAGTGTGGCTAACTCGCACAGACGTCTCGATTCTGCGCAGTAGAGCCTCGCGCTCATTGGCTTACGAAGTGCGCGCGCGCTTTGAAAGAGTACGGGAGGGAGCCGCCAAGAAAGCGAAAAATCGGCCGGGCCAGGGTTCAAATCCCACCACTATCGCTTTTTTTTTTTTTTTTTAATAACGCTTAAAGCTAAATACTCCACGCATAAGAGTTCAATAAGTAAATTGTTTAAATTAAGAAATTTTTTAGAAATATTTATTTAGAGCAGAGAAAAAAATATAAATATAAATAAAGTTCCTATTTTGTACATGTGAATTGATTTATACATGCCTCGCTACCTATCGGTGACAAATTAGAACAGAATATTTCCTTTTCAAATAAGGAATTGTAATGAAACGTAAGAAAACATAATAATACTTTAAAATATGTAAAAAAAATGTAAAAAAATATAAAAATGTCCGAAATACAACAGTTTTTTATGTTTTTTTTACGTTTAATTACATTTTCTTACATTTTATTACATTTTATAATTTCTACAGGGTTAACTGCCAATGAATTGGCAGCAGATTTGCGTTTTTTCATCCTAACAAAAGTTTCTCTTTGAGAAAGCGAAATGGTTAGAAAAACATACTAGTATAGTTACATAAATAGTTTAATATTAAAAAATTTTTTTTTAATAATTCAATAAGTCATTTAAATAATTCAAAATTACTGTGCTTAGGTTAGTAGGGTTAAGGAGCTTATAGTTTTATTATTTAAATTGTTTTTATTGCTGCGCTTGGAGTACTTAAATTAATTAATCTTTCTATTTTTTTATTCAATAAATATTAAATTCATTCTAGTATTCATGGCATGTTCTAAGGAAATTTTAGAACTGACCGAATGGCCCCGATAATAATCGAAGAAAAAGGGTTATGCGATTTGACCGAAGGGTTCAAGTTGGATTGCGAAACATATATATAAAAAATTAATGCTCTTATAACCAAATACCCCATGTACGAAAATTCTATAAATAAATTGTTTTAATTAAACCATATGGATATCAAGGTAATACCCCATACATAAAGGTCAATAAAAATATTGTTTAATGATTAAACCGTTAATTCTTAACTACAAAATTTCTTAATATCTTTAAATCCGTTAAACTAATAAATACCCCATGTATGAAAGTTACATAAATTAATTATTTTAAAATATTTATTTTATTTAAATCATAATTTTGTACGTGGTGTATGTAGTTTTAAAAGTGAAAGTCTTAATTTAAACAATTTACTTATTGAACTCTTATGCGTGGAGTATTTAGCTTTAAGCGTTATTAAAAAAAAAAAAAAAAAGCGATAGTGGTGGGATTTGAACCCTGGCCCGGCCGATTTTTCGCTCTCTTGGCGGCTCCCTCCCGTACTCTTTCAAAGCGCGCGCGCACTTCGTAAGCCAATGAGCGCGAGGCTCTACTGCGCAGAATCGAGACGTCTGTGCGAGTTAGCCACACTGGACTCTAAGAGCTATCTTCGTGATCGGCGACAGGTCTGAGGCATGAAGTTAGCCATCGATTTACCCGATGTACCATCGATCATGAAAGCAAGCCCAGGTGCATGAAGTCTACCGCAGGTTACCGCAGGTTACTGTAGCTACCCTCGGGCATGAAGGTAGACCCACAGGTAGACCCCAGCCTGCCCTCGAGCATGAAGGTAGCCTAGAGCGCTCGCGGCGACGCGGTTCTGCTATCGAGCATGAAGGTTGCCGTAGAACGTTCGCGGCGACGCTGTTCTTTCCTCGGAAATTCAGTCAATCGCAGTCGCGCCTCAAGGTATCGCTCAGCGCTTCGGCTCACCTGAAGCGCAAATGTCGGCGCTCGATATGATTTTTGGATTTCCTCTTGCGCGCGGGTATACGCACGGTCTCTCATCGTGCGCGCGTTAAACGTACGGCTATCTTCGCAACAGAAGTGCCAATAAGTATATTATAGTTTTCGATGCGTACGCAGCGGAACTGCGCGTACATTCAAAAACTTTAAGATACTTGATGCAACTTGTGTTATAAGAGACCTGCTTTGAGGATCCTTGCAAGTAATACATTACTTGGTCCCTCTCCGAGTCAAAATTTGGAGTCATAGCCGATGCTTCTGGAGCCTCTCTAATTATAGTGCAGAACAAAGAGGCTTCTGCGAGTGTCCTATACTATTCTTGTAATGCTTGCACTCACATTCAGTGTGCGTGCACGTTCAAAGGTATCGCTAGATATAATTCAGCATTTCAGGACGCTGTAGTCAACACTTATAGTTTACGCAAGTATTTGAACGGGGACTTAGATGGGCACTTATTTCGAAAAGTGTGGCTACATTATACTATAGCATTTATTTGCATACGTGCAGGTTTCATTACGTATCTGGCATATCCTCGAATAGCGAGATCGAATCCCAATAGCATTTCTGTGCATTAGGGCAACCACACTGTCTTTATTGCATTCGAGAATTAAATTTAGCCATTCTCAACTGTGTCTCAAGACTCAAATATAACATATACTCATAGGATTCAAGTGCAAACCGCATAATTTTTACTTATTCGTGCGTAACTCAAGACATGCAGATTAAAGTTTAAAATTCCCTCGGGAACTCGCTACTATGAAAGCACTATAACGCTGCGGCTGATATAGCTAACGCTCGAGCGCGCGTATCCTCCGCACCGCGTTCGCACGACTTCGATGTGTACACTCGCGGGATAGGCTTGATTACTAGGGCTGCTGTATTCGGCCGAATGATTTGTGCGAATGACTGGAACGGTTACACCTGTAAAGAAACAGATTGTTCACTTTATTGTTGGTATAATTATGAATTACCAATGATTATGACGAACTGTATCGATGCATTTAAGGAAAATGTCCTGATTTTGATACGCTTAAGCCTCGGGGTGTGCATATAAAAAGGCTAAAAACACTTATTTGGGCTGGTATTTAAAAAGATGGAATGATCTCTTCAGCAAAGAATTTAAATTCATACTCTCTTAAGGAGAAGAGACCTGGGTTAGACCCAAAAAAATAATTTTTTTTACGTGTCCAGTAAATTTTTTATGTTTGAAAGCAATTCGTCTGAAAAATTTTATGCTTTAAACACTTAGAAATAGCTTAAATTTTACCGTTGTAAAAGCTCAAATTCTTGATCCTACACGTCAAAATAAATCACTATTTTCAATACCATATTTATTAAGGGTACTGAGTGCCTCACACGATTCTAGGTGATATCATAAACGAAATTTTTTTTCACGCTTATTCTACTCCCTTTGTCATGTATTACAAATTCAGCAGAGCAGTTTTTCGTTTAAATTATTTTTCTTATTTTTTTTCGGAGACCCAACCGATTCATTGAAAAAAAAAAATAATAAATATATTCGTTCATAATGTCACCTAGAATCGTGTGAGATACACAGTACCTTCTCTCTTAATTTTAAATAGTGAAGACTCGGAAATTTCACTGTGAAACAGTGAATTTTCACTATTTCAAATTAAGAGGGTTTAATAAATATGGTCTTGAAAATAGTGATTTATTTTGACGTGTAGAATCAAGAATTTGAGGGTTTACAACGGTAAAATTTAAGATATTACTAAATATTTGTAGCATAAAAATAAAAAGTTTCGTGGACTCGTAAAAAAAATTTATTTTTTAACACACCCCGTCATAAAGTATGTACTTTTTGGTGCGTACATTAAAAAATCGTATATTGCACGCGTGAATAAAGTGAGCCAGCGATTGCCAGCGTTTGTGACGTCCTCGCTCCGCTCGGGCGCTGAACCACACGCAGGTATTTAATTGCTCACTTTAGTCCATATACTACGAGTATTTTGGGTTTAACCCAGGCCTGCCCCCATAGTTTGTAGATTGAGCAGTCATTCTAGAAGTGAGATAATTTGGACCGTCAAATTGGAACAACACTCAGAATTTTACATCTGACAAATTCTGCAGACTTCAGACAAATTTATTTTCACATATGTATGAGGAATTCTACAAAAAATCTCCACTTAGATGATTAAAAATAATAATAATAAAAGTCGAAGCAGAACCTCTGGAACCATTTTTCTCTCATTTTATAGGTCAATATTTTATGCAAAAGATCTCCAATATACAAATAGACCTTGTTCAACTGTTTTACACTTATATAAATTTCTCATAATGGGTATTTATTATTGTAATTATTGACTAAGAACGGTCATCATTGATATACTTTAAAATTACACAAAAAGAAGAAAATGCATTTTAAAAATTTTAGTAACGTTCACGATCATTTCAATACTTACAATAGCATCATCGCAAATGTCTTTTGGTTGTCTAGATTATTTTAATTAATGATTTACTAAATAATTATCTACTCTACCTAAATTACTCAAAATGTTATTTGATTTGTCATGAATGATTTTAACGTTAGCTAAAATTTTCAAAATTAACGTTTCACTGCGGTTCTAAACTCTCTATATAAGAAAAAAAGATAAAACATGCAACAAAAAGATTTTTAAAAATACGAAACGGTATGTGCAATCCATAAAAGTCCAATTATAACGATCAATTCTGAGAAAAATAATGAAATATGTTTGCATTTTACATCGAAAGTTGACGCAATCTGAAAAAGGAAAACAAAAAATGTACAAACTTCTATTATAAAATACTCGATTAGCAGTTGCCGTTTTACCTTTTCTCTCAAGCGTGCAACGTATTTGGTATATCAAAACAAATCGCCTTGCACTTGCGAATCGCGCGAAGCCGTTTCAATGCCGTGCCAATTATGCAACGAGAGAGCTGCCAATTCCGGATGATGCAACAAAGTGGATTGATTTCCTAATAAAGGCGAGCCAAGCTCTGCTTCATGATCGGAATGAATCGGGCTACCCATAATTATGATAAGTCTAACGAATGCAGCTTAGAAGTTCCGTTGAATCACTCGCAGGCATTGTCGGGCTCTTCAAGCGGAATATCCTACATATATATATATATATATATATATATATATATATATATATATATATATATATATATATATCCCTCCTCGCGCTGTTTGCTCTATTAAAACAACGCAATTATCGAGCAGAGCAGCCTGACTGACTTTGTTATATTCACTCGTCCAAAACTCGAGCGAGCTGCTGCTCCTGCATTGTATAATCGGTTACGTCGTTTTGCGGAGAGTGCAGGGTTAACGATACGTGCGCGCGCTTTATAAGAATGATTTCCCGAGCGATTAGCATAACCGGTTATTCATTTTTAAATTCCACATTAAACATTTCCCTGTTATTTTTTTTCCTTCTTTTCTCCTCTTAGATATATCGCGTTGCAAATCATGTGTTGCGAAGCGATGCCGATTACGCCGGCTAGCGCACACGATGTTTTATATAAATTTTATTCTGTTCTATTGATGCGGAATTATGTTCACCGATGGATGGACCTACTGTAGACTACTTAAATTCAAATTTTTAACATAACTTTTCCAGTCTGCTTTTTGTATGCTTTTGACAATCATGTTTCTTCTATTCGTTGCAATATATGTTTCCTGCTATAGAGATGAAAAGCTTTTTTATTTTCGTTTTTATAACGTGGGTATTAAGTGTTTAATCTATGCACCAAAGTTATTTATATAAAAGAGAATAGAATACTTGTCAAATTATTGTATTTAATTATCGATTAAAATACAGTAAACTTATACGTGTAATAAAGTTTGGTATTAATAGATGATGTTTGAAGTTTGAGTCTCTGAGATAAGTACATCCTGTAATAAATGCATACTTAACATTTGCTTGCACATCGCGTCAACGCTTGAAGTTGTTCGAAGTACATTTCACAGCTTAAGAATACTCTTTAACATAATTTGGCATGAATGAGTCGTATTTTATCGTCGCATGAAAATCTCATAAATTGTCGATACTTTTTGAAGAATAAAAATAAACCTTCGCTGTTGGTCATGCGCGCGCATTGCGTGATCGAGCGTCTCCGTTCCTTTTTATCGCGCCTACATAATAGAAACTTTTTCTCCGCTCGGCGTTGAATTTCCAATTTTCATGTATCTTCAGTCGTGTAAAACATTAACGACAAGGAATTCGATAAGAAATACAGCTTCACGTGGAGAGACGCCTCCGGCTAGCGCTACTTAATACGCTCTAGCCGTAAAATGCGTTATTTGGATTTGACACTTCCACGCGTGGGTCATGAATGCTTCTAGCCCATCGTTTTATTTTCTTTTTCATTCACGGAAAGTGGCTTTTTGGAAGTAATATAAACGTTCATGAATAAACGACGACTTTTTTATAAACTTGACAACAAAAATCTATTCCATAAAATGATTTTTGCAGATGAAACAGATAAGTAGTTGTATTATGCATAAATTATGCAATACTTAAGTATACGCAATTTAAATGCCAAATGAATATTTAATTTTACATTATATTTAATTTTGTTCTCCGATGAACCCAAAAAGCAGGAAGCTATACAAGTCTTCTTGGGGAAATCGTTTCGGAGAGTTTGAAAGCAGTGCGTGATTCTTTTTTGTTTGACACATGAGTGTGAAACGGCGCTAAAACTGAGGCAATGGTCAAATTTAGGCTAAACGCGTTAGTGAGCATTATTTAAATCTAGGTAAAACGGTACAGGCATGAAATAATATTTGTTCGATAAACGAGAAGACGCTGACGAGTTCGTCGAAGGTTTTGTGCTAATGAATTAACAGTAACCTCGGTGAAAAGAACGTGCTTTGCGTCGAAAACGACACTTGCAGCCGAAAGCTGATGGTGGAATTTTTTGGTAAAATATTCGGTTTGGTCAATAGACAAAAATAACTTTCTTCAGATAAAAGTGTTTTTCAGAATTATACTTTCCTTTGATGAAATAACCACATACGACATTTTTAAAGTAGAAGAGACATGATGTTTACATTGACCGGATTTATGGCTCCTTAATACTTAAAAAAGCAATCAGTACGTCGGTGTAATATTACAAAGTTACGATTAAATAACATTGATTGAGTTTAAGCGAGAGAGACAATTTACAAAAAAATCAATTTGAATTTCAATCTCAAGATTCCGATAATGAAAGCCGTGCAGCAGAAAGTATCGTATCATTTTACAGCTAGTGTAAAAGTAAAAAAGAATCGCGCGCGGTGCATATTAACATCTCGTATCTGTCAGGCGCCGCACAATATAACGGACCATTCGGAATGACACACACACACACACACACACACACACACACACACACACACACACACACACACACACACACACACACACACACACACACACACACACACACACACACACACACACACACACACACACACACACACACACACACACACACACACACACACACACACACACACACACACACACACACACACACACACACACACACACACACACACACACACACACACACACACACACACACACACACACACACACACACACACACACACACACACACACACACACACACACACACACACACACACACACACACACACACACACACACACACACACACACACACACACACACACACACACACACACACACACACACACACACACACACACACACACACACACACACACACACACACACACACACACACACACACACACACACACACACACACACACACACACACACACACACACACACACACACACACACACACACACACACACACACACACACACACACACACACACACACACACACACACACACACACACACACACACACACACACACACACACACACACACACACACACACACACACACACACACACACACACACACACACACACACACACACACACACACACACACACACACACACACACACACACACACACACACACACACACACACACACACACACACACACACACACACACACACACACACACACACACACACACACACACACACACACACACACACACACACACACACACACACACACACACACACACACACACACACACACACACACACACACACACACACACACACACACACACACACACACACACACACACACACACACACACACACACACACACACACACACACACACACACACACACACACACACACACACACACACACACACACACACACACACACACACACACACACACACACACACACACACACACACACACATTATACATCTGCCTTATTGATTACGCACGCGCGGGATGCACGTCGATCTTGCTCGGTCGCTCTGTCACTGCGTCGCGAAAAGAACGAATAAAGGAAAGTAACAATAAAAAGTGATCAATAGCGTGTACAAGCAAAAAAGCAGCAATTCTCCGCTGGACGTCGGGCGATTCGTTCGATCGCGCCCAGGCTTTAATTGTTACGTGCCTATTACGGCACACGCGGCGGCGCGGCAGCGCTAAAAAATCTGATGCGGCTAACTATATAGGCATCTCTTCGTCGCTTTCACTCTGGAGTTCGGATCGCCCGCCATGCTCACTCTCTGCGATTCTATAGCAAAACGGGAGGATGAATCATCTTGATCCTTGAGCTCTTGCATGTAGCTTGAAATCACCTTCATTTGTAGTTTTGTAGCCACGCACTTCTCCTTTTTCTACAGCTTCTCTTGTTTACGCTTTTTCCTCAATCTTCAGGTTTTGAAACATCTATTTTTACGAGATTTAAAATCGTTAACAAATATTTTATACAGTGTGTAATAATTTAGAGCTGTTATAATTCGCGCTCCTTCTTAATTTGAAGTATAGCAAAATTTCAGTGTGAAGTAGTAAATCTATCTAACTTATTACTGGGAATGATTGAATATTCACTATGCCACAGTGATATTCTCTATTTCAAATTAACGAGCACCCGAGTTCGAAAAACGAGTTTTTAAGTTTAAAAATCGTATACAAAAGATTGATAAAAAAATTAGCGATGTCACGATTTAGCTTGAGTGTTCATTGAATTACTCAATTCACCCAACTCTGGTAGAGTTCAGCGCCGCGAAGATGATATAGTGACCCAGGCACGTGGATTACATTTATCAGCTGATATACGGGATGGAATGATAGATGTTTTTAAATACTAATTTATTGGTTTCACGCTTATGCACGCTTGGCTACTGCTCACCTATATCCGACTCCACGATTGACGTCTATACTCTAATGGCCGTGTCGGATCTAATAGATGCCCGTGATATGATTCTAGCTCTAAATATACTTGTCACAACATACTTCACAGGAACAAGACCCTTCTATTATTTATTATCCTCCTCCCATGAGAATCCTGAATCGCTGAGTTTAGCACGAACTTACGCCATCGCGAAGTGTGTTCAATAACCGGTAGAAATAATCGACGGATAGAAAATTTACGAGCCGCGCGATCGACATTTGTCTCCGAGAACGAGCCAGTAGATTCTCGAAGCAATAATTAAACGCTCGTCACGTACGCTCGCGGGAAAAGAGAAGAAAAGGCCCGGGCCCGATCGGTGCATAATTGTACATGTTAATCGCTGCCTGTCTGCCTGGGAGAAAAAGTCCCGAAAGCGCGTGGTCGGTGTGAAGAAAACGAGAAAGAGAGGCTCGTCTGCTGCCGACTACTCCACTGAGATAGACACAGAGAAAGAGAGAAAGAGAGAGAGAGGGCAGGTAGGTATAGGCGCTGCACACACAATATCACGTCGAGCTGGCAGCCAGGAGGCAGGGGAAGAGAGAAGCAGCAGCAGCAGCAGCAGCAGCAGCAGCAGCAGCAGGTCGCGCGAGCGCGCACGCGACTGGCCGGGGGACAAGACTCGCTCTGCTCTGCTCTCGAGTCTCCGCTCGCTCTCTGCGCTCGGCTCGGCTCGCCGGCTCAGCTGGCTCCGATGGCAGTCGGCCCGCCGACGAGCTCGGCAAAGCACCAGCCTCCGACTCGACGACTAAACCCGCACAACCGCGCGTACACACAAGCACGTGCTCTCGCGCTTCAGCGAGCGATGCCACACGCATATCGGACCCTTCGACCGACACCGATATCCCCACGGTAGAGAGCACTCGCCGTCGTTGGCCAGTGGTGTAGCGATCGATGCTCGATCTATGCTGCTGGCTACCGAGCTACGGTAGATCGCGCAAGCGCGCGCGCGCTACAATCCGCGAGTGGTGCGAGTCAACGTTGCATTATTCCGAGGAGCCAATCAAAGTTACATTGGATTGTACAGGGGCCGGCGTATAGTAAAGTGCGCGGGAATTCCATGATATAAAGACAGTATTGTCCGTCGCGTGGACAGAAGCGGAGAAGGAGCATGGAAGTGATAAGGGTGTCGGGACAGGCGCCCGACCTCGGCGACTTTCTGAGGGAGGCCATGCTGTCGCAGAGGTTCGCCGACGTCGCTCTATGCTGTCCCGGCGGACAGAAGTTCCTCGCCCATCGGCTCGTATTGTCAGCCGCTAGTCCCTACTTGCAGGTTAGTACGCTCGACTGATTATCCCTTTTTTTCCTCGAAATACCACTCTTTGGAATCTTATTGCCTCTGTCAACATGCTTGACTGGTTCATGAGTAAATCCTCTAAATCACGAAGCATTGTGAATTTTTTTTTATGTTTTTTATTAATATTACTGTTATGATGATATCTATCTGACTCATCAATCATTCATCGGAACTTTCCAAAAGAATGTTTGTTTTTTCATTTTTTGTTTCTATCCAAAATTGAGTATAGCCAGCTGATAAATAATTAATTATAGTACCTTTTGCAAAATTAACTTAACACGCATGTTTAAAAGGAGCCGCGATAAAAGATCTGTGTTATCAAAAGTTATCTCAACATTCATACATCTTGAAGCGAGTATTAATTAATTTAAATGCCGCAATAATACTCCCATTTTCTCGATAACATCCAGCGTGCAGCGTAAAAGCATGCAGCGAAATGAGCCTAGAAAGCCAGAATTTAATGCTTACACGTGCTCATGACAACTCATTACCTTATCGCGCATCAGCTCCGTTAAGGCATTAGGTCCTGTCATTGTTTCAAGTACTGGTTTGCGCGCGTGCAAATAAACTCTTGCCCCGCGGTACGGAAAAGGTAACTCTGCGTACTGTAAACCAATCCGCAACTAATATTTCAAACTATTATCGCAATCTGTTGATTGTTTTTGCTCATCATAATAACATTAATTTTCCCTTCTTCTGTTTTTAAAGTTTTGCAAATTTAAGTGAAATTCCAAACATTTAATAAAACCTTGGCATTTCTACCTATTTATGAGATTGAAAAGAATAAAAAAAATCTTTTGTATAAATTGTTTTATTAATTCTTGCTTTTACCGGGACACAGAGTGCAAGTCAAAATGAGTCAATTTATATAACATATAAGGTACCCTGGTATAAAATTGACCACTTTTATTGGTCAACGTGTTTATCAAATGGAGGCCTTTTCGTATTAAATCAATACCTAAATGTAACAATAAAAAATAACAAAAACTTTTTATTCATTAAAGTATCAATATTATGAACTTTCATATGGAAATATATTAATTTTTTGTATATTATAATTATTAAATAATACAAATGTAACGTTTTTAGTTTTAAATTTAACAATTAATTGGACAAAAAATGGTGAACATTTCTACCAGGTTACACGTAGCGCTCAACCTGTTATTAAAATAAACAAAATATTAAAATAAATATATTACAATATTTATTTAATGATCGTTGTGAGGATTAAGTTCGCTCGATGTATGCAAAAACGAAAGCTTAAACTCGACTAAAGACCTACACCTGCGTTCGGGAATCGGCATAAAAAAAAAAGATCTTATAAAAGGCCAAATAAGCTGCGGGCCCAAGCCACGGTGCATAAATCATTTGCCGGCTTGGCTCGTTGTGGTTTCGCTCAATTTGTCAGAGCGAAGCGCGAGAGCTGGTCCTACCGCGACTTTGGCCACGTGTGTGCGTTCCGTTCATTCGTCACGACGATGCGTGTGTGCGACGGAAGCCTGCCATTAAATGCTTATTTTCAATTAGCATCGCACCTTCGGAAATTCCTTACTTTCACGAGGTGTATTATGTATTATTATACGTAGTGCTGGGTCTTTTTCTGTTTTCACAAGAGATCAGAAAAGCAAGCGTCGGTGTAAATGGCCAGAATTATCCGCAGGCGCCAAAAGTGCGTAAAATATTCAAGCGAGATAATCAATAGTTTAGTAACAGGCAAATAAGAGCAATTTGTTCGTTGTTTATTGGATAACAAGTATCATTGATTGCAAGCGCTCGATGGGATTCGTCGTAAAAAATGATTTACCGAGTTATTTACTTATAAATCGCTGTTACATGGAAGTTATGCACGAAATTATTTAGTAGTAAATTGTGTATACCTGCATTAGAATCATGTCGTATATTAACGTTGTGTGCAGTTAACTTATACTGCAAGACACGAGGCACAAGCAAAGTCTATTATCGATTCCGCTTGGCACTGTTTATCATGCTAATATTGAGTTTCGCATTACAATGTTTGTATTTTTACTGCGCTTTTAAAACTATGTTTCTATCTGAAACAAATGAATTTATCGTATCTATTAAAAGAAATTTATCGTATAAAGTTAATATTTTAAATCATGCACGCTTACTTTTAAATCTTAATTTTTCAATCTGAAACTTATCACCATGTATAATGTTATCGCAATAAATTTTATACTGCTTTATACAAATACTTCTTACAAACCTCGAGGTATTAAAAGCGAATGTTATACAATAAATTTATATAGCTTGTACTCTTTACGGCGGAAAGATACACAAATATTGCATTGGTTCACATGTGTAATCCACTATACTTCTTTTCAATAGTGTCTTTAGGGGATATTTTCATTATTCGAATCAAAGTCGAATATGTTATATTATGCGTACAATGTAAGAAACGTTTGGTGCACAGCGCCGATGTATGATCAAAGCCACGAAAGAAAGCACGGTCTCGCATATGCAAAATGAAGAATTTCATTGTGGCGCCGCATGCAGCGCATGTTATAAGACACAGAGAAACTCGCGTTTTATGCTATTGCGCACGTGCGCGTCGTAAATACACTATATAAAACGAGCGCGCGCGCAGATACTTGTCGCTATAAATGATGATGTTTTCTGGTGAAATGAAACGATCGGAATTAAATTATCGCGGTGTGTGCCGCGTGTCGGTGCCTTTTTCCGCGCGCAGGCAAATCTTATCTGGATCGAGATAGACACTATGGATAATCTCGCTCGAGCCTTCTTTATTGGAGCCGGCGAGCAGATAAAACATTCGCGAAGACCAATGGCGGGCTCCAGATTTATCAAAACATTCGATACCGTAACGACCGCGATTTTTATGGAAATCGCGTCGCAGGCATTTGACAAATTTGGAAACTTTTCTTCTACTTATGTAGCTACGTAATTAATAGGCGTATTTTAATTAATAAAATAATAAAATTATTTTTCGTAATACTTAAATGTAAAAGTGTAATACGCGTTACAAAATTATATTCACATGAGATTTGAGATTTTATCGAACATCCATTATAAATCGCAAAAGAAAATTGATTTTCTGATAGAAAACGTGATTTTTCGAAGCTCTTGGATTTTCTCAGCTCCGGGGGTTGCGTATATGTAATATACAGGGACGGGCATGAAAATCGAATCGAATCGGCCATCGTTGCATCGATACCCATCAGCGATATGTTCGCTCACACTGATTGCCGATAGCAAATTTCTTAAAAAAGAAACGCGTCGATCGTCGATGAAGAAGTGAAAACATTTATGAGCAAGGCAGTACAGTGGAACAAACGTTTATAACCTGATTACAAAATCTCCAGCACCCTTTACATAAACAATCAACATATTCATTTTCAATTAATGTTCTACTAATGAAAAATCGATGTGTAATCCAAGTCCAGCAAATGATTTGAAATAAATCGCACATGAAAGATTGAGTATAGATTTAAAATTTAATGACTGCAATACTCAAAATGATTGTACTTAAAACTAAAGAAAAATTCTATGAAAATACTGCGTTTAAATGCATTCATACCGATTGAATAATAATAATAATAATAATAATAACCTATGCTTGTTAAGATTTATTGGCTTTGCAAACCACATCAGTTTCTTTGAATATACATATTTGTATAATTAAAAATCGAACAATGTTTTTAATTATTAATTTACAATTTTTAGCAAGATTTCTATGGATAAAAGTATCAAAAATAAAAAAAATGGCGAGAAAACATGAAAATATGCCGTAACAGGTAGATTACTCAGTTTGGATATAAATGGACTTGTCAAGTTTTTTACTTTACTTTACTTCGCGCGTCAGAAAATTCAGCGAGAGCCTGAAGAAAGTAAAGCCTCCAAAAAAAGAAGTGTAAAAGGGCAAAAACGTATATCCGCGCTGATTTAGAGAGAAGCAAGGCTGTACAGAAGTGCGCGGCCGCTGCGCAGAATCTTCTGCGGGCGAAAGAGAGTTTTGCGGAAAAAGTCGCGGCGGCATCACGTCGCACCGCTCGGCCGTAAAATAGCTGCGTGCAAGCATTTTAATGCCCCTTGTGCTGCACTATCGCGCCGAGTTGATCAAACGCCAAGCGCCGTGTAGTACGCGCTCGGCGAGCCGCGCACCCGAATGTCCGCGCGCTCTCGACTATCGGCGGTACTGTCTTTGCCGCAGCGACTTGACAGTTTTTTTTTCTCTCTCTGTACGCTTACACACGCACAATTAGGCTAAATCTATATACGTTTTACCTGGCTTTCTTTCCAGAAAGTCATCTTATAAAACACCTTTTTTTCGCCGAACGTTTGTGCAATTTAGTTTTATCTCTAAATTAGAAGGTTCAGCAACTCATTGCTACTACTTTTTCACTTATAGAGTACATATATTTTTTTAAAGAGAATCATACAAAAGTACGTATTTTTTACTAATTTTTTAACCTTTCGTGTGCAATATGTTTCTTACTAACGCTGTATTTGTAAGGTTTTCAGTCATTTATGGACATCCAAAATATTTGAAAAAATTCATAAATTATACTTGCAAACATTTCTACTCCATCACCCAATATATTACTAAGTTTTTTGAGAAATGGGAACCGGGTCCTGTCTTCTTCTCATTTCAGAGAAATACGCAATAAAAAAGAATCGTTAGTCATAAAAGACCCTCATGGCACACGGCGGGTTAATAAGTGCTTCGTCATTCATAAAATTAACATTTGTTTCGTGTTTATAAATTTCAGAATAAAACGTAAAACCAAATCAATTAACAAGACAACGGCTAAGCTATTAATAATCAAAGTAAAAAGTCATGTACATACATACTTAATTAAATCAATCAGATAAACGGTGATGTCGCAGCGCTACATTTCCGATATGTAAACGATCCAATAAGGAATAGAGACGAGAAGCTCGCGCGATAGATGCCATCCGGTAATTAGATATATGAAGTGCCAAAGCAAAGCGATAAACGCTCGACAAGAGCGCGGGCAATTACGGTGCTGGTACTTTTGTATATTATACACGCGCGAGATAGCGATCGCGCGGCTAATCCATTGCTCTCGCCGCGAGAAAATCGCAAATCGATCCCTGGGACTTTTCGCCTCGCGCGGGTATTTTTGCCCGCGGAGCAAATTGATTAACATTACGGCGGCCCAAGAGAATTAACATGTCACGCGTGCGCGCACATGCTCTCGCATCATGGGCCAATTAAACTTTAGAGCCCATCGAAGAAAAGCGATGGGACGAGGTATGCGCCGTAGCTCGCAACTTTATTAGCGTACATAATGAAGAACTCTTCCGGTGTAATCGATGCATCGCTTACTTCATTCAATAGCCGCGCGCTATCGGCGCTTAGAGCTATAATGTACCTGCACGCCAATTTGTGCCTCGTGCCGAGTAAATATTTGAATGTTCCTAGCGAGATTCTCGAGACGCATACGCAATCGTAAAATACAAGAATAACAACAATTGTTCATCGTCACTTCTGCTTTCTTTCTCTCTCTCCAACGGTAAGTTTAATCGAAAATTGAAACAAGCGCGAGTAGAATCCGGCTGTTTTCTATCTGGGCGGAAGAATATTAGCAGCGCGGCAGCCCCGTAAGTGTGTTAAATGTATACGAACGGTAGAATAGAACGTTCGCGGGGCCCTTATCCAGTCTCGCGCGCTTGTCGCACGGCGCGTCCGAACGGAGCATTTGTTCCTCCCGAGATTTCTCGGCGCTCTCGCCGCGGGATCGAGATCGCGAGGTGCCCGCATGTCCCATTTAACGAGCACTCCGAGCGCGCTAGTCGCCATTCGGAGTTTGCTCTCGCGACGCGACCTGCGTAATTGCTACCTGTCGCGCGCGCACCTCGCCGACGCCGTATGCATGTATGCGCGAATCTCCTCCGCGAGACGCTGGAGTAGCGGCAGTGCCTTAATTAACGCGGCTCGACCGATTTTCATTCGTTCTTCTG
Organism: Gastracanthus pulcherrimus; assembly: GCA_949152435.1. Lineage (NCBI taxonomy): Eukaryota > Metazoa > Arthropoda > Insecta > Hymenoptera > Pteromalidae > Gastracanthus > Gastracanthus pulcherrimus. Next base: position 184,434,317 of record OX424574.1, read on the forward strand.
TGTGCACTGTGCGCATACCCGCAATTACGCTGACACCTCTGTCTTTGATGCGCAAGCGCGGGTCGGAAAATCTGAATGGTCGAACGGGAGGGACGTTTTGGACGGTTCTGCGCCTAGAGCGACGAATGCTCGGCAGCCGCAACAAAGGGTTTACGGGGTATTTCTTTTTTTCTGCGTTAGATTGACTGGCTGCGGTGTATACGCCTTCCGGGCAATTGCATGTTGTATTTTCATCTTTTCTGCTCGATTGTTTCCAAGTTTTGCGTTATTATAATTATGGCTGGCTATAAATGAGTATACGTGTGCCCTAGTAATTTTCACGTTTAAACAAAATTAGGTAATTTTCCGCCAAGGTCTAGCGCCGAGAGTAAGTGTAAAATTGATGTTTAATTATCGGATATCTTTTTTACTTTTACTGTACACATAAGCAAGTTGTTATACATCTATTTTAACGCGAACCCCTGAGAAGTGAAGAAATTATTATAATTGCTTCAATACGATAATACAAGTATTATGCAAGCTAATTATTAGATTAGCCGCCGATTTTTGCGAATGCATTATACGATCTAAGAAAACAAATCAAATCACGTATACGGAATCGTGCAGCAGCTGGTAAACAGAATCGATTAATCTTAATCCATCCAGGGTCTAAATAAGTAGCGTTCTAACCCTTGTGCCCGTAAATCAATCCGTTCGATTTTTCTCCCGGTTTACTTTATTCTAGCTCTTTCTCCGCGTGCCTCGCGCGCGCTCGCAATCGCGAAAAGAATAGCTCCGTCGTATAGAGAGAGAGAGAGAGAAAGAGAGAAAAATCGACATCCGTCTCTCGAAAATTGCGGCTAGAATAATCCCCACTGGGCTTTCCTGATTTCTGTGTGTGTGCGCAGTGCTCGAAAGGAGCTCGCGCTCATTTACCAAACTGCGCGAGATTTCGATCATTTTGCGCTGTGGGCACAGCTCGTAAACAGTCAATTAACCGCGACTGCCGGCGATCTACGGTATTATCTCGAGTTCCTTCGAGAATAGAGACAAATACAAAGAAAAGAATATATAAAGAAAAGTCAGCGGGCGCAGGCTACAACGCCCTCGGAGAACGAGAACGAGCTAGCAGCGTGCTTTATATATTTATGCGCGCGCGTCTAATGTATACGCGAGCTGCACTTTAAGGAGCCGTTCGCTCGCTACCGGGCACCAATAATACCGCTGCGGCAATGTTCGCGCGCGCGCAGATAAGAGTCCGCTCGCGCGCGCGCTCCGATATGCCGGCTCACTCCGGCTCGCTCTGCACCGATATATACGGGTTTATAGGTGGGATTCAATCTATGCGTTGTGTTTGTTCAAAGAGGTCGTGCTTATATAGTTCAGCTTCATTAGTACAATCGGGCGATCATCGCGCGCACTTTGCTTCCTATTCGTCCGTTCCTCTCCGCTGCGCATGTGCATTGTCTCAGCTAGAGCAAGTACCCTTTTCAATTCATGCATATGCATGTACAGCTACTCGAGCTGCCTACTTTCGTCACAATGATTATACACAACGAGAGCTTTTATCTTCCATTTGTACGATTGCCATTATCAGCGAGCATCTTATCGTAAGAACTCGAATACTCCGGGTGACTCGGTTCTACTAGCTGTACCGATGGACTGGTTCTCGAAAGACAATCCGATTCGGAGAAGTTGTGCACGCGCCGGTGACATCCGAAGGTATATTAAAGTCGCTGCACGCGATTTCACCCATTCTTCAATCTCACAATCGCGCGTTTCGGAATTCGACGCGTTACATACGCGTCCGAGAGACGAAGCCCCGGATGGAATGCGATCTTGATACGTATTCTAATAGCCGGCCTAATGATCACGAATGGGCTTTCTAAAAATGAGCGGGCTGCGCGCGTAAAGTTTCATAATCGCGCCGGCCGATCGCGGCGCACGCGGTCATCTGCTTTTTCCTCAAACGACGTATATATCTGATCCAGTCGCGTGTCACTGCGTCCGGTATAGCCGTATGCCAATGTTTTACGAGCGCAAACACGGTCGTACGTTAGACGGCAAAACCGTCCGCCGTGTTGCGGGCTCCCAAAAAGGGTCAAGTCTTACTCCGTTCGATTCCCATAGTACGGTCAGAAAAGTTACAGCGCAAATAGAAAAGTATGTATATTCAGCTATCGCGCGAGTGCGTGGTGAGCGAAAAAAGATACGACATAATAAGGCCAGCTATTTAGAAAGGAACGCGGCTCGAGCTTCGAGGATGTCGCACTTACGCACTTGAATTCTCTTCTATATTTGCACGTGTGTCCCGATCAAGTGCGCTGCATATCAGCCTGACACCGCACAGTGACTTTCTACCTTTATGCGTGCATTATACGCGCGTGCAGCTTTATTTCCATGCTCGCGAGAGCTTGGCTCCTCTCTCTCTCTCTGACGTCGAAGACGCGCGACCTCATCCAGGAAATCCATCATGACAGGCTTTTCCGTGCACTTGGCTTCTTTTCTCTTTTGGCGAAAAATCGCGTACACCGGTATAGAATCCAATCTCAGATTTCAATTTTTGTTTTTGGTCAGCCAGTCAGACGCGTTTGCAGCGCGTATAGGAAAATCTGTGCAGCAGAACTTCTTGTTGGCAATCGCGTTGCACGTATAAGCTATGCCGCGTCGCACTCGGACATTATCTACTTAACGGGTGTTTGTCACTTATCGGCTCGTTAGACTTTTTTAAATAAATATATATTTATTCGAACGGTGCGGCAGATTATTTTCACGAGATTGCGCAAACATCGTTGCATTATAAAGCACCCATTTAATGCGTAAATCTTTGTGCAACAATCCTAAAATATGTTCGACGCTTGCGTAGAAAAGTCCTGAATGTCCTGGAGCGTAAAATCAAGAAATCTAAAATTTAAATGCACAATATAAATCTCGGTCTCAATCAGCTCTTTCTGATGTCATGCGGTGAACTCGAAAAATTATGCGTCAATAAATTCAACTATAACTTTTATCTTAAACACGTTGGCCTTTTAATTTCTAAAAATCAAGATACATTTAATCGCGTAAAATTAAAAGTTTAATTGCGGCACTGTATTTATAACTAAACTGAATTAATGAGTTTACTTATAAACTTTCGATCATTCAAGTTTATTCCAATCAGTCCAAGTAGATACTACAGATTGTATCCTTATTAGCCGTGACTTTGGAATAATAAACAGGTAAATTAATTTGTCCCTGTCGCTGTCGTGTCCGCGCAAGAAATCGTAAAGACGTATATTATACGAATCAATAGCTTTTTCCCGGATGATCCTATATAGAAGCCAAATAAGTCCACTCTGCTCTCTCCCTTTTTCCGAGCGCATCCAGCGGAGGATACAAGCCAACGTAACAGTTGCCGATCCAGCCGCGGTCGATGCTTTTTGTCGCGAGTCTGCGGGCACGGAAGCGCGCGAAACGATCGCGAGCACACTAGGAGGCGGGAGGTACGAGTATTATGACTCGTCGTCGGTGGCGCGCGCAGCGAGGAAGCCGACGGTTCGCCCGCAAAAAGTCCGGCCTCGTGCGTTATTAATGCCCAACTATACGGGAGAGCCGGAGAGCGCAGCGTGGCTATAATTTGTTCGGCGCGAAATCAAAAGCCACGAGCTCGCAGTGTGTATACCGGGTGCCTACCCGGTAGGACTCGTATCGCTCAGCTTGACTTTATTGCCGATTTCCCTCGTGCGAGTGTATAATTGAGGCGCGAGCGGGCGTCCGCTTTATTAATTGAACTCGATGCGAGAATCACCAGCGAGTTCCGCGATAAATCACACGGCCTTACCTGCACCGCTGACGTGCCCATTGCCATTCTTATCTGTTTACTCGTATAATGAAATTATAGGCTTGATTAGCGCGACTGATCTATAATGAATCTTGAAATCAGTTTAAAGCGCGATGCAAGCGCGATAGCACAGAGAGATAGAGATTACCGAGAGAGGGAGAGATAAAAGCAGATGCGAAAGCTCACGCACGTGTTGTACGTGTATATGGCCTATAGGGTGCAAATCGCGTGATTAGATAGATAGATAGATAGATTAAGATTTATTTTGCACATGTCAAAAATATACATCATATATACATAGTTTCGATACATTAAATTAAATTTGTATCCATATCACAGATTCATCGTTAGATTTCATCACATAGGCTTATTATAAATGCACAGTTTATGTCAGTAGTCTTAACTATCACGTCACAATATAAAACCTTAATTAAATAATTACTTAGCAGTATAACACAGTTAATTTTTATCACAGAACACATTTCGTTCGTTGCAGGTTTCAATAATATGCCTACGTATTGCCGTTTTAAATTTATTTAGAGACGGAAGATGCCTAATTAATGCGGCTTCGAGGAATTTATGACGCTTACAGGCGGCGAGGAGTTCACGCACTCGCTGCACAGGAGACGGATAAGAGCCGCGCGAACTGAAAAAGTCGCGAGGAATGAAAAGCCCCGCGCGCGCGCGACTCGAGGGGGAATCGAAGAGTCCGCGAGCGGCGTAATAATCTACTGGTGTATACGAAGAAAGCTGCGCTTCGCGCGTGTGTCCGCGTATGACCGCTGAACCGGTCGCCGCCGCTATATGCATAATATATTTACCGTGGAACAAGCACTGCGCGGCGTATACGCGATCCTCGGCTCTCGGCGTTTTATAACGTTCGTACGCTGCGAGATGCGCCGTATCGCGGGATTTTGCGGAGATCTCCCGTGTATCGGTGGTGTGTGTATACAGGGTTTGTGTGTATAAGGATGGCGCGCGCGGGACTTTAGCGGTGTCTGCTTTTTCCTCGGTGCGCGATGAGAGAGCAAAATCTGCGTTCGTGGATATGTCTTGTGGTATAGAGGTATGGGCATTGATTGAGATTGACTTTTGAAGGAGCTGGATTTCTGAACGATGATTTATCGAAGAGGGTATGTTATTTGCGTATATATTTGCTTTTCTTCTCTATCCTGAGAATCCTGGGGAAAAAGTATGTGTGCATAAGTTGTGAGAAAATTTCACCATCTTATGTAAAAATCTACTTGGCTGATAAGCATGTGAATTTTGCGCAATCATAAAGAATAAGACTTTTACGATTTGGTATCGTTTGAAGTTATATTACAGCTAGACAAAAGTGTCTCAAACAGATTTATAACATCTTTGCGAAGTCAGAGTAACAAAATTTATTATAAATTTAATTGCAGCATTATCAATAATTGCAAATGTACTTTTAACTACAATATATAGCATTAATGCTACTTTCCGTCTCGGTAGCACCTGCAGCACATTAAACGAGCGCAGAAAGCGCAAAAATAAATATTCAAAAGGTAAGCGAGCAAACGCGCAGGATCGAGAGTCGCGATTAGGCTCGCGCTCTTTGTGCGCGCTTTTCGCGAGCTGCCGCGCTAAGCTCAATAACACCACTGCGTCTTGCCCTCGCGGAAAATCTTATACGATCCGAAGCTCGATACAATTGATTCCGGCTCCATATATATCTATCCACGCAAGCCACGTGTCTATATCATATCGCTCGGTACATACGCGTGCGCACGGTAGCCGGGCGTGGATAGCATAATCGCGCAAGCGCAGACATACGTCTTGCTCCGCGCGCAAAAAGCGAGAAAAGAATCCTTTCAAATTCTTCGCGGTGTGGTGGCGCTATAGAGCTGGCACCGCGTACGCGCGCTTTCTCACAGAACCGCGCATTATCGGTAAATAATTGCCGGTCGGCGCACACCTATGTGTACGAGTCTTGCAAAATACAAAACTAAAATCCCGAGCCAACGAGAGCCGCATACAGAGAAGTTATGGCCCAGCCGTGCGTAGATACGTATTGTGCGGATAGTCGAAGGCGGAAAGGAAAGAACGAGAATACAGGGGGGAAAAAAGGCTGTGGCGCTTTATAACGAGGCTGCCAGTGCATAATAGAATCGCGGCAGTTCTTTGCCTGGACGATAAAAGAGTGCGCGACAGCCGGCGCACGAGACACGTCGTCGGCAGTTGGAAAATCGTCGAGCGGCCGCGAGCGCGCATACATAATAATAAACACATGCTACACGTATGCAGTGTATGCACGCAGCGGCACACCGCACGACGTAATGATTGGCTTGCGCGCTTAACAATCGATGTGTGTACTTTATCGCTCGGCCTTCTATCTGTCTATCTCACTCTATCTCGCGGAGCTGTGTAATATAATGCGCGCGCGGAAAATTGGGCTTGCGAAACGAGACTCGTTTCCTACAGATATATATACGCGCCGGCGCGCCGCGCGTACCATTTTTTTTCTCAACCGTGTAGGTATATATACAACGTGTGCACAGAGGCGTTCTGTCTATAGGAGCTCGTCGACGGTGCGTTACAACGCATGGAACTGTCCGAGCGCATTCATTATTCATGCGCGCGCGCAGCTCCGGAATTAAGTAATTATTATTGGCGGATAAGGAGCACTTGCTCTCTTTGCCTTGCTCGTGCAGCTCTAGTCCTGCGTAAAGCGAGTGCGCAATACCTGCATCGTATGAATTATCCGGTGTTCTGTTTTTTTTTTTATTGAAACGGGAAAAAATGGAGGGAACAATATCTTGTTCGTGTTGAGAACAGCGAGTATACTTATATTTGTGTCGAACACGATCCGTTGGCGCTAAACACGCTCTTAAAAACAACTTCGTCGGGACAATTAAGTGTGAACGTCTTAATTGCGTCACGGCAACAAGTGAGTTGTCTAAAATAATTACAGTTAAAGAAATAAGATTAAAGTCGCAGAGATTAAAGTTTTACAGTCGTATATATTATAAAAGTTTTTTTTTGTTTTCGTGGAAATTCTCAGATCGTAAAATTAAACATTTTTAATTTTCTTTTTATTATGTACTTTTATTGTCTACCGCGTATGTTTTCTTTTGTGAAGGTACATAAAATTCAGCGGTACCCTGAATAAGATGGTCGCATCGAATGTGTAGTAAAAATTATTATAACACGCACGACTTTCCACGTTTAAGTATCAATATAACTGAAGGACGTCGTGTACAAAGTTGACGGCCAATTTTTGAATACAATACAAAGAAGCAAGAAAAAGCGTCGGGAGATTGCATCTCGGCGAATCTTCGACTGCAGAGACTGCAATAGAGACGCTGTATACGCCGGAGGGTAGAAAAGAGCGCGATGATTTCGTCACGAGAGGAGAGTCTTAAAAGAGAGACGCTCCCCACGCTACTTCGCTTCTATCCATCCTAACGATGCCATTACATTACAATTTTCGCGCTCGCTGTCTGCAGCGCGCGCGCGCGATATGCATGACGGACGGCTTTTATGGATCGGGCACGCGCGCGGCTGCTGCGCTGCTGCATGCGCCCGAATTATATATTTAGGCCTTCTCTCCCCCTGGGCTCTTCTTTCAAAACGCTCGCGAATGCAATTACCGAGGGCCGCTTGCGCCATTTTTCTTAGCTCCGGCTCGCTCTCCCCCATCATGATGGCTATTGAGTAATACCGACGGTCTGCAACTCTTGCTCTTCCTATATATACACTCTAAATTATACAAGAAGTTTGCAAGTCTCGTTTTATTACCTCTCTACATCACCTCGGCCAGCTAATGCTCTCTAATTTTTCCTACGAATATTCGGACTATTAATTTAAACAGTGATAATTTTATCGCACCAGGGGATTGCGCTGGTTGGAACGCTAACGGTGTGCGAATTGCAGGGTGGCGGGCGTAACGAGCTCCTGGCAAGATTTTTTTCTTCTCACCATCGTGTATAATGAGGGCCCCGAGAAGCACTCCGTTGAGAAATTTCGCGCGGCGCTGAAAAATGTTATCTTATCGATTAATGAACGGTCGTTGTCGGCGCGCGGCGCGAGCACTTTGTAGACTTTGTACTCGCTGAGCAAATTGACGGGCCGCCCATTTAGACCTAGGTTATACATATACACGGGAAAAAGTCCGCACGGTATGTGTTTTTACAAGCCGAAAACGGGTGGAGTGGCGCTCGGCGCGCGGTATGTAGTTTCCCACATTTGCATTTTCCGGGCTCGGAAACGCGCCATTACCCGCGCAAAAACAATCAAAGAGCGCTAAAGTTATAGCGCCGTCGCGCGCCACTCGAGCATTCACTTTTTTTTTTAACTGGCGGACTCGCGCACGGACCGCTGCTTTATTTCCTCGTACGTATTTGCGTCCGGAGAACTACTGTGTGTATAAATATATTATGCAGCAAAATCTAAGGCACGCTTGAATTTGCATGAGCCGCGGGGTTGAGGAGAAAAAGACCGAGGTACAGCAGTGGCTGCGCGCGCGCCTTGACATTATCGGCGCGGCGCCTAAACTTATCCTATATACGTATATATACGTCCGCGAAGGAGCAATAATAGCCGGACTAATGCTCGCGCGAGCGCGCGCTAATCGCTCGGTAAAACCTCTCGGCGGCGGCGACTTAAACGACCCAGAAAGCATTTACGACGTGCGAGCGAGCTGCTCGACTTCTTTTTCTCTCTCTCTCTTCTCTGTTTCTCTGTGTGCAGTTTTCTTTTTATTTCTGGCGGTTTTTTTTGCGAACGGCGCTACTCGCGGCGAAAGGACCGCCTGTTATGACGGGCATAGGTATATACGCGTACGCATACGTCCAGGTTCTTTGAGCCGGCGCGACAGATAATCGCTCGAGCGTTCCTCTGGCGAATTATATCGGAGTCGAGTTAAACGCATTATCCTTCGCAGTGCAAGAGCGATTTAAGAAATAATAGCTTCTATTACTGCGTTTAGAGCTGCGGCGAAATGCACTCGGTCTGCATTCCGTTTGCTGAGTTTGGTATGATTTAGATGTTTGGGAAGTGACGATAAACTTACTGGAGTTTTAAGAACGTGAAAATGATCATTAAGACAGTGCATCTTCCAGTCCATGCATTCACTGTCTGTAATCTTTAAGACATTATTAATTATGAATGATGTCCAGAGTCACAGTATTTCGCAAGTTATACCCATCATAAGATAAATCTTCCGGATACTTGAACATAAAAAGGATAATATGCAAACACCCCAATACGGTATAGCGTATGCTCAATCAATCGTACATCTCAGCCGACAAGGCCGTTTACTTCAACCGAAAGGAACCTGATACAGAGGATATTTCATTGTCCAATTCGACAAGTCGAATAAAGCGTGCGCTGTACAAATTTGATTACTCACAGGTATATACGAACCGCGCGCAACCCGATAAATCAAAGAAATGCAATTTCTAAGTACATAAACGGGGAAACTCTCGAGCAGCTCAAGATTTATTTATCTCGCAATCGGCAAGAGAATCGAAAATCGTCGGGAAGAGTCGCGGTAAGACGACACGCGCGTGCGTGCTACATTATCTCGCTTTCCTCATCGACGATAATTCTAAATGCAAATCGCGGACGCAGCGGCGCAGCAACGGAGCAGAGCGCGCGACTGCAGGCGCGGTGTTCGCTTCCGCGCTCTGACGAACCGAACGCCGTAAAGCAGTGGCGGCGGCGAGTGGAGTCATCGAAATATAAAGTAGCCTTAACGGCGCGCAAACGCGCGGATTTATCGCGGAGATTTACATGGAAATCTCCGCCGCGTATAGCGAGCCACGAGAGACTCTTATACGACTGTTTGGCTATAATATCTTTCTCTTTCTCTTAGGCTGTTGCCCATTTTATTTTATGCTTGATGGACGTATAATTTAATTTTGCAAGGTAAGGAAATTACACGCGCGCTGATCATCGGCGTCATCATCATCATCCTCGTCGCTATACGGCTGATCCATTGGGCTCAACTCAGCCGCTTGATAATTGGCAATTTATGCGTTTTCCTTTTTGGTGCTTTAACGCGTAAGCTTTTTTCTATTATATTATATATCCGCTGTCTGTGCCCTATGAAAAGTAAAGTCGTCGTAAATAGTTTAGTAAAACTTGAAGTCAAGAAATGTAAATACGGTGCTAATTAAGATATCGCATCGCGATAGAATGAAGTCACGGCTAGAAATTGAATTATTACGCGAGGGGGAGTACAAAAAGGTCAATGTTTTTTCCGGTAATCGTATTAAAGCCTAAAGAAGGACGCATCTCGACGATCGACGGCCTGCGTCCAATGCATCGCATCTGAAACCTGAAACTCTCGCAAGCACGATCAGAGACAAACAGAGAAAATAAGGAGAATAAAAAGCAGGCGGAATCGATTACACGCATCGTTTTCGCTGTCGCACGCTCGCTTGCGACTGCAGTGTACCATACACCAAAGTGAGAGCTTCTCTCGTGACCGCGCCGTGAATCGACAGGACTCAGTCAAGGTTGAATACGACGACCGTCGCCTGCCATCGCCTCGGCAATCGACGAATTCGTGATTGATCGACGTGCCGCGGCCTGCTGATGCCGTCATTTCTCGACCCGCTGTTCACTCAGAAAATGATCTTTTGGTACCAAGGGAATGTCCTCTTAAAATAAAATACCTTATTGTAAAATTTCATTCGTGGGGACCAAAATCGATTTTATATAATATTTATTACAAACTACATCATATATTGCTACATAGTACAAGGATGAAATATGAAGGTTTTATGGAAACTAGAAGAACATCATGTTTATGCATTTAGCAGAAAACAAAATTTTACGTTATAATCTAATTTATGTTTTGAAATTTTTTTTCGTTTATTGTATACTATATTGTTCAACATCTTTCGCGCCTAAAAACCCATCTGGTATGCTATGGTAGTCCTTGTCAGTGACAAAGCTTGAAATTCCTTCTTTTTCTCGTGGATCCTTCATACATGACGAGTCTAATTTGTGAAATATCGACATATTAAGGTTTGAATTTTTAAATTGCCATTTAAACGTATTTAATAGAAAAGCACAGATTACAAAAAAAGGAATGTAATAAATAAACTTTTGCAACTCTTCACTTTTTTATATAAAAGTATAGCATGCATGGATATCAAAATCACTAAAATGTCTATTTCATAAAGTGGACTTAAGTTGTCATGCTTCAAAACCACAGAATTCATATAACTTTGAGAAAGCATAATGTCAAAGCAGTTGACCGCGTCTTTTTAGAGCACATCAATTTGCGACTGATACTCTTTTCTTTTTCCGATTCTACGCCCGATGACGCGATCCATTCAATATCAAAAAGAATCCAATAAGAAAACGAAGGAGATCTCTTCCTGATGGGTGTGTATCCATATAGTATCGCGGCGTTCCTTTTACATTCGGCTGGTTTTACGGCGTTGATAATCCCCGCCGACGTGTACAAGTGTGATGAAAATTAAGAGCCGAGCACCGCGGTCGCCGCCTCTGTACACACGCGTATTGCGGTTTTACACCTACGAATTTATTAGCCACGTGCGAGCGCGCGCTTTCGGTACGCTTGTCGCTCCCGCGCGGAACTCAACGAAGAACGGCACCCTGCTGTATTATATATCTGTTAACAGGCGTCCATTACGCCAGAGCTGATGCTGCTGCGTTCATAATTCAGCATTTCTTTTTGATTCGCTTTTCAATGATTCTGTTGTGGATTTATCGTCGTGACAAACTGTCTTGATTTTATATTGCTTTTCATACCGATTCGGCTCATTGAGTACAATATTGCACTGAATATTTTATTTTTACGATGTGCTTAATATACACGTTATACTTAAAGTAAAAGTGCGATAATAATGGATACCGCATAGATATAATTACATTATTGTAAGCGAATAAAGATAACGTGGGTATGCGTGAATCGGAAAAGTGATTTATGCTGCAGTACAATAACGTAACGCTGCTTTAAAAGAATATAATTAACAAACCCTCTCCAATTTGTTTCCCGCTGCATTGTTACAATTGGCTAAATATAAAGCATTAGAATTCGCGGTGATCGAAGCGCACGCTCGCGCAAAGGTGACAATGACTCAGAGGTGCGGTAATTAAGGTTACCCACGGTGCAGCATTGAATGCGTGCGACACGTACATACCTAATACATATAAGCTGTCGCAAGTATCTCCGCGCGGCGCGGGCGATTAATCAAAAGCGCGTGCGACGAAGGCCCGCGAACAATGTCTAATCGCGCGTCGGACAATTTGTAAGAGGGCTGCATTTATAATGCCGCGCGCGGCTCTCTCACTTACTCCTGCAGCCATGGATATACATAGAGAGAAGTTACACCGCGCCGGCTAGCTTATACCGCGTACCGGGCAATAAATCGAACTTTCCATGATTTATCTGGAGTCACGGATGAACTTAACGCTCCCGGCGCGCGCGCGCGACTGCTGAAAACAATGAGCGATGCATCACTCGCTCGCTCGCTCGTAGTAACCAGCCACCTATAGCAAAATGGATATTCGCCGTTCAGCTGCGCTCGCGCTTAGCTCGGCGCAGCTCCATATACATACAGACGAGCCAACGTCACGCTTGTATTTCTAGACGATTATACGGCTCTCTTTGGTGCGCGTGCACTGCATAACAGCCTTTCTTCGCGAGCGTCTTATATAGCTGTGTGCACCTCTCTCTCTCTCTCTCTCTCTCGGTTTTCTTTCGCGAGCTTGGCTTTTGTAGCGAGCAGAGTGCAAGGGGAGGAGTAGGTGCCGTTTCGCTAAACATTCGCGCCGGGATCGGAGCGACCCGCGGTACTTAATTTATCAACGCTCGAGTCGCTCGCAGATACGGAGATGATTCTCGCGGCTAAATAATAAGCGCGCGCATACCTTATCCGACCGACCTATCAGATTGAGCTTTATCGCTTAGCCCGCGCGCCAGTGACTTATACTGTTATAACAATAAACATCGAATATCTGTCTAGGCAAATTATAATGGCATATATCAAAAGTAATAATTCTAGAGATAGTTTTCAACTGCATAAGCACAATAAATTGTTTTAAAAAATCGGTATTACAAAATACTGTTTTTAAAAGATTTATTAAAGTAACAGTTTTGTCGCGAGTCGGCGGTAAAAGTATATCAAGCTACACCTAAAAATTCCAGTGATAGGGCAGTAAAAGCGAGGCATAATGGGAGTATTGACCATTAGCACGAGCAATTCGGTCGTAACAGGTGCCATAACGATTCCGAAAATTATGACAGTTTAATTTTTACCGAGAGACACATTGCAATCGAATTGCAACAAAAAGAGAGCCGCGCAGTCAAATTATCGGAGCGCAGTGCACTCGAGTAACTCGCAGCTCGTGCAGGCGGTATTATATACAGTAGCCCATGAGATTGTAAATTTTTGCACCGGTCGTTCTGTATACCTACGCTCGCCACGGCCGCGCGGGACGAAATTAATGCACCCGAATGGCAGAAATATAGAACAGCAGCGGCGGCTTGGCGCGCAACGAAAAAGCCGCAACGTCGACGGCGGGCGCGCGACTTATAAACTTTCTAATTTCAAACCCCGACAGTTTGGCGCTCGGCGCGAGACGAATGTTACATTCGGAGGGCGCAGGCTCTCTTGCCAGGCTATTGTGATAGTCAAAGCTGTGTATATATATATGTATACAGCGAGCGTGAATCTCGCGATCGTACGAACGCAGAATGTATAATGCATTAATGTATAATAATAGCGAAGTCGCTCGAGACGGCGGTCGCTCGCTGCCGTTATATAATATACAAACGAGAGGAAGATAAATGCCTAGTCATGACAATCGGACAAATGGGCCGCTGCCGCCGCGATCCTCGGAATTCTCAGGTGCGCCCGCGACTCGCTATGGGAGCGACAGTTCTATCCGTTTCGCGGCGGCGGCCGTCAACGTCTTGCCCGTTGCGCGCCTGCAACTGCAGGGGCAAGAAAACGCGTGTTTGCGCTTCTACACGTCGCCTTTCACGCTGCGGCTCCTCTCTCGCGCGGCTCGCCACGCGGTGAAATCGCTGCCGAGGAGACACGTGCACGTATCGGGAGGCATTTTTGACACAGCCATTTTTCTTGCTATTTCTACCGGGTCCGAGGCTCCCTTAACTCACGGGTCACCTTGCGCGCGAGCGCTTTCTTTGACTTTTTAGACTTTAACAAATTTATAGCTCTCTCACGGCACTTCCGTGCCTGCAATTACAATTTCTTTTCTTTTATTTTCCTTTCTTTTCCTTCCCTCTGCTAAGACATGTCGTAAAATTTATATTTGTATTAAATATTTCTATTCCCGTGTTATATTTAGATAAAATTACTTAATGAAATCATTACCTGTATAATAAAGTGATTCATTAAACGCGCTACTGCATCGAGTCCAAAGCAGTATCCCACGAGCATCGGCGGCTCTTACCAGCAAAAATATGTATACCAAGTTCGGGAAAATTAATTTTCCACAGCGCGATAAAGGAAACGCTGGTGCGTAAATACCGACGTGCTCTGCACGCGCGGCTATAGACTTCTAACGAGCCGCGTAAATTACGCCATAAAAGTCTGTCTCGGGGTATATGATGGAAACGAAGCGAGCACAGCTCGGAGCCGTACAAAGTCCGTGGCCGGAGATTTTATAATCACTTGTTCGAATATTCGCCTAGCGCGTACTATAAGTGATATATACTTTGTAGAGAAGCACCAACGCAAAATATTCCCTTCTTATTTCATCAACACTCAACCAGTTCTCATCCCTTCTGATCCCGAAATGTACCGTACGCAGGAGTTTTGCAATCTCTGACGATGCACTCTCGCAATTATAATTAGCCAAATGTATACGCAGAATGGCCATAAACGATCGTATATAATTCGCACTGCGTTGAGTGGCTCTCAGCGGGTGATTTATCAGACTGGAAAGCTCGCGCCCCGTGTAGAAATATCGCCAAGAATTTTACTGGAATCCTATAAGGTTTCCCTAAGTTTGACCAGAATCTGCTAAGATCTCATCAGATCCCGACCGGAAATGTCCCACTTTTTACCACGATTCTGATAAGGATTTCTGGTCCGAGTCTGAGTCAAGGATTCCAGACTTTCTGGAGAAAAATTTCTTAAGAATAATATTTTTTCAAATTTAAACATTTTATTAAAGAATAAATTAGGAAGTAAGAATATTAAAATAAAAATATTAATGTAAACGATGATTCTATAAGTATATATATAAACTTTGTTTAATGTAATAATAATAATATAAACATTTATTCTACCGATAGCTATTATCATTTATGTTAAAGTATTAATTATACTTAGTATTAATATAAATATTAATAGAACGATAAAAGATCTTTTATAAGATATAGATATTTGTTTTGCCGATATTTCAAATACTATAATTAGATTTCGATAGGGGTATCCTCAACTTCTCCTAGCTTTTGAAAGATATATTGAATCCAGATTGGATTTAGGTAGGGAAACCCGTACTTTTACAAAGCGATCCTAACCTACATCAAAAAGCTCGTACCTTGGAATGCCTGATAGGATTCGGACAGATCTTAATTTTTCGGTCAATATGGGGTTCAGAAACGTGCTAATATATAACGCCATCGAACCTCTTCCACACGATCGTTCGTCGTACTTTTCTCTTCTTTATGTTTTTCAGCTTGGTTAGCAAGCGTTCATTTGAATTTTAAGACCCGCCGACACCACCGCGGCCTTCGCTAGAATCGTCCGATAGCTGTATAACCCCAATTAACGGCCTCCGTTCCCCAAATTGACGTAAGAGAGCTGCTCATTATGGTACTCGTATATGTATATATACGCACGAGCCAATAACCTGTGTGGCAATTATTATAAGCGACACGAGTTTTAAGTCACCAAATTTCTTCGGAACGAGTAGTTCACATTTTTTCATGCAAAAGTAGCTTCTCGTACGTGACTGATTTATCGGATACTTATAGGGACCTCAGTCGTGGCTCTCGTTCAAGCCAGGAAAATTAATCGACGCGAGAGAATAAAAGCTTGTTTGTAGCATCATTTAAATCCTTTACTCCAAAGATATTTATTGCGGCCTATTCTTTCCGAAACATTTTTCTATTTCTTCGAGCTTGGCGTGACATATGTTTGCCGATAAAACACCTATCCATTACACCTATAAGTCATTAAACCCTCAAGTTGCCACGTCTTGGCTCGAAGGCGAAAAGCTACGCCGCGCTAAAATTCAGCGCCACGTGGCCATTCGTAATCCATAAAATAAAACTGTCCCAATGAGCAAGCGTGCTTCCCGCGGAAAAGCAAAACGAGTATGTAAAACCGCTTCCCGCGTCCTCTGTTCCAGGAAGTGCTGCTGGCCCACAGCAAGTCGAGCAACTACTGCGAGCCGATCACGGTGATCCTGGCGGACATCGAGGGCCCGGAGCTCGCGGCGCTGCTCGGTTTCGTGTACACGGGCAGCGCCACCGTGCCCCGGGGTCGCCTCGACGCCTTCCTCAGGGCGGCCGAGGCGCTGCGCATCCGGCTGCCCGCCGCGCCCCCGGAACTCGAGGACGTCAAGGACGTGAAGCTGGCGGTGGCCGGAGCCGGGGTCGCCCTGCCCTACCTCCACTGCGAGCAGTACCCCAGCAGCTGGAAGTCCCCGGCCCTGGGCGAGCGCCAGCTGGACGCGCTGGAGCTGCGCATGTGGGCCGAGGCCAGGGCGCCGATGGCGCGCTATCAGCCGGAGGTGGCCGCGCCGGCGCCGGCGGCCTGGACGGCCCTGGAGAAGAGGCCCGACTATCCGCTCGGCGAGGACCTCAGCTGCAGGGAGAGCTGCTGCAAGTGGAGGATAGCCAGGCGACAGGTGGCCAACCAGGTGACGGCCTCGCCTTGGAGGCAGATACTCAGGCCCCATCACTCGCCCAAGGCCCAGCCGATCCTGCTCCAGAATCATCCCGAAACAGTCGTAAGTTTAATGCGCACTTTGGATGTTACTTTATAGAATTGAAATGGGGAAGATTTGTATAGTGATACGTCGGTGACGACTCGGCAATGGTTTTGATCCAGGGGAATTTTCACTATTTGTTTAGATTTAATGAAATTATCAAATGTTTCAAATTAAAAGAATACTTATATTGGCAATTTTCGCACGGATAAAATGAATAATAAATTGTAAGGAAAAATAAGTAGATAACAAAATCGCCTCGATTGTTAGCTAGTGTAAATATTAAAAATATTCATTTGGAATGTCTATAGTACAGTAAACGTTGAATTCTTGCTTTATCATTGTTTCTTGCTAAGCCATCGTTCCTATACACTAAAGAACAGGACAAGTGACAGGGGGCATATTTCCCAGACGTTAATTTTTTATTGAATATACCATAAAGTCGAAAAATTCTTCAAGCCCCGTGGAACTCTAAAACGCAGATAACTCTAATCTCCCGAAGTGTGAAAATGATTTAACAAGCGTTTCGACATTTCCACGTGGCGCGGCGCGCACGAAAATACCACGGCTATTCCGAAATAATGCAACATTGACACTTTTATGGACGTTTAGAGGAAGTAAAAGGCCTTTCATAATAAAGCCTCTCGCACGACAGCGCAACGCGTGAAGATCAACCTTAAAAATTCTTTTTTTTAAGTCTACACAATGGCATAGACCTGGGGGCCTCGAGTATTTCACTAGTAGCTATGTTTACTATCTTTACTGTGTTTGCACGCAAAATAATAATTGTACTGAATTATCATGCGACTAATAACCGTGTGAAATCATATCATACATGAAATTAATGTGAACTTTATGCAAATGAGTCTGCAGTAACGTTATCACACCTACCACCAAAGAAACGAAGACAATTATTTCTTATATTCATTTATATACTTAAATTTTTCGCAGATGCAAGAATCGAACTAGAAGTAGACATTGAGTAGCAGTTTTTTAACAGTCATGATCGGCATTGGGCGTATCGCGTCTTCAAACCGAAAAGATTAATGGATAGAGGCACGCGCGCGTGTACATATATGTGCGGCGTAGTATGTATAAATCGTACTCCCTGAAACCGGTAAAGACTGCCCGATCGTTAGACGTCACGCTTTTATCGTTAGGAACCGCCTTATTACGAAGAAAAAGCTAAAATAACGATAAAAATAACATTCTTAAAGGCTTACGTTACCTTTTTTTTCTCCTTAATAGATTGACGAATTTATTGAATAGGACTTATAAAGCAAATGTCTACGAGTCAGGTATAAATAATAGCTAATGTGGGTAAATGACACATTAACATTTTAATCTGCTTAGCCATGTCTCGGAATTAGACATAGACTTCCTAAGAAACTTAAGAAAGTTGTAAAGACGTCGTTTCATTCAGAAATCTTGGCTACAATTTGAATTTTTCTGAATGGATTGCGTTGGTGAATGAAGGTTTATGGACAAACGCGTTATTTATGAATTTCCGTTCCTTTTTAAACCTTTTGCGCCAAATTCATTCTAAATCTAACTTCTGTTTTGATTGTGAATGAATTATCGGAACGAAATATGTTAATGTCTCACGATAACACTGATATGTGATGTAAACTTGCCAGTTAACAGATATTTTATTATTTCTATTTCTACTTCTATCTTAACTTTATAGGCATTTCCTAAGAATAATTTAATTCGATTTAATTATTTGAAAGTTGCGATAACTTTTAGCTTCGTAAGTTTGAAATCGACCGAATGAAGCTATTTGCAGCGTAATTTTCGCAAATCTACGAAATTACAATTGTTACGATGCCAGTGCTCGGCGTGCAGTCGAATATACACAGTCCGGAGACGATGACCGGCCCCCGAGTGAAAGGAACGTCATAAACGTCGATTCCGGGAACGGTTTTGCATTTGAAAAGCCCGCGTATATGTACCTCGTACAAAACAGTCCAGTCTATTATACAGGCGCACACACACACACACATATATACCCGTCCACTCGACGTATACACTCTATACATGTAGCGCGCAGAAACACGAATAAGTCCATCTTCCGCGAGGCTATAGGTACGCGTGCGTGCACGTGGTTGCGTCTATGTTTGCGGAGGGCAAAACATGCGAGGGAAGCTCGCCGATGGCCCCGCGCGCTGTTTGCCGAGAATCAAGATCCGTTTGCCGTTCGGCTTTCAAGCGCCGCAGAAGCCGACCGACCAACCGACGGCATGCTTAACGAGCTCGCCTCACTTATAAGCTTCGCGTCGATGAAAAATTCTAGCGGCCTTTTTTTCTCTTTCTCCTCTTTTTCATGAGAACGGGGAAACGCTCGCTGCTGCTGCTGCCTCTGCCTTCTTTCATCGGACTGGAGTGTTTGCCGTGCACTTAGAGCGCCTGCACTAGGAAAAATTTTGTATATTTATAAGTTTTTGTAGGACTTTCTGGGACCGTGGTTCGCGGGATGGTATTGTGTGTCAGATAACGGATGCCGTGCTAATTCTTTTGTTTGCTCAACAATTTGGGAGGCTATTTTTGAAAGTTGCCTAATACGATGATACTGTACTAAAAGCGATTCTAATACTCAGTCGCTAGCTCAACGTAACATCCAAGAACGCACTTGATGCGTACAAACTTCACTAAGTATTTATTAACATGTAATTTAAAAAACGCTATTTCTAATGAAAAAAAAATTAAATGCATTTCTTGTATGCAAATGTTTCTTTAATTCAAGCTTGACCAATACAAACCAGTTGCATTTTTTGCATTTTGTTTATATGAGTCTGTTGAAATTTACTTCCGAGTTTCGTAAGATTTTCTCGCGCACATACTCCACATCATAAAACCTTGATCTCGTCTGGGCACAGCAGCATTATAACCCATTATATCACACTTTTGAAATAAGTTTCATTTTTATTCCTGAATAAAAATTGAATTTACAGTCAAAACAAGCGAATTAATCGCAAAAATGACCCCCCTTTTTAAGACGCAAAAGAAAGTCGGCTGAGGTAGATTCCGTTAGCTATAGAAAGCGGGTTTTCAGCCCGCCGAGATAAAAGCTAAGTCCGGCGAGATGTCAAATAAGAATAGCTCCAATAAAAATGCAAATATCGGCCACCGTAAGCGCCGACACAATTCTGTGATCGATGCAGCGTATTCAATACGCATCCGTGAATCGCGAAGGGCCGTGTATATATACAAATGCGCATATATTGCGATCGATTTCTCATTGGCGGCGTTTTTTCGCGGCGCTTGTATCTACAGGAGTTGGCACGTGCCAAGGCAAGAGCGAGAAGATCGGCGCGCTGGATAAGCTACTCGTCGCTCCTTCTCGGCCTCCGTATACCGACCAATGCCATTCTCATTAATGAAACTATCGATTACTCTGGCGCGCTGCGTTGCCGTAATGCGACTTGTTGTTCGCTGGTTTTTCCTATCGCGTTTCGCGCTCCGTGCAGCGGTGTTACATATACGTGCGTGCGGCGGACACGGAGACGATGGTGTATTTTTATGGACGCGAGAAAAGGGGACGCCGAGCGCGCGATCCGTCAAAGCCGCGCGAGCGAAAAGACCATAGGAGCGCCACCGATTTCAATTAGACGCGAGAGCGCCCGCTACGGCTTTACGCGAAATTAATGCGCGCGCGTAGCTAAGAGACACTTGCGTCCTTTTCTGATTGATGGACCTCGTTCTCGTTGTACGAACGCACGTGCCTCTCTACCCTCGACCGCTTCTCTATCCAGGCATCAATAATTTTGATTGTTCGCATTTGCATGTTGAACGGAGTTGGATTGTGCCGGGAAGAATAAACGACAAGCTCGATCAAAAGGCGCATAAAATACGCATATACATAACTTAGCCTTTACAAAACGAAAAACAAACGCATATAGGTATGATTTGTTGCGAGTTCCCGACGCGCGCTTTTCGATCTTTTCTCTTCTCCTAATTGCATTTCGTTTCAAAGCCGGAGTCTATAAACCAGAGGCTTGAGAATCTATTGTTTACGAGTCAGAATCGCATAAAGAAGGCAAGGAAGTAAGGGTCAGGTGGATTCCCGATGCACATACGCAGACGCAATGAAGAAGGTGTCATTTTACTCACTCGGAATATCATTTAAAAGAGGGCCTGCTGTTGCCTCTCCCTCGCTATATACAGCTTTTCCCCACGTAACGAGCACTTTACGAGCGACTTGTCTCTCCTGCCCTCCCGCTGCTCTCTCTCTCTCTCTCTCTTTCTCTGGCACCGGTTGCATCTGGCCGCTGCGGCATGCACGATCGAGCTCTCGGCGCAGCCTTGGCCGGTAAGGTGAATCGGTGCGCGCCCGAACCCAATCTCCAGCTCAGGGTCGCTCGCTCGCTCGGACCGCCGCGACGTAACAGTTATAACTCCAGCTGACTTAGCTCACCGCTGCACTCCATATCGTATCCGCAGTTGCGGGCTCCGCACGCGGGAGTTATGGGCCGCGGCTACCACAGTTCGCGCGTGTTCCACAATGCGCTTCTCTTCCTCGTCTCCGTCTCTCTCCCTTTTCCCTCTTTCTCGCTTAACGTCCCCGAGTATAGGTATATGCAGTACTCTCGTTCCGCACCGTTCGTCGCCGCTTCACCGCACGACTGTTTACGAGATGCGGACATCGGTGCACCTTAACAGCAATCGCGTTTACCGTGTCATTTCGGTTGTCTTGCGTGCTTTTTCAATTTAAAATGCAGCTTCGATCTTACACGCGCATTCTTCGTTTTTCACTCCGATGAAGCTTGTTTTCCTCGAACGTGTAAAATTGCGAGGCTATAAAGTTTATCAACAATTACGTACATTATAGGCTGGCTCGTGTCGTTAACTGTTTTACCACTTGCTACGTATCGGATTCGCCTATAAAGCATTTGTTTGTAATGCGCATGAAAATGCATTGAATGGACTATTGTAAACATAGTCCCTCTCGATTGTGCAGTGTGCTACACGAAGGCAAGGCGCGCGCGCGGCGCACACACATATAGATATACGACATTCGCGCTGTACCGCAGAGCGAAGAAACTTTTTTTTCTCTCTTACCTGCGGTGGCTGTTTTTTCTTTCAATCTAAGCGGAGAGCCTTGTCCTTTTGAAAGCGTCAGCTTTTGTCGCCCGTAAACTCCGCGCAGGTTCTTAAATAGTACGTCTTCCGTGGATTTCTAGCCGCCGCGGGAGAATCGTCGCGCATGCGTGTTTGCTTTCCTGCGACTCGCCACTCGACAGATCTCTTCGGATTTTTATCCTTTTTATGGTTATTTCACTGTATTCTATTATGCTGCACTCACGCATCGTCGGGTCGTCGCGTCTAGCGAGGAGTGGTAGAGAGTTTCTGCGTAGGTAGGCTATAGAGCGCTGTGTTTATTTTATAATTATTTCTATGTTTTCAAGGCAGATGATGAATAATATTGATTTGGTAATTTGGAATGTCTTTTTTGACGAACATATAGCTTTATAATTCTCGGATATAAATCTTGGTCGCTTGAGTCGAAATCTTTATTATCCGTTTTATTGATTTCGATGCCTGGACTGTTGTTTGGTTGGTTTCACTCGTGTACACGCAAGGTTGAAAGTTTATTTCTCTATGCTTTTTATGAATGAATCATCTGCTTCATTTAATGATGAGATAAAAGGTATTTTGTACTTTTATTATTTTTTTGAATAATGAAAAAGAAATAATGATGATTATAATTTTCTATCTTCTCATTGCTTTTCTTCCTTATATTCGAAGGTTATAGAAAAATCATATTGTCACACAAAATTGCTGAATCATCGCAGACTCACGGTGATATTAAAATTTTAGGTTACAAGCCAATAGAGGAATATAAAAAAGTATGGAAATCTAACTCTTCTTTACATTGAGACAAACGTTCGAGCGAATGACACTTACAATCGCGTATATTCGACTGACCCATCAATTCCAAAGAATAATGCGAGAGGAAGTGGATATTCTGGAGAGGCGAAAACAATCAAAAAGGTGAAGAATCTAACGGTAGAGCCCGTGCTTGTAAAATAACGTATACCCTGGCGAATCATAAATTATCATAATAAGCCCCCAAATACGGCTCGTCCGGTGGCGGGCACGCGTGAAATCCGTGCCACCTCGAGGAAAGAATTTAATTTGCCGAACCTCGTCGCGCAGCGAGCATTAGACGGCTCGTACGATTTCCCAAATTCTCGAGTTCCACACGAAACACGTATACGGAGGCGGCCACACACGCTGAGTGCCGAGTTCGCGCCTCCGTCTCACCTACGCCGCCCGTAACGCGACGATGCGTAAGCGTCGTACGAGCGTCCGGCCGATCCGGTCGTGTGAGAATCGGGAGAATAATCTCTCTCTCTCCGCGCGGCCGCGGTCGTAAAGGGACAAACGCCTCGATTACTCGTAAAACAACGACAGGCCGACGCTAGAATCGTAAAGAGTATATCCTCCGGTAGGCCTACCTCTCTATACAGTTATGCTCGCCTCGCTTTTTCATAAATTGAGTATATCTGACCGGTTGTCGCGTGTAAATCAGACGCGGCCACGAGTTGTACTTCTTTCTCTCCTCTCGGCGCGCGCCTCTTTTTTTGTCATTGCCGGCGTGTAGACGCGCTACACGAAAATTACGCAATTTTTCGACGCACGGCCTTTCACGCGAGCATTTCGCTCGCGGTGTTATTTTCGAGCGCGAGCCGCGCGCTTTTTGCCGAAAGTGATGCATTGCTCGTTCTTATTGACATCATCTGCTTCGATCTCCGTATACTCGGAGCTTTCACAATCGGCCGATTGTTGTATTACACTTGCATGCGTGGCAAAAAACTTTACTAGCAATAATTTACCAACGAAGCAGGTTTTAATTAAAATCGGCACAGCGAAAGAAAACGTATGTTCTGCCCGCTAGTTTCTTAGAAAAGTGAGAAAACAAATTCTTTTCTCACGATGTTTCCAATACAAACTATTAAAATTACTCAAGTTCTTTTTCCACTTACGGCCCAGACATTGTAACAGCGTGAGAAATACCTTATTCTCCGGACTTCTC
Source organism: Gastracanthus pulcherrimus (assembly GCA_949152435.1). NCBI lineage: Eukaryota > Metazoa > Arthropoda > Insecta > Hymenoptera > Pteromalidae > Gastracanthus > Gastracanthus pulcherrimus. The sequence goes on from OX424574.1 coordinate 184,458,064, forward strand.
CCATTTCCACTAAGCATCCTTCGAAAAGTGCAATATTTTGTCGAGCTCGATCCGCTCAAACTCAAAAGACTTTCACAAAAGTCGCACACGAAATACGCATACAATGTTGCATCAACAATCAGCGATCCTTTTTCATTACCGAACAAGAGCAATAAGGACGGTGCGCAATTCGAAAGCTAAAACGACACCGCAAACCTTGTTCTTCCAGGAGCAGATGGCGGTCGAGCTGACGACGGTGGGCAGCGTCGGCCCGGTGGAGATGTACCGCGGAGCGGTGGTGTCGCCGTGCGCGGGCGGCCCCTGCTGCCTGTCCCCGAAGCCCCTCGACCTTCAGCCCGTCCTCCTCGGGGGCAAGGAGCCCCCCGTGGCCCCGGCCGCCGGCTTCTACCAAGTTCCTACGACGGCGCGGCCGCCCAGCGCCGAGTACTACGCGAGGGCGCCCAGCCTTCCGCTCCCGCCCCCGCCGAGCGTCTACCCGGAGCCGCCGCCACCGCCGCTACCGACGCCCGGCGTGCCGGCCAGCCGCGTCTTCGTCCCGCAGCTCGAGAAGGGCAGTCCCAGCCGCTCGTCGAGGCCGGAGCTCTCGCACCCTGTGAGCCGCCTGTGCGACTCCCTGGCCGCCGAGTCGGGGCCCGCCCGACTGGAGGAGCTGCAGCCGAAGAGCCTGCCCGTCAAGCCCGAGCCGCAGATCAGGCCGACGGCCGTCCTCGTCAATCCGGAGAAGAGCCTCGCCGGCTTTCCGCTGATCTGCAGCGACGACAACAACAACAATGCGAGCGTCGGGCCAGAGCTGAGGGCGAGGGGAGCCGCCGCGACGCCGCTCACCGGAGTCCCCCCCGTCCAGGAGGATCACAAGTGCGAGCAGTGCGCCAAGACTTTCGTCACCAGGGCCTCGCTCAAGGTAAGCCTGCCTTGGTAACGTACCTTGTCCCGAACTTTCTTTTTTATTTCGCGTCTCGTGTCGCGTGCGAGCTCTTCCAAAACTGCATCTCAATTGACCGACTTAACGCTTTTACCACTTTTTTTTTCTACAAACGCGGGATATTTTCAGTCAAATACAACATTTCGGAGTTTTGCAAGGAATTTTTCTTTCGATGATTTTTAATGGAGAGTAAAAAGTTTTACAATAAAAGTAAATGATCTTTGATCTAGGCCTCTTGTCGAATCAGTTTATTGGATTTACAAAATAATACTTTTATCAAAGAACAATGATTTCTTTTTTCAATTTACGGCTCTCGTTTTATACAACTGTTAAATACTCCATAATTACGTGATCTAACCACCGGACAATAAATCACAAAAAATATTACGAGCACCGGTTTTTGCCCGATAAAACTTTCGTAGACTCTGTCGGCTAATAAACAATTTGTAAAGTCGTAAATCAAGCCGTTCTTTTTGTCCGATCATTGCGGAATTTCCTACTGTCCGCACGCGAGCGCATCCATTCAATTTTCGCTGCACGTGAAATCCAGCGCGCATATTTTTTCCCAAGCCAAGACAGCGCGGCAAGCTTTCCTTATTACGCGAGTTATTTACAGTTGTCCGGCGGTTCCGATGTATAAACCCATCTCTCCTCCCTTGGGAGCGCGCATCGCCGCGACGCCGCGCAAAGAGACACGTGTAGTACGTGCCGCGCAATCGAAAAACACAGCTGACCCGCTTTCCGATCGTTCTCTTGCCGAAAAATCGGAAAGCGAGCCGCTCGCGCGAAAGCTGTGTCGCGCGGCGTCGAGTTCCGTCGCAGCCGCGCGCCGTGCATCGGTTATGTCGGGGACTGTCGCGCCGCGCCCCGAGGAAGAGGCGCGCGACCGCAGAATGCCCGTCAACCGCGGCGGAGAAAGAAAGAAAGAATAATAGCTCAGTCTAGGTGCTCCGCAGTCGCGCTTCCCTCTTGCGCTTTTTGCTTTTTCCGCAGCCTCGCCTTCTGCGGCGCGGACGGACGCCTCTCTCGCTGTTATTACCGTGCCTGGGTAGACGGCCGTGCGCTGGCCTACCGCTCTTCCTAGTCATTTCCTCCGCTCGCTTTTACAATTTCTTTTTATTTATAGCTTTAATGCTAGTTCCGTAATGAAGTTTTTCAGTAATCATCGAAATAACACGTACTTTTGCGCTTTTTTTCCGACGAATGTTATTGTTACACTATAGCCTCTACTGGTGCAATTGCACGCCGGTTAATGAATGTCGGTTTATTTAATGATACACCGGGCAAGACGATTGCGGGCATTCGAAAAATTGATTAGAGTAAAAAGCAAATTAGTGAAGATGTAACGTGTAAAAATATAAGTCGGTCAATAATGTCGCGAATGAATGAAGAAAATAAAGAATCGTAAAAAACCGCTGTATTACATAAATGCCAAAATATAAACACGGAGAATTTTTTTACTCTTGCTCGAGCGCAAAGCAAACCGAAATAAAAATGAGAAAGTGCAGTAATGACGGACACGCTGGCGCAGCGTACGTAATAAAAGTTATCTATACCGAATAAACGAGCGAACGCGTTTCGTACGCAAGGTAACAATTACGCGCGCGCGATGCACGATGCCAGCGAGAAAGGCCTTGCAAGGCAGAAATAAGACGGTCCCGGTTTGGTTATGTCGTTGCAGGTCCATCTGCGCACGCACTCGGGCGAGAAGCCGTTCCGCTGCCTGGACTGCGGCAAGCAGTTCTCCCAGCTGCGCAACTACAAGTACCACCGCTCGGTGCACGAGGGCACGCGCGAGTTCGCCGCCAGCTGCCCGGAGTGCGGCAAGTACTTCAACGACCGGGGCTACCTGAGCAGCCACATGAAGATCCACCGCAACCGCAAGGAGTACGCCTGCGCCGAGTGCGGCAAGAGCTTCAACCAGCGGGTCGCCTACAACATGCACGTGCGCATACACACGGGCCTCAAGCCCCACCAGTGCGAGCAGTGCGGCAAGGCCTTCTCCCGGAAGATGCTCCTCAAGCAGCACCTGCGCACCCACTCGGGCGAGCGGCCCTACCAGTGCCAGGTCTGCCACAAGGCCTTCGCCGACCGCTCCAACATGACCCTGCACACCCGGCTCCACTCCGGCCTCAAGCCCTACCAGTGCACCCTCTGCTCCAAGGCCTTCACCAAGAAGCACCACCTCAAGACCCACCTCAACTATCACACCGGCACCAAGCCCTACTCCTGCCCCAACTGCAGCCTGCGATTCTCCCAGAGCAGCAACATGCGCACCCACTACAAGAAGTGCGCCCTCAACAATCCCAACGGCCTCCCGAACTCCTCTGCCACCGCGGGTGTCGCTGCCTCCGCCGCGGCTGCCGCTGGCAAGGACAAGCAGCAGCCCCAGCAGCTGACGGCCACTGGTCCACCGGTGCAGCCGCCGGCGCTCACGCCTCCGAACTCCGACCAGGAGTCCAGCGGCGCGCTCACCACGCCCGGACAGATCAAAGCCTGACGAGGCACCTATTTTTACAGCTTTTTATATTCTACTCTCTATACAGATATTAATATATTTCCTCGTTTCGGTCGTCGAGCGACAGACGATTCAAAAGTGATAAGTCTTTTAAATTATAAAATAAATATATATATATATAACGTTCTTATACACACACGCCTCACTTATTTATACGTCACCCTGCTCCAATATTCCTTCATTGTTATACGCTATACCGTTACGGCTTCTTTAATAATAAAGAAACAGCTCAACGAATAGAATAGAAATATATACAGCTGATTTATCCGTCAATGAAAAGAAAGGCCGGCTTTCACCGCGGTCGAAAAAAAGCTCTATACCTATACAGAGGCGAGCTTTATTGGCGCGTGCACATCCGAACGTCCCGTTTCTTCGGCTGCACGAACAACGGCCGAGAGAGCGAGCCCGAGATAAGCCCGGCAAAGGGGGAAGAGAGAGAGAGAGAGAGAGAGAGAGAGAGAGAGATCGGCCTTGCGGATGTTCCAAGTCGGTAACGCTCGAGCGATCGGCTCGCGTTTCGCACGAGCTCGCGTGTCCGCGACCGCGACGATCCTATGCGGCACGGCGGCAGCCTCGAAGGGTCGGCCGATCTATCTCTATGACTTACACGCTGCGCACGCACGCGAACGGGCCAAAGGGGAGCGTCCGCGAGCGAGCTCGCGCGATTTATAAGCCTTTACGCCGGCTTTTATATACTTTATTTTGCTCTAGCCACGCCGCGAGAGGAGGAAACGCCGTGCAGCGCGCGATATAACGAGCTCTCTACTTACTGGAGCAACTTTATAGGTACGCGCGCCACACGGCCTCGTAGGTACAGGTGGTATGTCCGAAGCTCGTGACCTCGTTGGCTGCGGCTCCAAGGGCGCGCTCGGCGCGCGCCTCTCCGCGGAGCGGAAATAACGACGGCCACAGGTGTACAGTTAGCTCGAAACGTATTGCCTTACTCGGGGGGATTCTTCGTTTTGTCGAATTTCAGAGCCGCTTTAATTAGATTCGCTGGAAGAATGCGCACTCCTCTTCTCGCCAATGACCTATGAAAGAATTTGCCAGCAGTGATAGTTCGGGCCGATTCTGGCTGAATATTGTATGCCAGTAAATTATTTTTCGCCACTGAACCAATAAAGGGATTATATCGTTTTGATAAGAATGGACTAGTAAAAAGAATCGACGTTGGCCCGAAAAACGTCTCAGAGTCGGTGCAAGAAAACAAAACATTGCAAAATCGTCAAGCGTAACTTAACCTACTTTTTAGGATAATTTTTAATAAAATATTAATTTAATGTACGATTACTAAGCTTACGTGAAATTTTCGGCCGCGCAATAGTAATCTGTAGTTATGATTATTACACTAAACTTTGAGTGAAGTGTCTCGCGCGTGCCTAAAAATTTATATTTCTTGTACAATTTTGAATATATCAAGAAGAAAAATGTTGTACTGGCCCGTTCTTATCATCCCCCGTTATATCTCAGTGCTGGACCTCTAACATTTGCAAGTACTGGTAGTGCCGGCAACTAATACTCGAACAGTATTCTGCCGAGAGTAAATTCTTCCATGGGGAGTTTATAACTTTCGGTTCATCGATGCCCACTGTCGCGGGTTTATCCGAGCGCTCGACGCGGAATCGGTGGTATAAAGCATTGCGTTAAATACCGCGCAGATAAATACGGGAATCAATTAAACAAACTCGATGGAAAGTTCGATTTATTCTTGAATTAATACGCCAGCGGCGTTTCAGGGGCAAAATCTCACTTCCGCGATCGGCACGGGTGGGTATCGGATTACGGAAATGATGCGGGGGATCGCGATGAAGCTGAGCGTGATGAAAACGCAGGCACGTAGCCGCGCGCCCCGGAAAAACAATTACCGCGAATCGTCTCGTCGAAGATTAAAGTCGTATCGCATCGGAAAGAGATAGGCCTATCTCTTATTCCCCGGGCGGCCCGAAGCTGTGGCGTGGTTGGCTTTCTTCGGTGATCCCGTACGTTTCTCCGCGCTCGCGCGTACAAACCATAGGTATACACCGAGAGAGCCGGAAAACGGCCGTAAGCTCGGGCTCGGCAAAGAAACGAGCGTAGAGAAGAAAGAAAGGAGGAACACGCGTTTCGAGGCTCAAATCTATGATCTCGAGCTGTCGACGTACGGTCTTGAGAGAGGAAGAGAAAAAGAGCCTATCGAGGCTTCTGCGCGCGGATTCGCTTACGCGTGCACGAGCGCGCGCTGCACACGCGTGTGTACTTGTGTATACGTGTGAGCGGGACTAACTGAATTTTTGTACGTTTTGCAGCGAGTTGGAGTTTACAAAGATAGAACGAAGAATGCTTGCTTTAACGGATTTAATTCATAATTGTTTATTGTAAATTTATACCGATAAAAGTGATAAGAGTAAATCATAAAATGCGAGGTATATCACTGAGAAAAGGATTTAGTTGTATTTAACTGTATTGTAACTATTAACGTAAACATTGTTGATTTTGCCAAATTGGATGTATTATCGGTACTTCGTGAGTCAAATGCGTGGGTCGTTTTTGACTTCCGTGGTAGCCCAAATCGTGTGCGTAAATGGTTGAGTGAGAGTGAAAAATTTTATTCGTTAGCTTATATTTGCTCTCAAAATTGGTGAATCTACATTTGGATTTTTGCATTATATTTATGGAACGTTAAATATATATTTCTCAAAGTTTTGTCGAACAGCAATTTTCATGAATTTCATGAGACTACGTGTTAAAAACATAAATATAAAATTCTTAATATCTTTTTTCTGGGTTGGTATAGCTTTCTAAAAATTTGTATGAGTAAGTTTGAAGTCAAAACGTACTAATGTACAAAATTTAAGATTTCTCTGAATACTAATTCGAAACCGATAGTACTCCCTTAAGAGATAAGCATTCGGATTTCTATAGCATCAAATGTCCATACCTGTAACAGTTACATTATGCACGTTAGAACTTACGTCTTGTTATTTCATATTTTGTCTTAAGATTAATATACATACATCAGTCTATGTAAAAAAGTAGAATTATATAAGTTGTATCTCATTTCACATTACGTACAAAAATTACTCAATAAATGCGTATGCACAAGAAAGAAAAATACAGCACATATATAAAATATCTAACCATAAATCGGACGTCAACCGGCTCACTCTGACAAACTTGCGATACTGTAACTATTACATTATCGACCATTGATCTTAATATGCCTATATGTTAACTACAAATATATCCTTTTCTCAGGATACCCAAGGTCCGTTAATAGTCGTTATTCTACCTAATAACTTCCATATTAAAAAATAACAGAGGTGAGTACGGGACGATTATTCTTTCAACTCTTGCCTTACTACTTTTCTTTTTACGTCGGAGTTCTCAGAAGTACGACTTTATCTATGATTTTCGACTGGCGATGCGAGAACTATGATATACATAAGTTCAAGTTGCTGCCGAGCCTTTCTTTAGCTCTAGATTTACACCGTATTTTCGCACTACAAAATATTACTAAAACTGTTTTATTTGTACTACTAAAAAGTCATAAAAAAATTATAGTATAAAAAAATATAATTATAAGAAATGGGTACGTTCAAAATTGTGTTTTTTTTCTTACGAAATGCTTCAGAATAATAGTACAGGAAGACATGGATCGAATGGACATCACCCATAGAGGAGAGAACGGGGTCAAACCAATCAGGTGGGTCAATCAGATCACTTAATTATATGAGAAATATTAACTTTATTGAATGGTAAAAATATTTCTATATTCCTTAGAATGTATCTTTCAACTAATAAATGCTAAATTCCAAATAGAGATATTAGTATATTAATCATTTTGAATGTTTTAAGGGTAGAAGCTACTGAAAAAAAAACAAAATCTGTTAAGCTTTGACAAATTTATTTTTCTTTTTTTGTATATAATAATACGTAAAAAGAACATATTTGCATTAGTTAAATTCCCCATAAATCGCATTTAAAATATCAGCCAGAAAACGTTCAAAAAAGGACATTATCTTGATTGTCGCTTTGCGCAACAGGCATCGGTGAATTTTGAATCAGTTTGAATGTATGCTTTCTTATAAGTAAAACTTAGAAATCGATGTTGCAATATTATTTTATTTTGGTTTCTAAAACAATTCTATAGCTAAATTAAGTTTTTAATTTTTTATTTCTACAAAAATCATGTATTCTATTATAATTATTGCCGAGCCACAATTTGTATTTAAACTTTTATCGATTCGTCTCAACATAGATTTATAAAAAATGTATAAAGTAGATTACCATACATTAAAAATATAAAAATAACATCTGGTGCGCAAAACGCAACTGGAAGTTATGAAAATATAGAATTGAGAAACATGACTTTAAAGTAAAATAGTAGTAATAATTAAATAAAAGTAAATTCTTAATTGTTTATGATTCTTTTTTTGTTTTATAAGGTAAATTTGTTTTGTCCACAACTGACATAGGGTTTTGACTTTTACTGACGTTTAGTCTTACTTAGGGCGCACTTATTTAACTTTTTTTGTCATGCAAATATTAAAAAACATTGAATTTTCGATAAAAATGTAAGTATTAAAAAGAATTAAAACTACTTAAAGAAGTCAAATGTTCCTTTGAAACCGCTTTCATTATTCACAAAAGTGGTTAAGAATTAGTATAAGAAAAAACTAAAATCGGGTTTTTGTTAGTATATGGACAAATCTACAAACCTTTAACCTTTGAGTGTTACTTCTGTTTGCCATATTTTAAAAGCTGTAATTGGGTTTCCTGGCGAGGCACTTGTCTAAACTAGGAATTAAATGTTTTGTCTTGATATTAAAAATTAGTCCTTATATTTTAATAAGGGTATGGCGCAGATAATATTATTTTAAGACTCGCCAATTTAGCCTTTAATTAGTATGTACCAGTTTTTGGAAGTCATAGAAATATCAAATGCGCTGTTCGATATACCCTTATTAAAATATCAGAACTCATTTCTTGACATCGACACAAAAAATGTAAGCCCTGCTTCAATCAAGTGCTTCTGGATGTGGATGTGGTAGTGGCGATCCTGATGTTTATACCAAAGTTTCGAATTTTATTCCATACATGGAATACGAAATTAATTACGACTTTGGAAAGGCCAACGAACATAATAGCCTAGACAAAACATATTATAAATTTGGTCAAAGTAATCGGTTCAACACAATCACCCGTAAATCCTTAATTGCCTCCTGAATAAGGGCTCTAAGATGGATGATGATTTTAACAAAATATAACCCTTATCCAACAAAGAACATCAAACCTCTAGTTGTTAGAAGTTGCCTATCTAATAATACTTCTGATCAAGTACCTGTAAAACAACTCTATTATTATCCACTACCACAGGTTATGCAAAACCCAAATTTTTTATATCCTATATTTATTTGTATATAAAATTATCTGCTTAAAATGCGCTTTCACTAAAAAGTTTTTGTGATTAAGTAATATTAAACTGATTGTTATATAAAGTATTATGTACAAATAAAATAATTTCTATTCTATAAAGATAAATGTGTTATTCTCATATATCATTATTACCTTTGAAAAATGGTCATTTCGATAGTGGAATGTTTTCTCATTAATTTATTAATAGGCAGAAAGATGCAGACGGGTGATTACAAAATTTGTTTCAAGCAAAGAACCAATCTTCCGTTTGTAAAATGTAAATTGACAAATACTGATCTTGATTTAGAGATATTATAGACGCGTAACGTAACGAAACCCTAGAGCATATTTTCGTTTCAAATCATTCGTCACCTAATCTCAACAATACACAGATATTAGAATGACAAAAAAGTAGAACGGAACATGGTAGATCTAACTCATCTAAATAATCACGCTCAAAACAACAGGACAATCCTTCGCGGGCCAACAGCCAGAGCGCGTATCAAGTAGAAAGCAAAAATGTCGTACCCACACGAATTTGAATATGAAAAGCACATACAGCTCCCAGCCAATAGGTGAGAGTCGGCGTACAGATCGATTAAAGTCCAAATCGAGCTAGAAAAGCAAAAAACAAGCTATCCATTAGCAGGGAGCCAAGAAGCCAGGAGCAGTTACAGCGCGGTGCGCGCGAGGCATAACTCGCTCGGGCTTTTCCCACAGGAGAGCACGCGGTATATACCTACACGCGAAGCGGCTGCACGTGTGCGAGATGGGCCGCCTCAGCACACGCGCATAAACAGCTCGGCGCGGCGATGCGCGCCGATTAGAGACGCGTTCCTCGGGCATTTTTCCGCAATTTCGCAATCGCCGCCCGGCATCTGCAGCGCTTCATCTCGCGAATAAAGTTATCTCGCCTCGCGGCGATACGCTCGCTGCTGCCGCTGCAGCTCGAGATTACCGTCGAACGCTCTCCGGCTCTTTATACTCCGCGTACCAACTCCGCACAAAGATCTGAACCCTCGCTAACGTTATACGCGATGCTGCACTTTTGGCTGCACCGAAATGACAATGCTTCGCAGCGTCCGGAGAGCAACAGTGGAGGTGAAAGCTCTTGGATAATATGCACGCGGAGGTGCTTCTTGTTATTGTGCAGAAGCAGCAAATTGCTCGATGAACCGCGAATTATACCCACCGCGCGTTACATACGCACTACGTGCCAGTCGCTCGCGCTCCTTATAATTACAGTAATATCGGACTTAATGACGTCGTGGCTCGAATGAAAAATGATTTATAATACGCGCGCCGGATCGGCCGCGCACGTGAGTACGGCGCAGCGGTAAGCGCGTGCGTATCGCGAGTGAGTCAGTATATATGAGATTTATTTTGTAATAATTAAATGGCGCAACGAGAGCGCCGGCCCGCGTTCTCCACTTGGCAGCTGGAGTAGCGGATTTAAGAAATTACCTTAGAAAAGCCGTTGCGAGTTGAGCAAAAGCCTGCACCGCGGGTATGTATTTGCACAAGAAAGCCATAAAGGCAGTGGGTAACAAGGGGACGCGGAGCTGGACAGCGCTCGGACATGCAGGGATATCGGAGGGGAGAGGGACACTTTTCCGGAGCCGGCCAGCTTAAAAATCAATAAGCTCGGCACTAAATTAAAACTAATTGCCCGCTAACGAGACCGCGGGATGTTTATTGCGAGCCGGATGCCCGCAGTCACCGCGTCCGTATAATCCCCGCGTCAGCTCGAAAGAACGCAGATCTTATATTTTGAGACTTTTTTTCTCGAACGCCCACGGCCCGTGTCACGACAATCGCCGGTATCGCGTGACACTTTAATAGCATTAGAACCTGCTTGTTTATGAATTCTTATAATAGAATTATTTCAATTGTCGAACCTTTTAAGTTATGAGTTTGACCTACGTAAATTGTCGCCAAGGATTTCTACTTTGAATAACATCTTTTAACTTCAATAATTTATGAATCATAATAATTGCATCGAATATTTATTAGAAAATTAGAAACTAATTTTTCATATTTAATTTTAATTTTAATGCCATGGCAGTCAAAACAAATTTACGAAACGATAAAAAGTTTATTAAACCGCGTAAATGATTTATTTTTAGTATTAATTACCTTTCTTAACAGCTTCATGTCTGATGCAATCATAACCAGTCGTTTCGTTATTAAATTTTATAAAGCACCATATGTAACACAAATTTGTATTGTAAAAAGTATATAGTCTCGAGTAATACAAACTAGTTTTTTTTATTATAAGTAGAAAATAATGAAATTAAATATCGCAAAGGTACTTCTGCTTACTGCACTTATTTCTTTATAAAGAATTACATGAAACTCAGTTATCTGTAGTTAGTTAAATAAAGAATAAATAGAAAAGATGCAACTTCTTTTAGAAATAAGCCTATATACTACTTAATAAGTAAAACAAAGGTGTTAGACAACCTGTACTCGGTTAAACATTTTGATTGATGACACACAACCAGTATTATCAGTGCTGCAGTCATAAAATATGAATAAAGGTAAGTGAGAAAGTAAAAAGCTCTTGCAATCAGTATATTGCGCTCTTCGTTCGTGCTCGTGACTTATGCATGGGCTTGCACGTATAACTTTTCGCGCAGCCGATCATGGAAGAACAAAGAAAAGTCAGCGCGAGGCTCGTGCCTCGCTGCGCCGGTGGTATAGATGACTTTCGCTGGATTTATACAGGCGCGAGACACTTCCCTCGCCTGTATATATATATAGGTATACTGTACACGAGCGTCGCGGCCTCTTACGCAATGGCTAATGGTCCATTAAGAAAGCCGGATTCGCGCGCGTATCGGCGTACAATGCGGCCGCTGCATTCAAGCCTCCCGCTCCTTTTATTTTAATATCGAACACAGCGTAGTATTATGCATGACCACATGTCGATCAAACCTCTAGCTAAAATATATATTGCTGTACGATTTTATGTGTGTGTGCGCCTGAGTAATACGCGCGTAAAAGCTCTCACTTTTTTCGCGAGTCCGCGAGTATTGATAGGATCGAGCAGAAACGCAAAATGATTTTATTATTTATTAACGTTCAAATGTAGTACCTATATAAGCATCTAGTCGATGTTCATTTGTCACTTATATCTCCTTATAAGTATTATGAATAATGTTTTATATTTGTTAGTAAGCATATAAAAAAAATTGATGGATGTGGACAGTGTATCAGGAGCACTTAAGTAGATAAATGTTGTGTCCGGTAAGACGCTTACTCTCAATCCAAATTGATTGTCAGAAAAGCGGAAGCCTTTATTTTTCACTCGATCAAATGCATTAAATACTTACATATTTAAAATCGCATCAAATCCATCTTGGCCTACATATGATAATTATCTCGTATACACATCGGTTGCAAAATGCCCGAGCGATCCTTTAAATTATTTCTCAAGCAAAAAGAACTCGTTTTTTGCGCGCTGATAATTATTTTTGTCAAAAATTCACTTTCACATTCCCTTTAATGCAATTTTGCAGCCGGGGGAATGACAAGTTTCTTCGCTCCTCGCGGCCCAAGAGAATCGAAGAGAGGAGAGAGGCGCGCGCGCGCACGCGTATCGCGTTATACTGCACGAGATTCGAAACGAACGCGATCGAAAGATCATCAGCTGCTCCGGACGAGGTCTTTAAAATCCGAGAGATTATCTCGGACGCCTCGGCTCGAGAAGCGAACGTCGTCGTCGTCGCCGACGACAGTGCCTCGGAGATCCCTCGAAGCGACATTTATCCACCGCGTGCAATCGAAGGTTCGACCCACATGTGTGTATACTTATTAATATCGATTAACCGGCCCGCGGTAAGAGATGCGGTCAGTTCTCCTTGGCGTATCTCGCTCTCGTGTATTATATACCTTCTCTCGCGTGCACCATCGCACCGGGCGAGTCTTCGGCTTCTTGACCCTGCGCCACAAAGAAAGTTTCGATCGCCCGCGCGACCAACGGCGATAATAACTCTCGTACACACGCGTGGCTTGCGCTTATGCGCTGCTCGAAATTTTATCGGAACCAGTTTTTCAACTACGCGAAACAATTTCTTATTCGCCGGCCTTGGATTCGTCGAAAGGGAAAAAAACGCGCTCGGTCCTCGATCGTGTGTGCGTGTGCGCGTGTATGTACACACGCGCATCGAGCCGATAAATCAATGCCTGCGCCGCCCTCCCCCGCGCGCTCGCAGCTCTCGATATAATTTCTCGGCAAAAGTCAGCGCGATAAATCTGCGCTCGCGCTGCGCGTACGTCATCGCGGGGTATAACGAGCGCCCGAGTTACTAGAGGTGTGTGTAGAAAGAGAGAAGCGATATCCCTATAGGTGAGAAGGCGCAAAATTCACACCGCCGCGCGGTAACACCCACGTACGGTAGAGGTATACGTATACAGAGAGATAGCGAAAAGCAGCCGCGAGGATTTAAGGATCGCATTTATTGGCGTTCGGTGGTCTGTGTAAATGTCAATCCACATTAATTATTATAGTGGCGCTCGTGCTGCATACATACATACGTATTCGTACATACATATACGTATATGCAACGCGCACAAGACAGGTAGATCAGGGTTAACAGCATGTTTATATTGCCGCACCTCGGCCGCACGCCGACTTCTATGCACACTCGCTGTCCGGCTCTGGGTACGACAATGTTGTGGCGTTATACGCGCCTGAGCGTCAGCCGGCAGCCACCACCTTCGCGTCTGAGTATCCAGTCTGAATATCATTTATTCGAGTGGACTGCATTAGTTTAATAAAGTCATTACGCTCGTAAATATATCACCTTATTAATCAACTCATTGATTTCAGACTAATAGACACGTGTCATATTAGACGGAACATACTTTAGGCATAAACACTGTATGACACGGAGTCGTTAGCATTACAATTACGCGTATGCATTGCAATTTATAGAAAATGTTAGTCTTACTAATAGGAACATTATAAAATTGTTAATTATAAATTGCCGAGTAAAAAAGGAGGTTCTGCAGTGTGTACATAAGTAGATATGCGCAGGGTATAGCATATGCAGTTTTCTAGGCTTGCATCTATCTGTTCTAAACTTTACTACGCCTTCATAATTACACTTTTTAGGTAAATTCTTAGACTTAAAAGTTTAAGACTGATATTTTATTCATTTAAATTTTAAATGCCTGTAATTTTAACAATTTAACGTTATAATTATTTATTTCATTACAATGTGTAATTACTTTTTTAAATTTATACCACACGTATACCTCTGAATTCTCCGCAATAATTTAAAATCTTAAAAACATTAAAAGTAAAGGAGTTACATTATCCGTAAGCGAATCTAATATGGTTAAGTACTTCTCATTTACTTATCTTAAAATCAAACAAATTTGAATAAAAAAGAATTCTGCGCATAAAAATTTTAATGTTTCCGAAAAACTGTAACTATGGAGGCTTATACATTTACTGTAACTTTTATCGTGTGAATAAATTTCATTAATTAGGTACGATAAAGCAATTACAACAATTATTTAATTACTGTAGAGCGGTTTCATTCTATAAATAAGAAACGCACGATAACATCAAGCAACCATAAACGAAAATAATTCACTAATGAAAGAAAATGAAGCGCAATCGATCATTAGGGACACGATCGTGCACTGATCCTCCTCGAAATTGGCGTTACCGAACAAAAGCGATATTCAGCTTCCAATGATCAGCCGAGGCTCGCGCGCCGCAGAAAGTAAGCCTCGCCTGAAAGGATCGCCGTATCGTCGATTAATCTCGAGTACACTCCGCTGCCAGCTGCTGCCACACATATCTACCCTCTTGCCATTATTATTGGACAGCTCAATTGAGCCCGCTCGCTCGCGCGAGCGCACGTCTCCGCGTTTTTCGTTGCACCTTCGCGCTCTTCGTCCCAGATTCTCCCGCTCGATATATATATATACCTATATTATACGTGCGCACGCTCTCTGCACAAACACGCTGCAGCGGACAAAGTCCGAGAGAGTCCGTTCGACTCTCGAGCCTCCTCCTCTTCGCACAAGAATCGCGCGTGTTTGTGTGCGCTCGTACGTGCACAGCCTGATTTACGCGCATCTCTCGTCTCTCATCCTCCTTTTTTTTTCTTCGGTGCGATCCTTTTCGGCTGCTCGTCGCGTTTTCCCGCGCTCGGACGCGTAAAGCACTTAAAAAATCGAACGCTCGCGCGCACGGCAAACACGCGCGCGCCTGTTTGCATACACGCTCGAGGGGTTGTACCTGGCTGCCGTTGCTGCTTTTCGAGCATTCGACCTCGTTCGACGCTCGTTTCTTTTTTTTTTCTTATCTCGGAGAGTTTGCCTTTGTCGCTTTCTTTTTCCGTTTTTTGTCCCGAGCGCGCACGCGCGTGTATAATAACAACGTGTCACTCGGCCGACGGCGCGACGCACCGAGAGACAAGCGGGTATAGGGAACATACTCTTTTTTGCCAATGATGTGTGAGGCGTATCCGCGTCTGCTTTTCTCCGATTTGTATATTTATACGCGCTTGGATGGAGGAAGAAATTACTCAATTTGTACTCTCGGACACCGATTCGCAGGCGGGTAATTTAATTTTCTGAAGGATCCAGCGTGTATACGCGTAATTGTATGATAAGCATGTTAAAATCATAAGTGATTTTTGGAATTGTAATTACGCTCATTATGTATCCTTGAAGATGTAATTACTCGATTTATGGTAATAAGAATGGATTTTAGTTGTATGTGGTGCACAAAAAAGGTATCCATCACCCTTTTAATATAAAATTACAGGAATATTCTTAATAGTCTCAATGACTTGGCATTATTAAAACCTTAAAGTATAATATTTATAACCCAAAAGGCCATTCAATACAATTTAGGTTCTCATGATAAATACCAATCACCCATGCTATGTAAACGTATAATTTACTGCTCAAAAGTTTGAGGTTTTTCATAAAGCCGCGCTGTTGAAATCTTATTTTCAGTATATTATGTCAACTATTTATGACTTATCAATACATTATTTGCAAATTATTATTATAACTAAATATCCATTAAATAGTATTTGGTAAATATTAATAATAATTACAACAATAGATCAAGGTGTAAAACTTCTGTTAATGCATTGGCACTTACCCTGGTAGAAAATTATCTAGTTTTATCGATGCCTCAATTATTTACCATGGCAAAATAGATAGATCTGCATAGTTTTAGATAATTTTTCACCAAGGTACTTTCCTCAAAATTTTCCTATATGAATTTATTTACAATTACTTATTCAAAAACCAGATAAGAATTACAGTATGTACATTAACTGCAAAACCCTGCAGAGATAAACTAGTTATCTATACGCAGGTCCGGTATTACAATATAGCGAAAAAAATTAACAAAAATATAAAATATATATATATATATATATATATATATATATATATATATATATATATATATATATATATATATATATATATATATATATATATATATATATATATATATATATATATATATATATATATATATATATATATATATATATACTTCAAACTAACTTTAAAACTAAGACTAACTTAAAAACTATGCATATAAAATTTTAAATTTACTATAAACATTATTCGTATAATTATATAAATTGTTGTCAAGTAATGGCGGAGGAAGGGTCTCCTTCGTCCGAAGACGATGACATAGTCTTTAATTGTCACCCAAACGCTAAAGTTGGAGTTGTTGTGTGTGTTATATGTGAAAACGTATATCACAAATCTGACTTCAAAAGAAAAAAAGGAGTATACCATTTAGGAAAAGTATTAGTTGTTTGCCCAAATCATGATAAGTTGGACCTAACCTACAAAGACAGTGATAGTGACGGAAAATTAAGTATTACGGCAAAAAATATAATCGCTTCTATTAAATTGCATGAAAAAGAAAGAGCACAGAGTGAAATATTAAAAAATGTTTCTATAACAGTAGCAGAAAAAAATATTGAAAGAAACAATCTTACTATATGTGGACATGAGGAAGATGAATTTACAAATCTACAAGCTGAAATTATCCTGTTGAGAAAACTTGTAAACGAAATGCAAGACAAAAACACCATCTTAAAAGAAGCATACGAATGTGTTAAAGAACAATTAAAAGAAAAAAACAACGAAAAAATAAAGTCTGCAACTTTTGCGGATGTCACCAAATCAAACCAAAAGTATAAAGAGCGAGTTCCTAACATAATAGTCACTGCCAAAAATCACAAAGGAAAAAAGAAGTTACAAAAAGTTGTTCTGAATAAATTACAAAATGAAATAATCTTACCAATTAGAAGAATTCAGGAAAATGAGGATGGTACTATGACTATCAAATGTACTGATAAAGGTAATGCAGAAAAAGTGCAAGAAAAATTGGTGGAAAAAATAGGTAATGAATATACAATAGAACAAGAAGATTTGAAAAACCCAAGATTAAAAATCATTGGAATTGAAAGTGAACTAAATATAGAAGAAATGGAAGCAGACATTAATGAAAGGAACTTTCCAAACAGTGATCATTTCTGTACAGTGATACATGTATATAAAAACAATAACAGTAAGACTTTTGGTGCAATATTGGAAGCTACTCCAGACACTTATTCTGTTATTAGGAAAAACAATAGTAAAATTTTCATAGGTCATCAGTGCTGTAGAGTATTAGATGATCTCAACATAAACCCTTGTTCCAAATGTGGTAGGATAGGGCATAGTGCAAAAAAGTGTAGGAATGAACTAGCATGCTTAAGATGTGCAGGAAAACATGCAACAAAAGATTGCAGACCAGTAAATCAAATAAAATGTTCCAATTGCACGTTTTTTAACACAAAGTACAACACACAAAGAGACACTAATCATATAGTTACAGATACAGAAAAATGTGTATACCTAAAAAATCTTATAAAAAAAATAACAAGAAAAACAGAATATCCAATAGAGCCAGTAGTACCTAAATTTTTAGGATACAATGGCTCAATTAATATTCAAAATCACATTGTTATAACAGCAACTAACACACAGGAAAAATCTACAGCAACATCTAACACACAAGACTTAACAGCTGAAGCACAAAGTTTAATATCTAACTTACAAGATTAATCAAAGTAAAGTTAACTACATTATCGACGAACAGTAAAACATAAGAAGATGGAAGATACGAATCAAGAAGACGCGGGAGTTCAAAAACCTTCGGCACAACAAACACAAGACATAATTACAAGGAGTGATTCTAGTTATGAATTCAAAGCGGAATTCATACATGATACTATAGAAAACTTTAATAATAATGTTGTTAATAATAATAGTCTAAATATAATGCATGTCAATATTAGAAGTTTGAATTGCAATGTAAATAAATTAATGATTCTGGTACAAAGCTTATTAATTAAGCCAAATATAATAATATGTACTGAAACGTGGCAACTAAAGTGCCCTTCTGATTTAAGCTTGGATGGTTTTGACATGCACTATAACTATGGTAAAATCAATCAAAATGATGGTGTTGTGATATACATAAAAAAAGGTCTACAATATCAGGTTTGTATAGAACCTGATAGTGTACTAAACATTGTCAGTATAGTTTTAAAACAAAGTGATAATAGTTTAATAAAAATTAGTGCATTATATAGATCTCATGATGTGCAAAAGCGAATGTTTATTGAAAAATTAAATATATATATATTAGAGAATAAGAAAGTACAAAATCATTTTATTATTGGAGATTTTAATATCGATATATTAAGTTCAGGAAAAGAGGATATAGAATATCTAAACAATTATCTAGAAAATGAGTATTTACCATATTTTCGTTCAATTACTAGAAGTAATGATATAGGGGGAGGAACCTGTATAGATAATTTTTTTATTAAAGCCAAAAATATACAAGTACAAGCACATAAGATTATGTACAATATTACAGATCACTACCCTTTATTCGTACAAATTAATAATGAGATAAAAACTAGAGATGTAAATATGAATAAGATGACCAGCTACATTGATTATAAAAAATTAGAAAAGTTATGCATACAAACAAATTGGAATAATACTAAATCGGATGACGTTAACGTATATTTCAATAACTTATTAGAAAAAGTTAAGATTAACATCCAAAAATCTACTAAAAATAAAAAAAACAATACAAGAAGTAAAGCGAGATCAACTTGGATAACCCAGGGACTGATAAAATCATGTAACGTTAAAGAGAAACTATTTAAAATATGGAGAAAAGATCCAAATAATCTAGTACTAAAGAAAAAGTACACTGATTACGCTAACAAACTACATAATCTAATTGAATATACGAAATTTAAATATGAGAAAAGTAAGGTAGAAAGTATAAGTTCAGATAGTAGAAAGCTCTGGAAGTATACAAAAGACAAAATTGGTATACAAAACCGAAAAGAAAAAGAAGTAGATAAATTGATAGAAGGCAATAATATAATTAATAATAGCTCGGATATTGCCAACCATTTTAACGAATTTTTCAATTCCGTTGGTACAAACATTACAAAAAATATTATTAAAAAAGACAATAAATCCAAAAAAAATAAGATTAAGAATAATGTCAAATCAATTTTCCTAGCACCAACAGACGTAGAGGAAGTAACCAAAACAATCTCATATCTTAAAAACAAAACAGGGGGTATAGATAATATAAATGCTTACGTAATTAAAAGAATGTGTAATTACATACGAGAGCCGTTAACTAATATAATTAACCTAAGCATAAAAACCGGAATATGTCCAAACCATTTTAAATGTGCTGAAATTATACCGATTTACAAATCTGGTGAAACAACAAAAGCTACTAATTATAGACCAATCTCACTAATATCAAACTTTGCAAAAATTTTTGAAAAAATTTTACATAGTAGATTGCTTAATTTTCTTGATAAATATAAAATTATCTCAAATAGGCAATTTGGATTTAGAAAAGGAATAGGTACGACACAGGCATTAGATAAGGTAACAGAATTTATATATAAAGCTCTAGATCAAAGTAAACCCATTATAGCAACTTTCTTAGATCTTGCAAAAGCATTTGACACAGTTGATCACGCAATATTAATTGAAAAACTAGAGAAATATGGCATAAGGGGCATTGCTCTGCAATTGATAAAAAGCTATCTTTATAATAGAAAACAAATAGTCAAAATCAAGAATACTAGAAGTGACACACTAATTGTAAAATCGGGTGTACCACAAGGCACCATTCTAGGACCACTATTATTTATTATATATATTAATGATATTTTTGATTTAATGCCAGACGGTTTTATCAACTCATATGCTGATGATACCGTCATACTATGTATGGCAGAAAATTGGGAAAAAGCTATAAACTTAATGAACAATCATTTGTATGCAGTGAATGAATGGTTAGCAATCAATCAACTGGCATTAAACGTTGACAAAACAGTTTATATAACGTTCGTAAACTATAATGATAAAATACCAAATAATGTAGAAATAAGAATACAAGATAAATCGTTAAGAAGAGTACAAAGTTGCAAATATTTAGGGGTTACTATTGACATGAATATGAAATGGAAAGAACATATACAAAGTGTTGTACAACGCACTAAATACCTTGTTTATTTATTTGCTAAATTAAATAAAGTAATGGACAAACATTCTCTAGTTATCATATATTATGGTTTGTTTAACAGTCTGGCTAGTTATGGAATTTTAGTATGGGGTTCAGCGTATTATAATGCTATGAAACCACTATACCAACTGCAGAATAGATTAATAAAGATAATAAGAAGTAACTCAAAAAGACAGATGGATTCTATTTTAAAAGTTAAAAAAATTTATGTTCTACAAACATTATTAAATAATTACAATTTGCTTAGAGAAAAGTTTATAAAATCAAAAAGCAAAACTAGGAACAAAAACCTAGAACTACCTGAAATCAATCTTGAAATAGGGAAAAAAAGTAATATATATAATGCTACCAAATATTTTAACCAATTACCAAACGAACTCAAAAATATCAAGCATAGTAAGGAAAATATAAAAATCAAAATAAAAAAATGGGTGATATTGAATGTACAATTAAGAGATTTAGTTTAATAACGTTAATAGTTTATAAGTATTTAGTTGTAAGTTATTTTTATACAGTAATTTAATTAATATTAAATAATATTAATTTTAATTACACATAATTGTTAAGTTTTTGTAACTAGGGTCGTGTACAGGTAGTTAAACTACCTCCTGCGATCCTTGATGCTTGCCCTAATGTAAAGCATCAAGGTACATTGTACCTGGTTAATAATAATAATAATAATAATATATATATATGTAAATATATATATGTAAATACTATATACAAACAGTAATAATGTATCACAGTGATTCTAAATTACATCTTATTTAATTTTTTAACAATTTTTTATAAGAAATTCTATCTACATCTAAAGTTCTAAACTCATTTGGTAAATTGTTAAAAGTCATAATTGCTTTTTTATAACTATTTTTGTCGCTAACCCTTTTCTTAATTTTAGGTATAATTCAGTTTTTTTTCTTGTTATACTAGATGATGTGAGATATTTGTTTTTTAGGTCTGAGTAATGATACTTTAGTGCCTCAAATATAAACAGTTGTTCTATGTTCATAGGATTATCTTGTATAACAAAATTGTTCTTATAAATTATTTTCAAAATTTCTTTCTGTAGGTTTTATTTATTTATTAGATCTTATTAGAATATATTAATTTATATTCTTCCAATATGTTAGACGCCGACTTTATTAATGATTAAATAACAGTATATGTGTAATTTATTTGCTGTAATCACATGAATCATTTGAATGATGTATAATAAACAAATGTATAAAACAACGTAAACGTGGCATAGATTAAAATACGAACTTTGTGTAAGCTTATTTTATTCTGGAAAGATAAATTTTTCATTTGTTCTTTTGATTGTATGAGTTTAGTTTTATATTTTATAAGGTAACAAACGTTTATTTTATATTTTGGTATCATATTTAACTGTAACACATTTTTACATTTAAATATACAATTTGTACAAATAAAAATTTCACAAGCGATATTTAAAAAATGTCCAGTAATTAGATAAATGCAGTGAATGCCCTTAATACTAAATGTAATTAACACAATTTACCGATTCAACGAAGAGAAAGACTCAAAAATAAAAAAACATACTATTACTTTATTTTTCTTTAAAGAATTATTAAATAATCCTTATTTGCTAGTAAGAAGTGAAAGAAGTATTATTATGAATAGGCTATGAAAATGAGTCGGAAATTGAAGATTTAGCGTTATGATGGACTTTAAGACTGCGTTGCAGTAAAATAAGCCTTTATACAGCCCAATAGGACTCGTTTTCAAGATTTCTATACTAATAAGGAAGAATTAAAATTTTCTGTAATGTCATTATTATAGTAAGTAAGTAAGTAATTTATTTCCATGTATAGATTATTACAAATCTGTTTACATTTTTTTCCCAGCACTGCAATCCCGTGCTTGCACCATACTTTCTGTATTTCGCTTACTTATATTAAGCTGTACAACTTTTAATACTTATTTATCTTCTATTTATCTACAATATTTACATTAATTACGAGACGCTTACAATATTACGACTGTAATGTCATTATTATTTAAAACATAAACTGGAGACCGTGTACTGCAATTAGTAACAAATTTTGATGGAACCGACCAAAAAAAATATCCTACCGCTGATTAAATTAAATTATGTAGCGGACGTTCGTACGTCGATTTACCGAATTCTTTTTTCAATATTACTAATCATCTAACAAAAAATGACGCTTTTGTGTATAACAGAAACAGGGAATTACCTTATTCAAACTTTTAGGTCGTAAATGTTAGGTAATTTATCACGATATTATTTTGTACGTACCAAAAAATACGAAAATCTCAAAACTAAAATTCGATAATCGCAATAAAAAAACCAAAAAGGATCGAAAAAACAAAAAAAATTTTTTTTAGAGAAAACAAAGAAAATGAGCCCTGAAAAATTCATTTGACCGTGCATATCCAGAAAGATAGCTGGCTATGTTCATACATATATACACACACACGTATACAAAAACTAAGAAAAGGAGCTCATGAAAATCTCAAAAGTTTCCTTGAAAGCTGAGACATGCCTCGAAATTCGTTAAAAATGCTTTACAAAATGAAAAGTTTAAAAATAGTCCAGATAAGGAAGGATTTGATGATGACATTTCGCTTCCCTTTTGATATTTCATTTATAACGCATGCAATAAATAAAATTGTAGTATAGAATTGCTGCATAGCAGAATGTTAACAAATGTTACACGTCTTAGAACTTTAATTAACATTTAAAAAAGAACATTTTTTCAGTGTTTCTTTTATTAATTTAAATGTATAAATATTTATATTATTTCTAAAAGGTATTTATATTCATAATCCTACCATAAATATGTTAACATTGTACTGAAGAACAACAACGTCAAATTTTAAATCGATTCGTTGCATATTGCATCGCCATAAACAATTCTAATCTAATTAGTAATAACAATATTAGAATAAATAAGTAAGGAAATTCACAATTCTTCGAATATGCATTCTTGACATTCTTTACAATTTTGGAGTGGGCCGAATACTTATTCTGAAAACACGTTTCTAACATGTTTTTAGCAAGACTTTTTTTTACTATCACGAAGCTTCCTATTCGAGGAAGCAAAAATGAAATTTCGTAAGAAAAGCAACAGCTTATCTTCGACCTGATAAAAAAAAGCACTGACCCCGCAAGCCTCATCTGTCTCATCGCGTCATATCATAATTCGTGGAGAGCGATCGATGCACCTCGAGTCCCTCGCTACAATCCGCGGGCCCCCGCGGTCGTGCAGCGACCGCAGCGCTTTATACAGAAGCGAAGCCACAGCAAGGCGTGCGCGGAAAGATGGAATTCACGAGATTAGGGCTACCTTTTTCTCTTTTCCGAGGAAAGAGCAGGGGGCATATCGAACGCATCTCATAATTCCGAGCTCATTACGGGCGACCGCTGCACTGCGGTCAGCGACGGCTGGAAGCGTGTATACCTTATACACTGGGCTTTTACTTAGCTCTTGACATTCCTCTCTCTCTCTCTCTCTCTCTCGACCGTTGCCGCAGTTCAAGTGTAGGAGTCAGTGGCTATCTTCAATTCCGTGTGTTGTTGGAACTGTACGCGCTGCTTATATATGGTATAATACGAGACGGAAGAGAAAGAGAATAAATAGATATACTCGCCAGCAGCTCGCGCGCCCCACTAAGAAAGTAGCTGATAAATGCTTAGTCATGCTGCTCATCGCGGCCGCTTAATGCCACGAGTCTCGGGCGCTAAATGATTAAATCAATCAATTCGTTTGATTCCGCTAATGTGTGACTTTATGAATGTGCCGGCTGCCTGCGACGCTTTACGGACGCTTTTCAATCAACGAGATATTCATCGCTTCGCAAATAATAAATAACGCTTGTAATCGTAAAAGTCAATATTTTAATCGGATTCAGCTGTTCGTTTCAATTATATAGCTAGTGTATGTTTAGCACGTTTTCTATTGAAAGAAAAATCGCTAGTTACTTATCATCGATGAATTTGAAATAAATGACTGACGGCTTACTTTTTTGGCTCGAAGAAGTGGTCTTATTAGCGCAGGTGACTTCTAGTTTCAACCGTATAATGTAAGAGTGGCCGATGAAGACGAAGACAAGGCGCTTCTTACTTTCTTTTGTGCTTTACATATACGCTGCCCCTTCGCTTCACACCAGCTCGATCGGCAGCTCGAGCTCTCTCGCTCGGACGATTCTTATCAGGCTACTGGCCGTCTGGCTTATACCGGGGACAAGAAGAAAGAATTCGAGTGAACCATGTCTAAACAGCGCTTCGAGGGACTTTTCACCTCTCGACCGCAGGCTATCGGATTTTTCTCGTTTCTTTTTATTGCCGTTGGTGTTCTTCCTGAAAGATCGACTTCTCGCCGAAGTGTGTCACCTATACGGAAAAGATAGTTTAATAAACTTTGATGGGATGAAAGATAGGTTTTGCTATTAAATATAAATCAATCAATACATTAAAAAAGAAAGGTTTTATTCGGAATATATAGAGAAGAGTACCCCAGCATGACCACCCATAGCTATTTTAGCTGTAACTTTTGTGTGCCAAGGTAAAAATGAAAATTTAAAAATGGAATTAGTTGTATGAATGGACCTTTTTGACGTAGTAAATTAGTTTTCGTCAAAGTTAATAATCTGAGTTAAGTATTAGTTAATAACGATAAATGAAGGTTTTGAGTTTTTGAAATAGTGTCTCCCCGTATGAGCATCTAACGTTTATAGAAGAGTATTTTTGCTCTAAATGCTTAAAAATTGTGCTTCAAAGGTAGGTAAAAGTTATAAAATAGTATGCTGTTTAAATCTATTTTAATCTAAATCATATCGTATAAGAAATAATTAGTATTTAATTAGCTTATATACTGGGCATATATTTAACCCACGGAAAATAACTTTTGACGCGGAAATTAACGGCTTTTTCGTTTTTCTCGCGATAATCTTTGGTGTCGTGCTTTGATAACAAGAACCTCCGATAATATTTAATAGTACCATAACATGCATATAATCCAGCATATAAATTACTTTCATCTAGCGGTATGAGCCCAATAGCCATGGGTGGTCATACTGGTAGGGGGGTCATACTGTGAGGACTTTGGCGCCCGAGACAGAGACGAGTACTGCAAATACCTCACCCGAGTTTGAAATAGCTTTTCTTCCCCTGTTACACACCGTATTTTTTTAACAAAGGCATGATTTGACAATTTTACGGGATTTTTAACAATATCTCTTTCTTTCCTGAAACAGATGAGAAATTTCCATTTCTCACCTTTTTTCAGGGGAGAAATGGATATTTCTCAACACTTTGATCAAACACGCTTGAAATCCGTAATTTTCCAACCGGTTTACAGGCATGAAAAAGGGTCCATTTTATGCCTGAGTTGAAAAAATTAATTTATAAATATCATAATTCGACTACCCACATAGGAAATAAAAATAAACAAAACGATACTTGTAATAGTTGTAATATGATTCTATAAATAGAAATAAACGTCCAACAAAATAAAAACTATTTTAGATTCTTATCCAGGTGTTTTATTAGCCATTTAATACGATCTACTCGTAAAAAGTACATTAGGGCCATCGGTTCACGCCTTGAACGAAGGCGTCAATGCTCAGGAAGTCGCGCTCATTAGATCGTAAACGCAAGGCGCCTATTTCCTCTCCGTCCCAGCCTTCCAAAAGCAGAGAATAAATTAGCCTCCCGTCAAATCTCACGCAGTGCCTCGAAAGTTTCAGTTCACGTTTCGTTCGCGGCCCGTCGTCGGTGTTTCCACATTAGAGCCTATATCTACGCGCCACGTTGACCAAGCGTTTTTATTGATAGCTCGGGCTCGCTGGCCGAGGTGTCAATAGAAAAGTTTATTGCATCCTAATGCGCGAAGGGCATCCCGCGCGACTTTCCTTTTATATCTCATTCTATATCTCATTCGTTATTTTCTGGCCGCGCGCGCGCGCGCACTTGGCCTTTCGCATTCAAGAGTAAGCGCGCGCGGTCGAGTTGCGTGCAGCGATGTCGCGGAGCGTAAAAACGGTCTTTGTATATATACACCGCCTGTAAAACGATTAGCACTGCGTGCGCGCGCTTCCTGCAGCTTCCATAACTCGCATTTTCTCGTTTCTTTTTTTACGATACGCAGTAAAGATTTATACTGCGCGCTCACTTATCGAAAAAGGTGTTTATTGTTTCCACACGGCAAATAGACGCTGGCGAGTGCGCGGGACACTGTGTTGCGTAGGTAAATGCTTTAGGTTAGGTAATAATTTCCATTTAACACTTCTATATATGGTTTGTATGATTGCGTTTAATTTTGTACCTTATTTCAGCTGGCTTTAAAAAAATTGTTTATTTGATTTATCAAGATGAACACACTGTAACATTTCCGCGTAAAAAAAGTAAAATTTATGTGCTTGAAGAAAGTTAAAAATCAACTAGAAATTGCGGATGATCATGAAATACTGACCTTAAATTGTCGGAAGTTATTAACAGCGTTATAAAGTATAACGGTGAAAATTTACGGTGTCCAGAGAAAATTAATAACAAAGTAATTGAATACAATAAATTGTCGTGCGCCGGCAAGCTCGTAAACAAAAAAAATAATTTCGCAAAATAATTGAACTTTGATATAAAAAGAACCTTATAATCCGCCGTCGCCGAGCCTCCACGCGAGATGTCGGCGCGATAAAAAATAAGTATATTTCACGAGGCTTCCTCGTTAGTAAATCAGCGTTACGTGAAAAAAAAACGTCGACTTCGGGCATCTCCTCTCGAAACGAGCGAGGGCAGCAGCAGAAGCAGCAACAGCAGCAGCAGCAAGCAGTTCGTTTGGCAGAAGGCCGAAAATCTCATTTGGGGCTTGTTATTCGAGCGCGAGCCCGATGTGTATAACGCTCCCGCGTACATTAATAAAGCGGGCAAATTTTTTAATTCCACGGGACATCGCCGAGCGCGCGCGTCTTTATCGGCGCCGGAGGATCTGCCGCGCGTATTTTCACGCGACGTGCGAGAGAAGAGAAGAGACTCGCGCAGAGACCGAGCTCTTTAACGAGACGAAGGGACGAACGGAGCGCAAGTACCACTGCTGCTGCTGCTGTAGCTCCTTTCTTAATTAAAAGTATGATTTACATCCCACGTCGCTCGCGAGTGCTTACCGTGTGTACGCGTACGCGCGTATATTTGAGACGCTGCGTGCTCATCTCGGTGTACGAAGGTTCTGACTTACGCTTGTTGGTTTTGCGGTGCTCTATTGGAGGTACAAGCGCGGCCAAAAGTGCCGAGTATGCAGTGACGACGGAAAAGTTGATTTCATATTGATATTGTTGCTGTTGATTACATATTGATATTGATCGTGTTGCCTTCATGTGTATATATGTTGATTTAAATTCATTGTGATTTGCTTACACGATTCATTAAACTGGATATATTATTACAATTGTCAGAAATTTATAGGTACAATTAACTGGCAGATAGGCAAATCTAAAAATATTTACAGTATCGTTCCGCATCGTTTTTTCGATTTCTAAAGGCTGTCAGACGGCTTCGCGATACAACATACTAATAATAATGGAGGTGCTGCTTAAAAAAACTTATAAGACTGGATTGTATAATAATCTTATATGATCTTTTCCGATTTTATCTGGATTTTGAATCCTGTTTTATACGGTCATATCCGAATCAATACGAGATCGGTCGATTTCCGGATGCGTTTGCACAAAACCGGATAATAAGATCACAAAATCAATCCGGTCTTAACTGGAATAATAATTAGGTTTTATCTGGTCTTATTAGGTAGTATACGTTTTTTTTAAGCTAGGCGGTTAACTATAATTTATTTATTTTGAAAAATAAACAGAATCTATACATTAGATAATAAACGTACATGACGTATAAGTTTAAAATAGTACGAATATTACGGGTTTTTTGTTTATTTTCGTAACATATTCTGATATATGCTGTAAACAATGTACGTTTTCAAAAATTAAAACAAAATTGTATATTTTTATACATTCCTTGTCTAAATTTTGAAAAGTGATACTTTCACTTAAAATCTCTTGAATGACAAATTTATGACTTATTTCGAATTAGAATACCCTCTAAGCAAATCATAAGTGAGCTCAAAGTTTATCGAGTACAAGTACCACTCTTCGAAATTTAGAGTGCAAAAACAATGATTTTAATCCATATAACCTTTTGCAATGTAGTACTTTGTAAGTTCAAAAAAAGTTAGACAATCACTAGGGCTTTAAACCATCAATTTATTTTGAGGCAAACTAATATAATACTTAAAGTTCCTAAGATTTGTCGATATCTGTAATTACATCTTACATAGAACATTATATAAGAAATGGTAAACGACGCAACACTGGTTAATTACACTACACACGCGACAAATGAACAAATTTGTACCAAAGAAACGTATTCCACGTAAAGTCAAGTTCTTGTTCAGACTGTATAGCCAAAACGAATCTCGGATCCTTTAATTCTCATGAACTTGTCTCTCTGGGGCAAATGTTTCCGTGTGAATGTCCATCCAGTGGACAGCTCGGCGAGTTCAATAAAACAAGCGCGCGCGCGCGAGCGAACTAATTACCGCTCAGCGCGCGAGAACAATTAGGAGCTGCTCGCGGAGCCGCACGAGCACGAGGAACCATCAAGCGAAGGCGCGCACCGCACGCGAGACGAGAAAATGGTCCAATGCGAGAGAGGGGTCGGCGTGAGCACTCTCGAAAATTCATTACTCCACACTGCTCTTGCTCTCTTTTAGCGCTTCGTGTACAGTCCTCTTATTATATTTCGCCGGTGCAATCGTGTGTATACACGATACGCCGTGGCTGTACGGCTCGCGCAGCAGCTGACATTTGTCAAGCCGAGATATAGCTATTATTTCACGGCCGCGCTCCGCTCTTTTTTCTTTCTTCATCTCTCGCGTCTCATCGCGCCTCTTCCTCATCGCCTCTTATGAGAACACCCTTTGCCTGGGTTCACACGCGCCGGAAGGTAAGGTCGAGGTCGTTCTCTCTCTCTCTCCCTCTCGTGCGCTCTCTCGCTATCTCCCGCTTTTATTGCCGTTTAAATTCCTTTCCACCGAGGTTTGGCCCCATCCCCACTCACTCTTCTCCTTTCTTTTCTTTTATTCTTTTCTATTCTTGTTTTTTCTATTTCTTCACTTTCTGAAATCAAGTACTCTTCGCATTCCTTCTAATGCCTTATCGGTCAGATCAGTTTAATTATGATAAGGCTTAAGTATAAGGTATACTTATAAATGCTTACAGGGTTGGGAAATTAAAATAAATAAATGGATTACCCAATCGTTTTGATTCATACCGCGTATTAAATAAACATTTTTACTTAAAAATTCTCTTGTAATACCAAATAAATTTGGATATTTTTCAGAGCGCATAATTTGTATAGCGCGTAAATGACCGTCATCCGTACAAAGTCGTGTAAAGTATCAATTAGGCATATAAAAATAACTTATGAAAATGCATGCTTTCGTAATCGAGATTGATTTATTTTGCGAAGACCGGTTGCAATTAAAAAAGGAAATCGTAACAAGTACACAAGGTAAAAAATGAAAGGGCGATTGTGAATATAATCAATATATATTGAAAAATAAGAATTCCGCCGAATGACTGCGCAAAGCATTCATGTAACACGTGAAGACGCATTAAATTAAAACTTACATGACATAGAACAACCAGAAAAATTTCACTTCAATATTTTAAAAATCTACGAACATGAATTAATAAAGCCAGAAAATTGCCAAGAAAAGTAAATACAAAATTTCACATATACGAAGATATTAAACAAGTTGGCTTGTATAATTTTTCATTATCTCACTTATTAAATGTACAGCTGTGATTTTAATTAAAATTCGCCTGCGCGGGAGGCATTGCAGGTGTATAGCTGCCGAGCCATAGGCTTATATCACACACACATTTATAATTCGAACATGTTTTATCATTTCAGCCACAGCTTCTAAACTACGTACAGCACTCGAGTGCAATCTATCTCCCGAAGTAATACTAATGCCTTCGTGTAGTCTTAATGCAGTCTATGTTTCTTTCGTCCCATCGACTCTTTAAATCCCCGCGCACGCATACATGCACGTACCCAGCGAGTTCATAAATCAAACACAGTACTCACTCGGCTCTTCGGCGTCTCTCAATACATGCGCGAAACCATCAATTCTGCGCGCGATCGCGCCTCCAAAGACGAGCGCGCGCGAATTTTCCACCGCGAGGAAAGGAAAAAAGAAGGAAAGAAAGGACGAGTCGGGCAAAAACGCGAAAACGCGAAATAAGCGGTGTTGCGCGCACACGCTAGAGCTCCCACACTTATTATGCAGATAGAAACTTAAGAGCCCGCGCGTAATTGCCCTTTCAGCGCTGCGCGTGTGGCCGCTTTTACCGGGGTGCACGCGAATCGACAAAAAGGAGGAACCGCGCGCTATAATAATCGATCGTTAATTCGGCTAATTGGCGGGCGTGATCGCCTCCTACGTCTATCGCCGGATTTTACAACGTACCTTTCACTCGGCCGAGTTCGCGTGCGTGCGGCGCGACGCCTTGACACTCGCGAGTGTGGCATCCTCGAGTCGTCGCAGCGCGCTCGTGGCGCGCACTGCTTTCTTTAGCGTGGCAGCGGAGCTCCTCGCTCTTTCACTCGCGGCCTCGGCGAGCTTTTATGTACCTTTTGCCTTGCGCGAGCCGTAGCGGCTCATCCCTCGCAAATGCCTAAAGCAAATACGGCTCGGGAGCCTTTTATTTTGCTGCCACCTCGCGTACGCAAATGTTTTTGCTTTATCCTTTTTTTCGCATACTTGGCTTCTCCACTCTGGGCGTGTTTCCGTTTTATTTATCTGATGTGTTTACGCGCGCGGGTACGTTTATTTAATAAATGCTTGCGAGGGATTAATTTAGCATGAAAAATAATATACAATTATTTCCTCGTGTAACACGACATAATGTTCTTAAACCCTCGAGCACATTGTCGGACTTTCGATTGATTTTCGTGAAACTTGGTCTTCAGAGGTTTTTTTTTGGGGTCACGGATTACGAACTTCAAGGCGAAATTTGGAAATTTTAAAATTCAAGATGGTGGACTACAATTTCTTTCTTTTTTCAAAAAAGTAACTATTTAATAAAGTATAAACTATGTTTATTTTATAATATTTTTACAGTTTAAAAAATATATTTCCCAGCACACAAATTTATAATACAAATATAAAAACACATTGATTTTTTTCTCCAAAATGATTATGCTGACTTGTGATTGAACACATTAATTTATAATATACCACAAAGGATACTTGAGAAAATTTGATTCGCTTTATTTCGTAACTCAATTATTTGAAATTTAAAATGTTCCATGTACCAGTTTTAAACCAATAAACCTGGAACTTTATATATAATTTTCTCTACCTAGATATTTATTTTTGAAAATTAACAGAAGCATTTTTTTAATTTATAAGATTAGTAGAAAATAAGTTTCAGTTATTCAAATAAACAACTAATTAAATTATCTACTTTCAAAACGAATGTTGGTGTAAGTAGTTAATTATAATTATAAATCTAATTTTAAAACGACTCTCTTAAAATAAAGATCTCAGTTTTAGTTACGAAATAAAGCGAATAAATGTTTTTTAAATACTTGCTAGAAGTTCTTCAATAAAAATGCACATAACTACTTTATTCTTTAAATAATTGTCTAAAAATTTCTTTACATATATTTCTATGCTATTTATATTTTTTATTTGTTATTTCTCTTACTTGTTTACTTTTTGAAGATTTCGAGTTATTTTCCAGCTTATAATGATTTTTGCATGCTACTGTATTTTCTTTGTGATATTAACAAGATAAATATCGTTCATTTATCTCTAACAAATATCGTTCAATTAGTTTAAAAATGTTTTCTCCATACGTTTCCATACTCCTACCTCCATTTAGTTCTAAATAGATCAATATATAAAGAAAACTTGTGAAATACAACAAGACCAGCGCATTAACACCTCTTACCGCGGAATCAAGGTATCTCGCGAGGATCTTAACGATGTGTCAGTACTGTACGCCGCCGCTGAATTTGCAAGTGCAGATCTAAACTGTCTTAGAAAGTGCAATAACTCTGAAAATATTTTCACCTCACGGAGGCGCAAAAGAGAATAGCAAAAGCGTGCACATGCAGCAGCAGCAGCAGCAGCAGCAGCAGCAGTTGCCGCGAAAAAGGAAGAGAAGCGTTTTACGAGCTGAAAACACTCAATTACGTCGGCGCGCTTTTCCAGGAGGTGCTCGCGCGCGCGCGCTGCTCTCTGGGGTGCTATACGTAATACAAACCCAAGGTACAAACGACTTACAGATCGCGATCACGACGGGAACGGTGTACGCGAGTCTCTCGTTGTTTCCTTATACACAATATTTCTCGGATGCGACGCCCAGGTGAGTGACATACACGCAGACTGCTGCTGCTGCTGTTGCACCGAGTGCACGAGCTGCGCTCGGCCGTTCCCACGGCTTTCTTTCCTAGATGCTGCTCCACTCTCTGCCGTACCTTGCCGCGGCCAGGCCCTTATTTTTCATCTCAATTACAAGCTTTTTCTTCTGTTTTCCTTGCTTCACAGCCTTTTCACTAATTCGCTTTCAACAGCTCTTTGTTGTACGTGGAAAGGTAGTTTGTTTGCTATGTCTCTTGCTTCTGCAAAAGCAAACTTTATCTCAAGCTTTAAAATTTTAAATATATTATAGAGATTCTTAAGTCTTAAAACAATTTTTTTGTAACAATAATATAATAATAAGCTTAAGGTAAAAATTTATATTTAGTAAAAGATCAGGAATTGTAGATCCTGATCAGGAAATGGGTCCGTTACGGTACGCAACTGTTGGAAATGCTCGTTTACATGTTAACAGCTAATAGATTCACGATCAAAATAGATTTAGAGAAATTACGGAGAAACATTACACACATTTTCTATTTAAATTATAGCGTTTTATATAGATAGCATCTTTTATTAGCTTAAGATACAATCATAAATCAAAGTATACTTTTCTACTAAAATAAAGTGTATGTTGAATTAATATATATAGAAATATAAACACACCTTCAACTAGTAGTGTTTCGCTATATGACAAGTCTCACAAACACGAAGTATCATATACTCGAAAGCAACAAAGACGTGATCGTTGCTTCAGGCTGAAAATTGAACTGACTGAATAGAGGGAGACAATCGCTGCATACTAGAAACGAAGAAAGCGCCTACCTAGCAAACGTTCTCTATATGCTAATAATTATCAATGAAAGAATAGTCCCTACTATTTATCTTGTAGAAAGGTGTACGTGTGCAACAGATACTCGGTATAGTTAGTAGAATATCGGAATGTCGAGCAGTGCGAGAAGAATAATGCATCGAAAGCCTAGGGGCACACGTCACACGTATATATACATGTATATACACAGAGCCTTACACGGAGGTAGGTATAATATCATTGTTTAGCGCTGCGGAGGCACACACGAAAAGATATAATTGAATATCACGTAGCCTGTCGCGAGGCGTGAGAGGAGGTGTGGCAATGACAGCGTTTCAGACGCTGCTTAACATAAGGAACGAGCTCCCACACGACGACTCCAAAGACTCTCCGACCTATAGGTACACTGAAAAAAAATTGTTAATTCTAAGTAAACGTTTCTTTGAATCGTACTGAGAAAGGATTTATTTGATAATAGTAAATATTTAATTATGTTTAGACTGGTATTCATCAATTCAATAAATATTTACTAAATTTAAGAAATATTTACTTTATTTAAGCAAATCCTTTTTTAGTACGATTCAAAGAAACGTTTACTTAGATTTAACAATTCTTTTCTCAGTGTAGACTATTATACGAAGCGCGCATCAGGTCTATGAGAATGCTAGGCGAGAATTCCGAATGGCCCGCGCGTGCGCGGCTGCGGATCGTAATTTTTCGGCAGCTGACTGCTTCTCGTCCTCGTTTTTTCCTGTACGCACTTCTCCCAGCCAGTTGTGTTTTATTCGCTTAAGCCCGTCCCATTTCTCCCACAGCGCCAGCGTGGCATATAGAATCACCGAACAAGTGGATGACACCTGCGATTATACAGGTAGGTAGTGACAAATTCTCTAGATTTGCGAACGAGGAGTTATGGCGAGTCTTTAAGAGCTTTTGACACTTTCGTTTTAATGCTGCCATAGTAATAAAATACAAATGTTTATTTGCCCACTTGTTGGCACATACAAATTGTCGTGTTTAACAAGCACATATATATGTTTTTACTCGAATAACTATATATAAATATTTAAATAATTAAATATTTAAATATAATTAGCCTTTCTTTCTTTTGAACGTAAACTGTACATATTTTTGTATATACTAGGATCATTTTAAATAAATTTAAAAGATATACAGATTATTTATCTTTTGTAGTTGTCTAATACTTAGAAACACCTAAACAAATATTCAGCACGTGTAAATCAAACTTTACACGGTAAACGATTGTATATTGGGCCAATACTACCAGTACTGACAAAAAAAGAATATTTTGTCATCCTTTTTTTGGGTCAAATATATGCATACATGTGTATATGTATATGTTAATTGTGAACACTAAAAAGGGTGAATAATAAACTTTAAAAAATTGAACCGACTTAAAATGATATAACGCTTTAATAAATAAAAAATAATACTTTCTGGAATAACGAAATGTTGACTAAGTATTAAATCAAGATAATAAACATGTGATGAAGCCTATTATTTTCTCAATCCCATTATTACATAAAGTATTATTTTTTATTTCTTAAACGTTCTGTTTTTTAAAGTCTGTTCAATTTAAAAATAAATTTGTATTATAATAACGATGTTTTGAAGGTTTCCTAAAAATTTTAAGTAAATCCTCTTCAAAATTGCTTTTATATACTCATGGATTATATGAATGTTGATGCTAAAATTTTTATGTAAATCTTATACCAAGTTGTAGAGAAATACCAAAGAGATAAATGATTTGCATATTTTTAAAATATGTACATTAAATTCCATTTCAGGTGAATAAAATTTCAACTTTGAAGATGTGTCTTGTTTTCTAAGCCCCCAGCGAAGGCTTATCCTATTAATTAAAATTCATTAAATCATATCCAACAAACAAAATATTAGCTCCAATTTCAACACAGAATCGAACATTAACCGCGTGCAATTTTTCAAAGAAGCTTCGAAAGAGGAAGTACTTAACGAGGTCGCCCAATGGACCCAGTGCAGAGCGTATTACTGCACCCCTGCGGGCCGCGATACGACCGCAGCAGCAGCAGCAGCAGCTATTACGGTAAGTGGCCGGTGCCTACCGCAGATCCCCGCGCGCTTGTTGTTGTCCAAAAGTAGCGAATAGGTATGCGCGCGCACGCGGACAAGTCCCGCGTACAAGGCAGGTATATATTCCTATACGTGCATACGCGCTCCGGCGGCTCAGGGATGGCGTGCCGCACGGTGCACGGTGCGCGGTGCGTTGCATGCGCAAGTTCGTGAACTAGCGGTCCCCCCCAAGTAGGCGTACTTTCGAAAACTAATTTATAACCTGCGTCGCATTGGAAATCGAGAACTGAGCTGCCGCTACGACGCCGGGTAGATAGCGGATAAACAGCCGTTAAATCCCCCGCGTGCGCGCACTGTGCACTCTTATGAGCGCGGGCTGCTGCTGCACGCGAGGGACTTGCACTGCGCAGGACCCAACTTTGCAGTCGTATAACGGCACTTTTTTATAAATTAGACGCGCACGCGCACTTCGGCTGTATACCCACCGCGGATAAGTGCCCGCTTCGGCCCTGTGCGAGCGTACTTTTTTCGTGTTTCTATGGGCGATATTATTGGGATGGACACGTACCTCTTGCCGGCAGGAATAGAGTTGTATATGGCGGTTTGATATAAACGGGATAAAATTGGATACAATTCACTAATTCAATCATTTGGATTGCACGCAGGATAATTGTAAGCTTCGAAGAGCTTGAACTTTGAGCAATCTTGGAATCTTTCACGGTTCGGAAAGACTTTAAAACACCGTTTTTCAAAATTATAGACCCACGTTTCCATAAGAGTCTGCCGTTTATAAGCGAATCCGGGGCGCGATGATTGAAGTAACATCATGAGACTGTTAAGTTATTGAATGTTGCTGAACGTCGGACGAAAGCAGTTATTCAAAGGGTCAATTAGAATCCTTCATGTAAGTAAATATATACATGACACATTTTTTTTCGGAATGAAATAAAAGATTTTATCTGAACTAGGTATTAGGATTAATTTATAGAAAAAGATTTCAGGAAAAAGATAAGAAAAAATATATATACTCCATCGCGTTAAATGTATACTATTAGATCCTGAGTGTTGCTAAGACCTACCACATTTTTCACAAAACCATCGCATTTATTATCTTATATAATGATCCTATCATATTAAGATTGCTTTCCGTTAGTGCTTAAATGCTTCTCATGTAAATATCTACTTTGACTTTTCACCTTTCGTTATTATGTAAAAAGTTGATCACTACCTATAAAAAAAAATGAGTTTCGGGATGTTTACTATACAATAGTGTCATAATACTTATATATTTCAGTATTAATTTATAGCAATCTTCAATGAAGCAACAATCAACAAAAACTTGTAATAATATAAGTTTAAAAACTGAAAAATTAAATTCATCGCCTTGACCTTTAAATTTTTGTATTAAGAGTCCGTAAAACAAGAAAAAAAATAATTAAAAACTGCCGCACTAAGTCTTTTTATACAAAAGTACAGCTCGCAATTAATTAAAAATTAACCAATGCAAAGAAATGCATTAACGTCGTCGGTGTTGTTTTCTCAACTCTTAACACTCTTTTTTTCTTCATACGATCCCATAACGATCCGAACATAACAATAAAAGCTTATTTTATTCATCGATTACGTCAAGCACACGCGGAGCACTCTCAAGAGCCAACGGGTTATTTAGTGGTGTCAGTCTTGGACCGAATCATTTACATAATGCGCTAAAAATGATGGCGAACCATTACATAAATGTGTCCCGACGGAGCAGCCCGCGCGAATGTGATTCCGGAGCTACAAAGAGAATGGATGGCAGTGGATGCACACACGCGCATAATACACTCCGACGCCTCGTATATAGGACCGGTCCATTAAAGCAAGCCGTCGCGAAGCCTTTCGTCGAAACGGCAAGTGAAATATCGGTCCTCGATGAACATTCGTCCCGTGTCGTGCGTGCGTTCGCGATAATTACGCTCTGTTTTTGTCTCTCTCGCGCTCCGCGCGTAAAATATATGTATATATACAATCGACGCGCCGGGCCGATATGCGCAGTGATGACCGACGAGCTGCCGAGCGGTGAAAGTAAAAAGAGCCGCCGAGAGCATGCACGCATCTCTGAAAGAGAAGGTGCGTGCAGCATCGCGAAGATGACGTAGCTGCAGCGCGCGGCGATGATGCCGAGCGACGATATAGCGCGCGATCCGCTCGGATCTTTCTTCCTCTCCTCTCGTGTGTGTAAATATACCTTCGCTACTGCTGCATCTTCTTTTTCGCTTTATCTCTCTAGTTTTGTGCCATAGGGTATGGCGCGGGGGCTACTCGAATAGCTTAGATAACGCGTCAAGTGATCGAACTGCCGAGTCTACGCGCGCGCACATTTTTGCCGGTCGAGTCAATAAATTCGATGGCGATCTCTCGGACAGTGCAGCTGAACCGCAGCGCTGTGTGTATTCCGCGAGACTCGCTGCGGAGCTGATTTTTTTCCGGGAAGCCTTTTTCAGAGCTCTCAGCCGCGCCGTACAGTATTTTACTTTGCCCGACGCCGGCTGCTGACTTTACACACGTGACGCGCAGGAATGAAGTTTACCCTTTTTATGTACGCGTAGCGCGTTACTCGCGCGCTCCTGCGTGAGACATTTCGTGCGCGCCTTTTAACCTCGTCTTATTGTCTTTCGTGACGGTTCAATCGATTTTTGATACGTGAATGTACAGGGTGAGAGCCGCAAATTATGAGATTAACCGGCTGTCTGATGTTCGATCTTTTTTATCCTTTATTCTAAATACTTCGAACATTGTCGAAGTACTTAGAATCTTCGATTATACTACTGGCTTATCTTTCGCATTGTGATTTCATGAACAAAAAATTGAAAAATTAGTATTATTGATGTTGGTTTATTTTCAACGCTTCGTACTGTACGTAAGCGAGTTAATTTTTCACTCTATTAAACAGTATCCGATATTACTTTATTATCAAAATAAAATTTATATTAAAATTTAATTTACCCGAATAAAGTGTTAAATTCATTTTAGAGTGGTGTAATAAAATATACTTGTAATGAATAAGGAGTGAGCGAACAAAACCTGATAATTCTGCCGTTTTTATTTCTGCGAAATTTAAGCAATAGTACATTGTGCATCAAGGAAAGAAAATGAGCATGGGTGAGGTGCTGAAAATACCTCACCCGAGTCTGAAACAGCTTTTCTTCCCGTGTTACACACCGTATTTTATTAACAAAGGCATGAAATTAATATTCTGGCTTATAGAAAAATACCACATTGTGTAACAAGGGAATAAAGTCGAAGAATATTCCTGACGGTTGATTTACTGCCCGAGGGAATAGTTGACTTTATTCTCGTGTTACATATAGAACTTTATTCACGACATAACTATGGCTACTTTATTGACTTGGCCACTTTCTTTCTCCATTTACTAATTTTAAAGGAGCGATATATACAAAATAGTACATTATGTAACAATGGAATAAAGTCGAAGATTATTCCCGAGGGTGGGTTTACTGCCGGAGCTAAGCGAGGGAAATAATCACCCGAGGGAATACTCGACTTGAGTTCCGTGTTGCCATGCATATAGAACTTTACTCCCGACTTAACTGTGGCCATTTTATTGACTTAAAAAGAGGGACTTCCGGTAAGAACTAGAATTTATTGATAATGTATATTAATATAAAGAAAAATAATTAAAAAAAAATACATTTGCGGGAAAAAAAATTTGCAGGAAAAAAGTAGATATTTCCAACAAATACGGGAAAAAAGTAGATTTGCGGGAAAAAGTGGATTTACGGGAAAAAATTAACAATTTTTTTCCCGCAAATGCCTTTTTTTCTTATTTCCCGCAAATGCTATCTCTGTTTTTCTTCAATTTTGTACTTTTTCTGTCTCTTTCCGTGGGCCCACTCTTCAAATCAATAAAGTGGCCACAGTTAAGACGGAAATAAAGTTCTATATGCAACACGGGAATAAAGTCGACTTTATTCCTTTGTTGCATAATGTACTATTTTTTCACACTTCGTTCCTTTGTACTTTGTTATAACACGCTCGAAATGCGTAATTTTCTATCCCACTTTCAGGCATGAAAAAAGTCCTATTTCAGGCCTATAAGAAACATTCTTTTCTAATTTAAATGATATAACATATTATAGATGTTCTTTTAATGGTTGAATTTTGTATTTGAATTAAAAATAACATAATTATAAATTTAAGAGAAATTAGGTATGCAAAACGATAAAAAAAGCACATAAAAATAATTTTCACCAGAAGTAGAAGTATACGGTTTTGCTCGCCCACTCCTCAAAATATGTAAATATTATCGTAATTTTTCCGAATACAGCTTGATTTGTCATCCATGCAAAAGCGATAAATATTGAGGTTGCTCGCAGAATTTAAAACTTATAACAAATGATCCTCCGGCATAAGCGTTATGAAAAAGATTCAAAAATTTCTACTCACTATATTGTAGTAATATAACGCATTACGATGTTTAATGGGGTATTTCCACGGTGTAAACAGAACTCATTATAAGTAAAGCACGAGGCTTTATCAGTCGTACATGCTCGGTGCAAAAAAAAGAATACAAAAAGAAGAAGGAGAAGAGCGCGGAAAAAGCGCGACTGATTAAAAGCCGCTCGCCCTCGACAATGTTGCTGAAAAGAAACAAACAAACGATAAACAATCCGGAGATATAAAATAAATAAGGCTCTCACGGGTATCCCCGCGTGCGCTGCCGAGCTTACAGAGCTCAGATTCCAGAGATACTCTCGTGGGCTGGAGCGCGCGCGTTAAGAGATGCTAAATCAGAAATCCACTTATGAGCAGGAATTCGCGCGAGCGTATCAACAGAGGCGAATCGGGGCCCAGCGCAGCTGTACGTGCGCCTGCATCGTCTTGCCGTATGTTTCGCAGCATCCGCACGTAGTCCGGCCCTCCTCCCCCTCTCTCTCTCTCTCTCTCTCACTCTCTCTCTCTATCTCTATCTCTCTTTCTCTCTCTCTCTCTCTCTCTGCCTATCTCTGATTCTTCCCTCGTATATCGAAACAACGAGCTGCGCGAATCGGAGGTAGAGACGCCCGCGGAGCAAAAAGATCGGTAACTCTGTATCTCGATCTCGTCGTTTATTAAATCTCTCGATCCTTGCGAAAAAATAATTAGTATTCGTTATTTTGAATTGACGATTATTCGCGACTTGCAGTACTTGGAAGAATGAAAAATTGAAAATTAAAAGGTCTTTATTTTCATGATAATGAGATGTAAGATTTAGTAAACGACAAATTTTTTATAGTAAATTCAATTTCTATCTGCCTTTTAATACGGATACACTAGAACCTATGTAGGTACATACTTATGTTACTATTTAAATGAAAGCCAAATCTATTAAAAATTTATATTTGTAAGTGTAAGTTGCTTAATAAATAAATGGTTATTTCGCGGATTAAAATATATTGGTGTAATGAATTTCGAAAGAAAATGAAATCTAAAAAATATCTACTGATCACCCTACTTGCAATTATATAGGTGAAATGTAACTTGGAAATTATGACGAAATCTGGTCTACTTATGCATATTATAAGATCCCCCATATACGGGTTACATCTTGGGCTAACACAGTCTGGCTGTGCAATGTATTGAAACTCACATTTTTTACACTGGTAAATCATTGAAATGTTCATTAACTTAGTAATATTATAAGTTTAAAGAGTACATTCGCTTATACATTTTATTCTCGCAATATAATTGCAAAAAATGGTGAGTGGGAAGGGCGACTCAATTTCTCGTAACTAAGCTTGGCAAATTCACGTTATGCATGTATTACAGTATTTATCCAATCAGCGAAAGACTGTAGCATAAAAACTTTTTATAGACAGTCGGTATACACTAAAAATAGATACATTTTAAAATACTATCATTAAATAACCGCAGCAACTAGATTTAATCGATTCGACACAAGAAGTAAATTCATAATCGAAGCACTGTACCTATATAAAACTACGATACTCCTTATAGTGCCAGCAAAATCTTAAAATCAATTTCTCAATTCCGCCAGACTAGCGCCCTGCAGGCTGAAAACGGAGAAGCGAAGATCGGATGAGAAAATCAGCGTAGTCGAGGGAATAAGGCAACGCAGTCTTCGCTAATACAAGATCGGGTTGAAGATCGGCGTCGACTTTCGTTTAATGGAGCGCATACGCGTTACCGCAGGACGATTCATTATACGCAGGTGCGACTTTTTCCGCTCGATTACCTATATACATCGTGGCAGAGCGTTGACGTTTAACACGTACGACATCGGCGGCAATGTCGCCACAATGACGAATCGCCGGTGTACAAGCAGCCGCGGAAATCGCCGCTGCTTATCGCGAGCGAGCCCTGGCGATCGTCTCATTATCGGACGAGTTGCCGCGCGTCGTCTTTGGGATGCTGTACTTGTCGGGCGTATAGTGAGCGATACGCGACTTGATTGATACGTTACGCTTTTTCATTGCTCGTGCAGTACTACTTACACGCGATTCGCTCCGCGCGCTCGCCTCTCTTTATTTACCCTTCGTTTGCCGGTAATTAGCCTCTCCGCAACTGTCTTAATTTATTCATTTGAAAAGGTTTGATAAGCATCGAGCTTTAATAAAGTCGTAAGTTAACTGGTTCATTAATTTAGGTAGGAGGAATGCCAATGTCGGTATTATGGAAATTTTTTCAATTACTTTGAGAATCTCTTCGAGAAAATTGGCCTGATTGACTGAACAGTGAACGCGGCGTTTGTGTATAGCGCACGAGGCTTGAAAGCAATTTTCTCGCATTCGCGCGCTACAAAAAATGCGGTCTTTAACAAGAGATAAATATTCATTACGCACACACAGTACGCGGAAATTAATGTTGCGAATATTTTCGAACAAATTCCCCGTGTCTATTTAGTCCGCGATAGTCCGAATATAGCAAGAGCAGCTGGATCAGGTGTATGTGTGTGTTGACGCGCGAAATGTTACGAATAATCCCGGAGAAACGTTAATATAGTTATTGAAGGCTATTTATAAGCATAATAGACGCGGACGTAAGGAGGGTATCAAAAGGCAATTTCTTAAAACGGCGCACCTATCCGCGCTACAGTCTACAGCGCAATATATCCGAATGTAGCACACCAGGCATCAGGATATTTA
The DNA here is from genome assembly GCA_949152435.1 of Gastracanthus pulcherrimus. Lineage (NCBI taxonomy): Eukaryota > Metazoa > Arthropoda > Insecta > Hymenoptera > Pteromalidae > Gastracanthus > Gastracanthus pulcherrimus. Next base: position 184,500,966 of record OX424574.1, read on the forward strand.
CGGTGTTGTAGGTACGCGCTCGGGATGAAAAAAAAGCCGGCAGTTTAGCACATACGTATGCATATTAAAATGGCGCGAGTGAAGCGCTTAGTTGGCCGGCCGGTTGGCGCGCGATGAAGTCGTTCGTTATACTTTCTCAATGTCTGCGAATGGCGCTCTTCCGGGCTCTCGCTTTTTTTTTCCCCGCCTACCGCGAGCCGAAGCAAGCCAGAGCGAGCTATAAGAGAGATAGAGAGAGAAGAAGAATCGCGCCGTCTCGCTTTATTACGGCTTAACAAGCCCGGCGCGGCCCGCCAAGCCTGCTACATGCACTATAGGTACGATCCACGCGCTCGCGATAATAAACGTCAAGCCATTAGGCACGCGCTTCGCGGCGAATATAGCCCCGGCCCCATAAGAGAGCAGCAGCTAGCCCCGGCCCGCTTTGCACCGCACGCGATTTACAATGAGTGCAGCAAGCGCCCGTGCAGACCGGCAACTAGGTACTCGCCTCCCTCCGTGCCGCATTTTTTTCTCTCCTCTTCCTTGCAACCTACTATACCTTCTCTCTCGGCGATATTTTTAGTTTTCAAGACACGAGCTTTGTAACGGGGGACCGGACCTTTCCTCATTCATATAATACTTTTAATCTGGTACTACCTGGTTTGCCTGCGTTTCTAGGAAATAGTAGAGGTTCATGTTTGAAATTCTAGTATGAAATTTTTCAAGAAAAATCAAATGCGAGTAATAATGTGATTAATCATCGCCATTTTTTAAATTGAATTTTCATTATTCGTTTTGAAGTTATAATTTTATGTTTAATATTGCGTTTTTTTATAGAGTTAAAAGGAGAATGATAGCTAATCCAAATATTTTTGCGGTAGATGATAGATAATTTAACCCCTTGACTGTCAGGCAGAGTAAAACGTTTGTGTGCTAACAAGGAGAGTGTACGAAGTGTGGGTCGCGAATTTTGATGAGGCTTTGAAAGCTGCTTTCTGGTGCCTAAAAATGGCCCCAACACCCGTCGTTTTGCTTAACGAGCCCCTGTTATCGAAATATAGCCAATTATGCCCTAAATACCCGTTTTATAGTGAAAAAATATAATTCAGATCATAACTCCGAAAAATTTTTACTGAGAAAAAAAACCTAAAGGTCGGTAAAAGTGGAACGAAATAGCTTTAATTTCCGCTTTATTTTATATAAAAATATGAATCTCCTGCAATGTTATTAATTGTCTAGAAAGTGATAAAAAACTCATGAAAAATTGAAGATTTTAATTTTATTTTAAATCGCTGATTTTTCATGCATTTCTTATTACTCTTTCTAATAGTTAATAATTTTGCAAGAGATTAATATTTGTATACGAAATAAAGCGGAAATTATAGCTCTTTTATTCTACTTTTACCTACTTTTGGATTACTTTTTCTGAGTAAAAACTTGCGAAGTTATGATCTGAAGTAAAGGTGCCATTTTTTCACTAAAAAACGGGTATTTGGAGCATATTTGGATATATTTTGATAACAGGGGCTCGTTAGCCAAAACGGCGGGTGCTGGGGTTCATTTTTAGGCACCAGAAAACAGCTCTCAAAGTTTTATCAAAATTCGCGACCCTTACTTCGTACCTCTCCTTGTAAGTATGCTTTCGAACGGAAAATCTTGATATTTGGTATTCCATACTCATTGTTTCAGTCATATTGAATTTAAAAATTCTGACTTTAAATGTGTATTTAGCAACCTAAAAAACATAAAAGCACCCATTGACAATTTAATTGTCAAAATTAAATTTGACAATTACAAAATTAATGATTTATCATATATAAAAACTTATTCTGAAAATCTTGATTCGAGTACTTGAAAATAATATCAGAGATCGTGCCAAACCCAATTCCGATCGGTCTCGATTAATGATACCGATTACTCAATAATTTATTTTCTACATTTTTGTATGAACCTTTTCACTATTTTAGTATTATATTCTGCGATGCTTCCTCTCCTAGGGGTTGCGGGACCTTGTCATGGTACCCACGGGGAATGTAAGGTGGGGGGACGGTTCCCCTCTCGATTCACTGGACTCTATAAATGGAATTCCTAGTACAGTGGGTGGGGGATTGAGCAACTCGATGGCCTGGGTGGAGTGGGCAGAGGTCGACGGGGGTCGTACCGCCGTTCTCGGTCGATCTGAGTCCGCAAGGCCCTAACCTAGGCGTGATCGAACTTCGCCTGAGTTCTTCCTGTGTGTCAGGGCCCTCTAACTCCCTCTCGCGGGGTCCGGAAAACCACCTCATTTCCTGCCCGGGGGAGTAGGGAAGCACAGCAGATCCCAGATGACGAACAAACAACCCAACAACCTAGACTAGGTGACGCCTGGTTGGGTTCCTATTGACTACCGCAGGTACTCCGGCAAAGTCGCCTGCACAACACTTTAGTATACTAACCACACACATAGCGGGGCATCCTGCGCTCGATGTGTGGTATGGCGCGGCTCTCGGAACGGTGTCCAATCGGGACTTGCAGATCGAGGGTACAGGTTAAAAACTGGGGCTGATATTACAGGGGCCCGATGATATCTAGCACATTGATCTGGTTGCCCTATCAACCGGCGAAAATCCCTCAAGGGCAGAAGTGCTGGATGGCGACCAGATAGAACCCTGCTGTGCTGGGGGGGGGGGCTCTATAGTATGTGTGTGTAACGGTTGTGCCAGAGTGCCCCAAAGTAGGAGCCTCGGCAGGGGGCTGAACTCGAAGTTATCGAGGCGAGTCACTGCTGAGGTTGTCCAAGACTACGATTTTTGCCCCGGAAATAAGATCCCGAGGTCATAATGTTACGTCTGATAAAACAAAACCCCGACCTTAAAGTGACCACGTGGAAGTTCTTCGGCTCCAAAATAGTCGAAGAAGCCAATAAGAGAAAGACGGAAACGTCGGTAAACATCCTCTTATAGAAGAGTCCAAGGACGTGTTCTGTGGTGCAGCCTGGCTGAAGTGCGTACAGGTATAACATTAATCCAAGAACCATGGATTAGTAAGGATAAAATCGTGGGGCTGGGGGCAGCGGAATGCTTTTCCATGGAAGCGAAGGTCATCCCAGAATCTGTATCTTAGTAAAGGGCATGAAATGTGAGACCTGACCGAGGTTCTGCTGGAAGGATCGCATCACGGTTGATTAAAATGAGATGGAAGAATGGCACAGAAAGGGAGATTGTGGTAGGTGCTGTTTATTTTCCATACGACTATGAAGTGGGACCATCCCGCGAGGAGGTAAAGAATCTTATTTCAGAGTGCAATTCTTCTAGGCCTACTTAACGTTCGAGAGGTAGTGATAGACATTACTCTGGTTTCAAGGAGTTTGTGGAGGCTTATCTCAGGCTGGAGAGTCTCGGGTGAGCTCTCCATGTTAGATTATAGCCATATTCTGGTCGAAATCAAGGAGGTTCAGGAAGAGCGGAACCAATGGAGAAACCTCAGGAGAACAAATGGGGATGGCTACGTAAGTGATATGTCAATAAAAATGGCGGCTCTCACGGATTCGTATAACTCGACAGAGAATAACGATAAGAATTGCGAACTTATCCAAGACGCAATTATTGATGCTTACGAAAACTGTGGCCTCCGCGACAAGATCAGCTTGGTGGAACATGAAACTAGAGCTTCTGTGGAAGCGAGTAAGGAAATTGTTCAATAGATCGAAGAGAACGAAAAGCCACAGAGAACGAATGTTTTTTAAATTCGCTTAACAGGATTACAACAAAGCAATAACTTTAGCACAACGGGAAGGCTACAAGAAGCACTGTGAACAAATTAACAGTTGCTCCGAAATGGCTAGACTGTGTCGTATCCTGTCCCAAGAGAACAAGAATCATGCGGGCTCCAACAAATTTCCCTCTGGAGAGCCCTATAAAGTAGCAGGGGAAAATGACATCTTTCCTGTACACTTACAGCAGGGGCTAGATGTGCTGTTATCACAATTGGAAAATCTATTTAAGGTATGCCTAACCTGGGGATATGTATTCCCCATAAATGGAGACTTGCGAAGGTAGTTCTCTTATCAAAACCTGGTAAACCAACTCATGAGGTTGCCAAGGACTACAGGCCAATAAACCTTTGTTCTCAAAACAATTGGAAAGATTGGTAGACCTTTACGTAAGGGATAGCGCTCTTGCAGCTCAGCCGCTGCATCCCAGACTACACGCTTAGCAGGCAGGGAAATCGGTGGATTCAGCCCTCAAAGAAGCTGTCAACCACATCCGCAAAGGAATGAAAAACAGAAGTATGATGCTGGCTGCTCTCTTAGACGTACAAGGCGCCTTTAACTTTAACACCACGGTAAGTGTCTATGCCAAGGAGCTGCTGACCACCGTCAATTAGGGTTCTTCGGTTAAGAGGAGGGCTGTCAGAGGAGGGTTCCCACACGGATGGGTCATGTCCCCGACGTTTTAGTCGCTCACGATCGATAGTCTCAGTAGATTACTCAACGAAGCAGGTTTTTACACACCAGTATAGGCGGATGACCTCCTCATACTGGTCATGGCAGACGACGGGATTATTTTGACTGAACTAATACAGGTTCTCTCTCTATCGTGAAAATCTGGTGCAAAAAGATGGGGTTATCCGCAAATTTATCTAAGACGGCACTAGTCGATTTCACGAACATATATAAAGTAAAACATTTTAAGCAAATCAATTAGTTCGGAGAAGAGCTCACCATCTCCAGGTCTGCCAAATATCTGGGGGTGACATTCGATAGCAAACTAAAATGGGAAAACCGTATGCAGGAGAAGAAAAGGAAATTTATAAGCGCCTATTGGGCATATAGGCAGATTTTTGGTAACACATCGGGTTTAAAACTCTCCATGATTTAATGGCTATATAACGTAGTACTCAGACGTAGGCTCCTACAGGGTACGATTGCCTGATGGCCTATGGTACTTGTTGAGTACTGGAAAGCAAACTCTGGACCGTATCCAGAACCTTCTGATAAGAGGAATTACGAGAGTAATTAAATCCATACCCCTTGTGGTGATGGGACACCTCCTAGACATTCCACCCATTAGACTTGAAGATGATAACCAAGGCGTTAAGTGCTAACGTACACTCATTACCTTGACCCTATGCGTCAATCTTTCAAGCGGAGGTAAGGGCAATTAGGGAAACCACGGTAAGCAAGCTGAGTGAAGAGCTAAGGGGCTCTGAGATGGTAATCTGTTCTGATAGTCGGGGGGCCCTCTCAGTACTTAGCAAAGTGGAAGTAACCTCATTAGAGGTATGGAAATGCGTGACGTCTGATAAAACAAAACCCCGACCTTAAAGTGACCACGTGGAAGTTCTTCGGCTCCAAAATAGTCGAAGAAGCCAATAAGAGAAAGACGGAAACGTCGGTAAACATCCTCTTATAGAAGAGTCCAAGGACGTGTTCTGTGGTGCAGCCTGGCTGAAGTGCGTACAGGTATAACATTAATCCAAGAACCATGGATTAGTAAGGATAAAATCGTGGGGCTGGGGGCAGCGGAATGCTTTTCCATGGAAGCGAAGGTCATCCCAGAATCTGTATCTTAGTAAAGGGCATGAAATGTGAGACCTGACCGAGGTTCTGCTGGAAGGATCGCATCACGGTTGATTAAAATGAGATGGAAGAATGGCACAGAAAGGGAGATTGTGGTAGGTGCTGTTTATTTTCCATACGACTATGAAGTGGGACCATCCCGCGAGGAGGTAAAGAATCTTATTTCAGAGTGCAATTCTTCTAGGCCTACTTAACGTTCGAGAGGTAGTGATAGACATTACTCTGGTTTCAAGGAGTTTGTGGAGGCTTATCTCAGGCTGGAGAGTCTCGGGTGAGCTCTCCATGTTAGATTATAGCCATATTCTGGTCGAAATCAAGGAGGTTCAGGAAGAGCGGAACCAATGGAGAAACCTCAGGAGAACAAATGGGGATGGCTACGTAAGTGATATGTCAATAAAAATGGCGGCTCTCACGGATTCGTATAACTCGACAGAGAATAACGATAAGAATTGCGAACTTATCCAAGACGCAATTATTGATGCTTACGAAAACTGTGGCCTCCGCGACAAGATCAGCTTGGTGGAACATGAAACTAGAGCTTCTGTGGAAGCGAGTAAGGAAATTGTTCAATAGATCGAAGAGAACGAAAAGCCACAGAGAACGAATGTTTTTTAAATTCGCTTAACAGGATTACAACAAAGCAATAACTTTAGCACAACGGGAAGGCTACAAGAAGCACTGTGAACAAATTAACAGTTGCTCCGAAATGGCTAGACTGTGTCGTATCCTGTCCCAAGAGAACAAGAATCATGCGGGCTCCAACAAATTTCCCTCTGGAGAGCCCTATAAAGTAGCAGGGGAAAATGACATCTTTCCTGTACACTTACAGCAGGGGCTAGATGTGCTGTTATCACAATTGGAAAATCTATTTAAGGTATGCCTAACCTGGGGATATGTATTCCCCATAAATGGAGACTTGCGAAGGTAGTTCTCTTATCAAAACCTGGTAAACCAACTCATGAGGTTGCCAAGGACTACAGGCCAATAAACCTTTGTTCTCAAAACAATTGGAAAGATTGGTAGACCTTTACGTAAGGGATAGCGCTCTTGCAGCTCAGCCGCTGCATCCCAGACTACACGCTTAGCAGGCAGGGAAATCGGTGGATTCAGCCCTCAAAGAAGCTGTCAACCACATCCGCAAAGGAATGAAAAACAGAAGTATGATGCTGGCTGCTCTCTTAGACGTACAAGGCGCCTTTAACTTTAACACCACGGTAAGTGTCTATGCCAAGGAGCTGCTGACCACCGTCAATTAGGGTTCTTCGGTTAAGAGGAGGGCTGTCAGAGGAGGGTTCCCACACGGATGGGTCATGTCCCCGACGTTTTAGTCGCTCACGATCGATAGTCTCAGTAGATTACTCAACGAAGCAGGTTTTTACACACCAGTATAGGCGGATGACCTCCTCATACTGGTCATGGCAGACGACGGGATTATTTTGACTGAACTAATACAGGTTCTCTCTCTATCGTGAAAATCTGGTGCAAAAAGATGGGGTTATCCGCAAATTTATCTAAGACGGCACTAGTCGATTTCACGAACATATATAAAGTAAAACATTTTAAGCAAATCAATTAGTTCGGAGAAGAGCTCACCATCTCCAGGTCTGCCAAATATCTGGGGGTGACATTCGATAGCAAACTAAAATGGGAAAACCGTATGCAGGAGAAGAAAAGGAAATTTATAAGCGCCTATTGGGCATATAGGCAGATTTTTGGTAACACATCGGGTTTAAAACTCTCCATGATTTAATGGCTATATAACGTAGTACTCAGACGTAGGCTCCTACAGGGTACGATTGCCTGATGGCCTATGGTACTTGTTGAGTACTGGAAAGCAAACTCTGGACCGTATCCAGAACCTTCTGATAAGAGGAATTACGAGAGTAATTAAATCCATACCCCTTGTGGTGATGGGACACCTCCTAGACATTCCACCCATTAGACTTGAAGATGATAACCAAGGCGTTAAGTGCTAACGTACACTCATTACCTTGACCCTATGCGTCAATCTTTCAAGCGGAGGTAAGGGCAATTAGGGAAACCACGGTAAGCAAGCTGAGTGAAGAGCTAAGGGGCTCTGAGATGGTAATCTGTTCTGATAGTCGGGGGGCCCTCTCAGTACTTAGCAAAGTGGAAGTAACCTCATTAGAGGTATGGAAATGCGTGCAGACGCTGCTCGAACTAAGGGCGACTAACAAAGTCATCCTAGCGTATGTTTCGGGATACGTGGGTGTATGGGGCAACGAGAAGGGGAACCGTCTGGCGAAAAGGAGCGCATCTAGATGCCGTGCCACGTACTACAATGTGGCTATACCAGAGAGCACTATCAAGAGCTCTTTAAGATTATGGACTTGCAGATTGTCAAGATACTTCGGGCCTCAGACAGGCCGAATTCTTAATCAGCGGCTCCACACCGCGGCTCTGGAGCGAAGAACTTAATACTCCGCTTCAAGACTTCTACCAATGAAGTGGTGGGTTCACTTTTGGGACATTGCAAGGTGGTCCATCATCGTTTTAAAATGGGGTAGGTCCAAGTGGACCTGCTCTGCTATTGTCCGACATGGGTGATAACCAGATGGATGAGGCTGGAACTTCTCTTCATCAAACCGGAAGATCTGCGGACAATGAACATTTCATCTATCTGCAGATTCATCGGCACAGTCAATGGTAAATTAGACGGTGGGGCTTAAACCCCAGGGGTAAAGCACAATGGGCATAGCCTGAGTTCTGGATTGGTCTCGTCCCCGGAAGAAGCCGCCGGTCGGCCCAACAGCTATGAATACGAATTCTATACTGCTTACTGTTTTAGCAGATCGCATTTTCAAAGAGCTTTAAAAAATTTAAACAAATTCTTTCTTGAAAATTGCTTTAAAAATTTTCTGGGTTACAAAAAAAGCTTTCAAAAACAATATATAGGTAGAAACATGGTTTAAAACTACACGAAACTAGGCCAAAATGGGAGCGTTATTTTTACCCGCCTAAAGTTCGTATTTATCATGGCGGGAAAGTATTTATATACTTCTATTCATTCTTCAATTCGCTACTCATTGATATTTCATTTACTTAAGCAAGTTTTTACTTTTGAGAAAATCAAATGTCGATAATATAAGTTCAATTTTTGATAAACATATCTTGGTGCATTTGAAAGTTGTAAACATGTTATCATTGTCATCTGCAGCGAGGATATTATGCAAAGGTCGACTGAATGATCCACTGCTCAGTTGATGGCGAGAACTTAAGCAGGGAGGATCCTCCAATCTCTAATCGTACCAAGGAATGCCAAAAAAGGACCAGAGAGCCGCCTTCATTGAGCAATAGCTTAATTATACATAGCTACTATTGTAAATCATACGTAACAATTTTTTACACCAATTACCTACGTAGGAATGGATGTACCATTTTTTATGCTTTATTTTTTCTATGAATAAAATATGGTCCTGCGGTTGTCTCTTGAGTTATTGTACCTTCACTGGTCCAGTGTATACGAAGTATAGAGGTATCACTAAACTAATGCTTAATTGAAGTTAACTGGCTATTTATCGAAAACAAGGATAAATATACGGATATATTGGAACAAAATTTAGTGCTACGTTTCCTTTGTGGATACCAAATAAGACCTCTTGTCATCAAAATCCATCTCCCAATAATGAGACTTTCTCTTTGTAAGTATGAAGAAATAAAGTTAATTCTTTTAAAAAATAACTGCCTCTATAAATACTTTCCTAGTAGGTCGATCATGCTCTTTGAGTACAGGTGTGCGCGCGCAATTTTGCATCTAGCGGTCAGGATTTTTTATTAATACTGCACTTACGCACTTACTCGCCTGCTCTAATTACAAGTACAACTGGCCGGAGGACACGCAGATCGGGAAAAGTTGAACGGTGAGAACGGACGAGAGTGCAGCACTTCAGATTTTCAGAAAACTGCAATTAATAAACTATAGATATAAACTATAGAAGTTGATAATTATCTTGTTACATCATGAATATTTTGAAATTTACGTAATTCTCAAAATATTTTTCAAACTCCATAAAGTTAAAACCGATTTGAAATAGATTATTCTCAGTGGCTTTTCGCGATATAAATTTTCGCCTTACAACTATTTTATTTTTAGTCGGTAAGAGCTGCTGCCAAGTTTTAGCTTAGAATGGTAAGCGTGTGGAAATGCACAAGACGGGCAGCGTGTGTAGCATCACGTGCTACGCTGCGTTACGCTACTCCCCGCCGGGGGGCACGCTGCACACCAGGTTCGATTATACCGCGGTGCTGCGCGGCGCATGGAAATGTGTGCGCGCTTGCCTGCGGGGCCCTTTTTCAGCCGCGCACTGCACTATGTCGCACACCTCCGCTCGCTTACTTTCAAAATAGACGTCGTCATGCAAGCGCGAGCGCGCGCGCGAGCTTCGCTAATTACGGCCCCTCGATCGAACGAAATAGCGATGCTCAGCTTATAACACCAGTGATTAAGTTCTTCACCCGCATTTTTCTTGTCGCGCATTTTTTTCTCAATTTTTTCCAAAAGGGATATTTATGGCAAGCCTTTAGCCATCCTTCACATGCTCATTTTTCCTGCTGAATTATCGGCTAAATTGATTTATGTCGAACAATTTAGTTATGTAAGTTTGTTCAAACACTCGTTTCTTAGCTATTAGCAATTGCTTATCGCCGCGGAAAAACGTAATTTCTCGAAGCGCATTTTTGAGTATCGCATGTGTGATTTATTCCGAACTCGAAGGTGGGTAAAACGTGAAAGTTATCACATCGCTATTAAAACATTTTTCGCATACCTGCCAGGCATAATAGCCGGTTAATAAATAATTTAATAAACAAATGACGGCGTAATCTTCGCGATTCGGTCTCGGCGCGATGCGGCCGCGCAGAAATGAAGCAACTACACGCCCCGGCAGCCCGCGATAATAAAGCGCGTTAAACAATAGGGCCCAAGAATTTCATTGTACATTATCCGTCTGAATAAACAAAAGCCGGCTGGAGCTTAAAAATACACGTGTATACGTATAGGAATGGAGAAGAGGAAGGCCCAGGTGCAGGTTATACCCGCAAAGTTCGAGGCAGTCCTCGGCAGATCTCGCGAGACGGAGATGCGAATGTACGTATATGTATGTATGTGCGGGCCGCCCGTGCAAGGCGCACTGCGCATATAAAGGAGATACTGCGCGAGAGGCCCTGCCGCTCGCTAGATGCAAATGTTGTGCAGCTCGCGCGTGCGCGCTTCATCGATTCGCGAGATGATACGTTGCCGCACACGCCGCGCGCGTTTATATACGTGTACGGCCCACACGTGTAATTCCACGTGTCGACGCGCATTCCTGCGTGCGCGCGCGCGATGCACGCCGAGAGCTTATGGTTCGGCCGCGGCTATATGAGAAACGGCCCGAGTAACGCGCCTAACAAAGCCCAACCATTAACTTACATTTCCCGCGATCTGTATATCTGCCTCTTCTTCTTCTTATTCGTATTCTTCTTCTTCTTCTTCTTGTTTTACTATTCGCTTTTGCTATCTCATACGTGTGCCTTTCTTCGATCGACTGGAATTCTCCCGGCGTATTGTGCGCCTTTTTTCGACACTTCATCGCCTTTATTCAATCGGATACTTGTATTGTGCACACATTCTGCAGACTGATGTTTCGTTTTGAACTTGCGTAATTCTGTCTGATTAAAGTTTATAATTGTACGATACGCGTATAGAGGCTCTCGACGCTGTAAGCCGTACGTATGTAATTGAGATCGATAACAATGCACATTAAAAGCAAACACCGTTTAAAAATCTGTATTCATATACGAAAGAGATTACGTTTTTTCCATTTAGTTGAATAATTATAGTTCTTTCAAGTTTAGAAAGCAAAGTTATTCAATTTCTAACATTAAGGCGGACAAAATAAAATACGAAACACAATGATTAACAAAGATGCATTTGATGTAAATAAGCCAGTCTAGTTCTTTTTTTGCGAAGAACGGGGTCAAAATGATCAGCGCGCACTGCATCGCATAATACACAGAGTGTCTACATAGAAATGTATGCAAGGTGGACTTGCAGCTCTCGCGTTCAACGCCTATGGGCTCGAAAAATTGCCGAACGACCGCTAATAAAATGACGGCGAGCCTCTGCTGCCGCTGCAACCTGGAGCGCAGCGGCAAAGTACCGCGAGAGAGCGTGGAGCGGTAGCTCTCGAGACTCTTATTCTCTCTCTCTCACTCCCGGCTAATATCCTCTCTCATCGGGGCATACACACGTAGAGCGGCCGTTATGCGGTAAAACAGGCATTTTTATGACTGGATTTCGCGAAAAGAGATTGCTCGGCTGTGCACACGCGCCGGGGATCGTTACGCGCGCGGCGTCTTGGCTTTAGCGAACTTTTTCCCTTTATACACACGTGGTGCAGCTACGCGGCTTCGGCTCGTTAAATAGCCCGGCTCGCCCGTTAAAGAGCGTACCCGCGCGGTATGGTATACGCACACGGGGGCCTATACGCGGCGAGAACCTTTTGCCTTCTGCCTTCTGCCTTTGTTCATCCGCGCGTGTAGCTCCGGCGCTGCACGTACTTACACCTACGTGCATGAGATAGTGCACGCGAGCGTGCAGCGGCGCTCGCCAATCATTCGCGAATTACCTTATTTAAATACCGATTCGCGCCGGCGGAGCTAATCGCTGATGAGCGCCGATTCGAGAGTCGAGCTGTACTGCTGCTCGGGTACTATTATACAGCCCGCGTGTACGAGCGTGCGATTGGCTCTCGCCTTGTTTTCTTCTGCTTCTTCTGTATTTCTCCTAATTGAACTGCTTAATTTAGCCTCATACATTTTTTGGCTTACGGCGAGGATGAAAGGCTCTATATCCAAATGTATCACTTCCCCGTTAGTTTTGGTGCATATCGTGTTCTTTCGCCAAATAATATTGCACTGGCTAATTTACCTTCATCACTGTTTTGGTTTATGGTGAAGAAGAAATGCCCTATTTCCAAATATATGACTTCACCGTTAGTTTGGGTGCTATTGAGTTTTATCGTCAAACAAAACCTTAAATACAGTGATTGTGAATATCAGTAGTAACGTACCGTCGAGTCTGATCAGTAGTAATAGACTTATAGCTTGAATAAGCTGTATTATCATAAAATAGTTGAACGTTGAGTATCGCAACAACGATAACTCCTTTTTAAAGTCTTATAACTTTTCTTTGTTGGAGTTCATAAAGTATGCAGTAATGAATATGCAACGAATAGTGCAGCTTACCATTACATTTACTACTTTTTTAAAGGATGCATAAAACTCCAAATGAACAATAAAATATTATAATTTAAAATACCAAGCGCAATTTAAAAGAAATATGTTTAAACTTCTTCACATATATAACGAATAATAACTTATACAAACGTAAAGAGTGCATGAATGTCATTTCGATCAATTACACGCGATATAAATAATGAAAAAAGAAAGTCATGGGAAACATAAGCGTGCGAGATAAGCGTATATTTTAAGTAAGCTGCTTTACATATTTCGAACGACTGATTTAAATTGATTAAAACTACGTCGGCGCATCGAAGATCAGATATACCGAGAGAGCAACCGAGACTGCAGCGAAAGGGCTTCACGCAGAATCTTTGTAAGATCGACGAGCTCCTGATGGTTTTCACACCGTTGGCGGCGCCGTTCAAAGTCTTAATTATCGCTGGCGACTCGCGACGCAAAATCGCAAACATGGCAACTCGATCGCTCCTCGGCTGCAACGTCCTCTTTTGCTCATCCTACATTCCTCGTGCCTGCTTTCGTTCGACAGAAATTCTAGCCGCTAAATAGCTACTGTTGTTCAAATTAGCAGAATTTGTTCGAGGGCGGCAGGCGTGCTTAATTAGAAATCGATAACTGCTTAGAATTCGACTGGTGATAAAGGTAATATGAACATTCAGCCAGGTAGGCGATAAAAATGTGATCGAACCACGGCGAGAATTTGTTCCCATGCGGCGCCGATAATCGCTCTCTAATGTATAGTTTATTATATAAGCGATCGACGAGTTATCAATCACGCGTTAGCTAAACACGCTAATTAAATGCAATTAAAGGTAAAATCATTCTGCCCTGTCAATTTCGATTCTTTGTTGCGGAAAAACCAACAATATAGAGGTAAAAAGTGCAAATGGTACACGGAGGCAGGGAGAATTAACGAGAAAATTTCACGGCGTAATTTCTTTGAAGCCTGTACCGGCAGCCAACGTCGTCGCGGCCGCAGAAGAAAGGCCGCTGCTTAGCGCGGCAATTGAGCAAGACAAATGTTGCCAGAAAGCTTGACACTGATGATTGATCTAATAAATGGCACTAATCGAGAGCCGGCGCGTGTGTAAGAAGCGGGAAGCGGCTGAAAAAGCCGGCGACGACGACGAGGAAAAAGATGAGGACGACGGTCTACAGTGGCGAAAAGGAAATTGCTGCGAAAACTGGTGCAATTGAGCCTTGTACGGAGCGAACGAGCGAATGGATGCACGCTGTTCAAGGTCGCGCCTTGTATTTGAGCCATGCTTGCGGTTTGCCGTTTTTTTTTTCGTCTAAGGCTACATCGACACGGACGTACACGCAGAATGGGACTTTTGAAGCGACCGACGATCCGCCGTGCCGCCACCCGGGAAACATCGTTCGGGTTACATGTATCGCAATCCATTGGAAGAAATATTAAGAGGACCGACGCTACAACATCCAGTACATAGCTATATAGTTGGAGAACAGCTTCCCTTACTCTCGGAGATTCATATCGCGCGTTGGGAAACCACAGAGCCATTTCTAACTTTTTTTATTGAAAATGAAAAATCTTATGCGATCGAGGAATAAAATGCAACTTTTTAATATTTTGGATCTTACTGCGGTAAATCTCAAAGCAATGTTATATGTAGATGAATACTTCTATTTTCGTAATACGCGTAATAATTATAATTTTAATAGACAAATGTAAAATCTTTTAGTTTTGCAATTTCATAGATTCTCTTATGATATCGATAGAAACCTATAATAATGTATGTTTATATTATTATCACGTATCTCTATACCATCGAATATTTGTTAAGCTAGTAGTAAAGTGTAATTTTCTTAGTGCAATATTTATACTTCATCGTTGTAAGCCGATATTATTGTTATTTACTGAAATGTTCTTACAAGACCATATCCTCTATTAGATTAATTTGCTTCGCTCGTCGTTTACAGCGAATGAGGCACGTTTTTTGTATATAATATTCACTTAACACGCCTGAACACAAATATCTATACACATGCACGTGCACTTTCATACTATGAACTGCAACTCTCGTGCAATGAAAAAGAGCATAATATGCGATATATAAAAGTTTTTTAACTTAACGCTTAAGAAAAAGAACTATTCATCGTCCATTCTCCATCGTTCGCTGTTCGTAGTTCGTTGTTAAAATATTAACCTCCATTGAACTATATTTTAACACATACACACAAACGTATACATTATACGGATACACACATACTTACTCACACATATATAGGGGAGAACGGGGTCATACCGATCACTTAAGGAAAAATTGTTATAATTAGAAAAGTATTAGCGTTTCTTTGCTTTTTATACGCTTAAGAATAAGCTCAAACCTCTATCTTTTCAATTTTAATAGTTTTAACTGACAGAGATACATAAATCACGTACTTTTTTTTCAAAACAAAAAAATCGTTTTTTCAACGTTAATCGAACAAGGCGGGTCACTTCCGATCAGTTAGACAAAACGTAAAATAAAGTTAAATTTCCCACAGACACGATTTTGCACTAGTAAAGTAAAAAAGGAGCATTTATAAACGTTTCATTACCTCATGAAAATACACGGTAATCCTAACCTCTTTTTGCGCTTCCCCTACTTAAATACACACTGACCTCATTTCACGAGACAATTTCAAAATTCATTTAAAAATTAATAAATACCACTGGGCAAATAAAAATTTTTGAATTTGAAAGTTTAAATGCTATATTTGTCTTATCTCGCACTTAAAACCTCGAAAAATTAAATTAAATAATTGTAAAAATTATTTTAACGCAAACTTTCCTTACAAGAAAAGTAGCTAAACTTAATATTTCTTATAACTAAGTGATCGATTTGACCCGGTTCTCTCCTACGCATACCTATCTGTCTGAATTATAAATGAAGCAACAAATTCTATTATTTAACTATCGAAATTCATTAGTATTAAAACAAACGAGGCGTAAGATTTTTACAAAAATTATCAATTCATTCTTTATAATAATGCAGAATTTAATAAAAAGAAAGAAATCCTCAAGCATACGCTTGCTTCGTTTCCAGCGTCTCCTCTAACTCTCTAGGCAAGCTGGAGCAAATCATCAAACTGTATATTTTGAAATACACTGCTAAGCAAACGCTTTTTATTTTTAAATTATTACCATATTAAATTAAATTAAAAGCGAGTGTTAAAAGCTGCACCTGTAAAAGTAAATATCTCAACTTTAGAACGGTAGGCGATCTATAATATTTATAACATATTATAGATAATTGGTTATCGATTTTAACAATTATAATGGAAATCATTTATTTATTTAGTAAATTACCCTCATATTTATTATTACGACTTCAATAATAAGTGCTTATGAAATTACATTATAATTGCAGCTTAAGATTAATTTGATGTCATGTTATAGTATTATGCAACAAGGGAATAATGTCGAAGATTGTGAATTTACTGCCCGAGCGAAGCGAGGGCAGAAATCACCCGAGGGAATAGTCGGCTTTATTCCCGTGTTGCATATAGAACTTTATTTCCGAATAAATTATGGAAACTTTATTGACTTGAAAAGTGCGATCCACAGAAAGAACTACAATTTATTGAAAATTTATATTAATATATACATATATATTATCTGCAGAAAGAAATAGTTCAAAATTGAAAAAAGAGAGAAAGCCAGAGAAACATTCGAAACAATCAAAAACAAATTTGTGGGAAATAAAGTATATAAGAGGGAATAAAATGTCACTTTCGTCCCGCGTTTAAGGTCAATAAAGTGGCCTTTATAGTTAAGTCGGAAATAAATAAAATTAAATGAGATTCGAAATCTAATAAAATTGTAGAAAATATTAATATAAATTCAATATAAAAATTACACGAAGAAAAATTGTATAAAAAGATTTTACAAGTGCTTACTTTTCACATTTTTACCAGAGAGTAGAGTAATTTGGTAAGACTGCCAGAACTTAAACAATTACTGTAATGTATGCAAAATTTCGTAATAGATTACAGTGCAATTTACTGTGTAGTAAAACTTGCTAGAAAGTGTAGTTATCTTTTGGATTTTGTTAGTCTGTGACTATAAAAAGTAGATTGTCTCACCTCCATATCACAATTTCGATGACTTTAAGTAATGCCTTTTCGTATCTAAAATTAATGTTTTTGCCAGTGTAAGTAATTTCATCTCATATGTCTCAGAACTATATAGCTAAAAAGATTAAGTCTTGCTCATCTACACAGAATTAAAATTATCGTATTATATAAATATAGTTATGTCAGTAAAACACGCTATATCTGTTGAACAAGGGCCCGTGGGATCAAACTAATGGTGCTGCGCTTTACTTTTAGGTACCAAAAAACATTTGCCAGATCTATAATTATAGGTATCAGAAACCCGCCCAAACATAGTATAGGTATATAAGTAATGGTATGCGGGTATCTGAACATTTGGATTACCCGAAATGTCAACCTGATCCAATAGGTCTACTTCGGGTATTAGGTAAATACTCGATTACCCGCATTACATTCACAAAAAGGACCTATTTATGCACTAAACACACAAAAAATACGGTGAATAACAGGGGGAGAAAGGACTTTTTCAGACTGGGATACTGATTTGAACACTTGTGTAAGTCTCGGGCGCCTTCGGCCATCGGCGTCCGAGACTTCCACTCGTGCTCCGTCATCATCTTTGCTAGAAAACGTCATTTTTTATTAACGGCGATATATCGGAAATATATGATAGAAAATCTTTTAAATAAATTCAGCTAATTAGTGAAAAAGGTAGCTTCAAACTATCTCTTAGCTAAAGTTCTTTGCCCAGATTATGAAGACTTTTAATTTTCAAGATATTTCAGTTCTTTTTTTAATTTTGATTGCTAATACCTCGGGAACATTAAGGTCATTTTGTTATCAAACAATCGACATGTTATTTCTTTTTTATAAATATACGAAATTAGAAAGAGAATTGAAGATTCGTCGATTCGTTTTTCTTTTATAACAATTTTACGATATTTTTAAATCGATATATAATGCATTAGGGAACTTGCATGAAATTATCTATTAGGTCCATCATATATTAGAATATCTTCTTTAAGCTGTTAGATAGAAAAGGATATAGCATTTTAAAATAATTTATTAAAACTAATAATTTCATACTGGAACAGTTTATTTAGTTTGATTTTTAAATGTTGCTAATAAATTTTCTAATCACATAAACTGTAACTGTAAGTATAAAAGTGTGTACAATATGATACTAAAAGATGAAATGACCGTTTCTTATTTTGTAAAATATAAAATGAAACTCATAAACTACGAATTGTATAGAAAGAATGTCTAAAGAGAAAAAATTTTCACGAAAAACAGCTGGAAAGAATAAGCTCACACAAAGTTAGTATTTTACACATAGGTAAAGGGGCCATATTAGGTACAGTCACCTATTAATATACAATTTTAGATTGAAAATTTACAAAAAATGTATTTTTGCAATGATTTGTTTAAACAAATCGTTTGAACAAATAAATATTGCAAATCTGATCTCGGATTTTAAATCAACGACCCCTGAAACCAAATAAAATACATTCAGTTTATATGTACAATTTCCCAATACATTCCCATGCACGAAAGGGTTAATAAATAAAATTGAATACGTGCAATTTACCTGAGCAAGATTATGAGTACAGAATATGCTGCTAGTATTATAAGAATAAGAATTTGTATAATTATATAAATTTACAAGCGTTCATACTCTTTATTGTGTTTCACGAAAGAGAACAACAACATAAAACAAGTTCCTGCTCAAAATGAAAAATACTTACAGGTATCCTTCAACTCGCCGTTTAAATTTATAAGAACCTTAAAAAATCCACGTGATTTCATAGAAATTAATGTTGTGCGTAAATCGTACACGAGCGAGCAGAAATTGTGCGAGTCAAGAGGTAAGGTAAGCGATCCAGTGCATCACTGGACTACGCTTACACGTGAAGCGTGAAAGAGGACACTACGCAGGAGAAGAAACAAGTAGATGGAGAAAGGGCTTAACGATCGAACTGGAGTGTGCACAAGAGTTGGCTGCGGTGGCGCACCGGCGGCAAGTAGCCACTGATTCCCGCGGGTCGTTAACGCTCGTTAATGCTCGCACGTCCGGCATCGTAATCTCGATAATCGCGCGCAGGGCACCTTTACAGCCGGGCATTTACATGAAACTCGCTGGGTGCTGCTGCCGTTGCTGCGAAATATATATCTATATATGTATATAAAAAAGACTCTTCGGGGGATCGGGATATATCGTTATACAGTGAAACCTAATAAAAAGGACACGATCAACTCGTATAAAGCATTTCGAGGAAATCGGTTTAGGACTTGCCCCTGCCTAGCGTACATATTTTCAGTTTATTTCTTCTTCAATTGCATCCGACACTTTTTATAACTTAATACCTATATAACTTTTGAGAATAGCAAAGAAAATGGAATAGTGTGAATTTATATCTATTTTGTTTTTAAATTATGCACATATATTAAGGAAAGGGAAGGAAGGGGGTCTGATTTAGAACGATTTGAAAAAATCCTTGATTAATTGATTTAAAACCTTTTTTTTTAATAACGATAAAGCAAATTTTTTCAAAACAATAATGGTACATTTTCTCAAGCGCGCTACAACTTTAAATATAGGCACTTCCTCCCCTTACTTCACCACTGAATTAAGCAATACGTCATAAAAATATCGCGGGTTTTATCATCGAGAGAACATGCGCATTTTCTTTCATTCTTTTTCGATCTCCACGTTCCCACATCCCCCCTCCCCACATTCCTCACTACCCCCTTTTTTCTTAAATGCTCCCATACTCTTTACCCTCTCCCCCCATTGCTCTCCCCGCATTATTACTTTTGGAAGGAAATCGCCCCTCCACGTCTTCTATATTTTCCATTCTTTTGCAACCCCTTCGCTTATTCCCTTATGTCCCCCTCCCCATTCTCTACCTTTTGAACCTCTAAGCACTATGTTGCAGTATACTCGTGCGTATTTGTACATTACACTTTGGTCATGATGATGATAATCACTCCATTAATAAGGGAGGTCAGGAGAAGAATATTAAAATATTATTATATAAATTTAAAGGATATATTTCGAATTACCATTGGAAACATTTTTATTTCGAGTATTTGCATAATTTCCTTTTATTGCATACAAATACTATTTTAATTAAAAGATAAGGTTCGATTTTATAAAAATTTTTATGTCGTTTTTCGATGATCATGTAAAAGTGAAAAAAAATGTATACCTGTTTGAAAGTCTCGCGGGTATGGCGTCACAATGCCAAAAGTGTAACAGTACTGACGTCACAAAGTGATTTATGTGCAGTGTTGATCGAAACTTGTTTGCATTTCGGTTTCAGAAAAATAAAACGAAAATGATGCCAATTTAAAAATATTTACTAATTGCGATCGAATTATAAAATAATAAACTTTACAATGTTACACCTAGTTACAAAAAAAGGTGCAGCGCGAATTTCACTATTACTCGCTGTAGAGTAAATTATTCTAATGCTCTAATGCGAGAGAAAAGTGCAAAAACATGGCGGATTTCGTAATAATACTTTCTGGTAAGAATACGCGAATATAGAAATACCGGTCGGCATAAAATCTCGCGCGCATTCGAACGGCAAACTTGCTTAAGCATAGATACCCAACTGAATTAGAGAAAAAAAGGCATCCGCGAGTACAAGCTTGCTCGTAGCGAGAAAGGAAGCTATACGGATCTCATTATTCTAGACGGCATCTCATCTGCTCGTAAAGCCTCGCCGGTATATATTTTGACTCTCGACGCGTGTTTACATAATTATAATAATAAAACGCGAGGAGGAACATATACACACGCGCGCGCGCATACGATGCGGGGCAAAGAAAAAAGGAAAGTAAGGGAGAAGGGAAGGGAATCCGAAAGAAGTCCGAGCGAGCCGCGCGGCCAAAGTGCATTTCGCAAAGCGAATTATTTATTCGGCGTGTGTGTGCATCGGCGCCGGGCGAATATCGCGCGAGCTGCACCAAGCGAGTTGCATAAATGTGGCGGCGGCGGCCCGTCGATTCGCAAAATGTAATTAGTTGCAAAACTAGTGGCCGTGCAGCGAAGATGGGAAAAGTTGCTCCTCCGGCGGCGGCAGCGGCAGCAGCGGCAGCAGCCTGAAACTCCAGTTTCGCACGTAAGCTTCTGTAGCATCCTCCATTCACCCGATCGCTTGCTCGCTCCGCGACATATTATACACGTTATATTGGCAAAGAGTCGACGAGTCGAGCGGCGAACTCGCTCTCCGCGCGTGCAGTACTTATACAGCGGCTCACCACGCGGCCGCTTTATTACACGTTATTATAGCTTCGCTTCGCGCGCTCACATTGCGCAAACCCCCAGCGATAAAAGAAGAAACGCCACTTCTCCTCGGCTCTCGCGGCTTGTGCGCGCCTCCGCTCGCCGCTTCCAGCTTCGCGTGATTATGTACGTGTACGCGTATTCGTGTAGCTGTATATATGTGTGCCCGAGCGCGGCGCGATGTCCCTCGTTAACGGCCAGCCGCCAAAAACCATAACTCTCGCGTAAACCGAGACTCGCCGCGGCGCGCCCTCGACAATGTCGCGGGATACTCGAGACACGCCTGATTAGGGCGGCGCATTTTTCACCTACTCCCGAGCGCCATCGTGCCCATCCTTTGGAAATCATAGTCAGCGATTTTGCAGCGTGTTTCTTGGACGCACGTGTATTACGTTTCTCTGACTTTGAGCTTTTTCGACGAATTTTTTGTTTTCGATGTGTGCGAGAGCTCCGCCAACGCGCTCGAGGAATAACTCGGGAGGCGGCGGTGCGGCACTCCGCTAATGATTGTGTTCTCTTCGGCGACAGTATCATTAAGAAAGTCTTAAATATTACTAAATTACTATGGACGGCCTTTTCATTGAACCATAAAGTGCAAGGTAATAATTATATGCTGTCGATAGGACTTTGACGCACGCGTGTATTATAGCAAAAAATGACTATAATACGTCTTCCAGGGTGATAAAAAGTATAATTATCATGCCTGATGCATAACATTATTTTTATATACAATAAATTAACGAAATGATGAACGTTTTGAGATTCAAAGCTATAAAATAAATTAAAAGTATTATATCGAATTCCAGCAGATGCTTAATCGAACCCAGTCTTTATCTACTATTTTAAGAGATACATATAGTCATCTATTTTTATCAGTCTTTCAGTTTATAAGGAAGAAGATACAGATATGGGTCAAACGTTTATTTTATTTCTTTTACGATTTAACAGTTCTTTAATCTTTCGTCTATAAAAACAAAAGGGTTTTATGATTAAAATTGATAATTTATTGAATTATATTTATTAAATAAAAGAAAATCAAAATATTATTGTTGACCTTTAAGATTGTTGGAATATCGCTATGCTTTAGCATACGTATGTGTGTAACTGTAGTTATACACTACTACATGCTTGTACAAAAATGAATCGACTTACTAAGAAATGTCCCAAAGACATAAACTGAAATGCGAGATGTAGAAAAGAGTGGGGAACTATATGCCCTTTTGTCAAGTGTTTTTAGTCGTACTAGAGCATCTAGCCAGAGCAGTCGCACATTACTGACGTTATTCCTTCCTTGGGCGAGTTTGAACAAACGAAAGTTATTTTATTTGAAATATACATTGTGTATTATCATTTATTTAACACCCATTTCCAATAAAGATCATTTTCTAAACATTCTTTTGTGGAAACTGCTTTGTGGTGTGCGCAATGTAATGTATTGTAATAGTTTGATCTGAAACTTAAGATGCGTTTTCGTAAACATATTTCTAATACGCATTATTAAAGTAAGACGTATAAAATTAATTTCACGAAGAAACTATAATTACACCCTAATGGAAGTTTATTGAAAATATTGCACTTTAAATTAGGATATTATACCATCTCACTACCCAAGGATAACATACCCTCTTTTTAAATAATATTACGTAATTAATTAATTATAGAAATTTATTTTGTTCTAAATTACCCATATTAGCTTCTCTTTTAACTTTTTAACATTTATTACGTTATGCCGCAGAATTTTGTTTATAAGAGAATGACTACGTCATAGCTGGGAAGTAATCAGGGACTTTTATTCACAACATCATAAAGTCATTTTTTAAGTACCTTTTTATTTGCGTATCCGTATGCAAATTTGAACGGTTACTTTTTATGCCGGCGATGCCGTTAAAGAGATCGACGTGAGAAACTCGATCGCGTTAATCGCCAAAAACCCTTGGACTCTTGTGAAATAACGACTTAATTGTCGAGTAGCGGCACGCGCTCCTCGCTATACTAGTTTAACCGGCGTGTGGGTTGAATATACAAAATTAGTCGAATCGATCGGCTAGTGGCGCGCGCCACTGGGCCAGCGGCGCAAGAAAAAAGCCGAGCAATTAAAAATAATCCAAGTTCGAAATTTACATCGAGGCACGCGCGCGAGCCCAGGGCATTTAGAGGTATGTAGTTTTCTCTTAAGGTCGCTCGGTCGG
The DNA here is from genome assembly GCA_949152435.1 of Gastracanthus pulcherrimus. Lineage (NCBI taxonomy): Eukaryota > Metazoa > Arthropoda > Insecta > Hymenoptera > Pteromalidae > Gastracanthus > Gastracanthus pulcherrimus. The sequence continues at coordinate 184,524,310 of OX424574.1, forward strand.
TCGGCCGCGCTCTAGCCTTATTTAAAAAGTCGAAGCGGCAAAATGTGGAAAGCCAGCCAAAATGAGATTGAAAACGGATCGCGCGCAGAGGGGGGAGAAGGGTTGCCGAACGTAACCAGTCTTATGTATGCAATCGGCCAATTAAAGGTCTTTGCTCATTTGCCGCGCTCGCTCGGTTGAGCGTCGCGAGAGGCGCGGCCGCGGCGGCTTCTCTCGCATTTTTTCGCCCCTCCCGATGGTCCGCCGCGCGACCGACAACGCCAAATTAAACGATTCACCATCCTGCCCGCCGCCAAAAGAGACAATAATCCGAATTTAAGCGACATCGTAAAAGTCGCAGCGCCGGCGCGCGGGTCGTTTCCCTCGTATAGAAATGGGACGCGCGCGCGCGCGGAACGTGGTTTGCGCGCGGGCGCTCTCGTTGCGTTTCTCTCCTCGCGCAAAATTTACTCTCACTTATTCGAGAAGAGTGCCTTTGTTTCTGCATGTGTAACGACTTCGGACGACGGTTTACATGGCTACTTTGCGGGAACCGGCGAGAGAAGATAAATTTTCAGGATTAATTACCGAGAACGTGTTAAATTCCAATTAAGTATTTAAATTGCCGTCTTGTGAAATTAAATTATCTCTTGCAAATGAGATAATTTCGTACTTTTAGGCTTAGCATGGCTAATACTTAAACGCTATTACTTAGATTAATATTCTTCTATAAAGTGTTAACTGTACACCTTAATTATATTCAAATTATGAAAAATGTATTAATTTAAAACTCAATTCCTTTTTTCAGTTTATAATATCGTATCCAAATAAAAAGTATAAAATATATACTCGAACTTTGATCAACAAGGAAATTGAATGTAAAATAATGTAATAAAAGAATAGTGGTTCATTTTTTTTAATTAAAATACAAATAAATATGTTTGGAATACCATCGTTTTTCTAGATTGATTGTCTGATTCTTGAATTATAAGATAAGATCAATCAGTATCAGGGCTCAATATATAAATGAACTTGCGTTCTCAACGGAATTACTTTCGCTTCCATAATTAATTCGACATACTACCAAACTCTTTTTTTACATCGTCAATAACGTATTACAGCCAAATATACTCCTTTTTAAATTAACGGTCAACACAAGAAAAACCAAAATTAAAGAGTAAATGTCAATATACAATACAGCGTTTTCAGTAAGTTCACGATAAAATAATCTCAATACACAACGAAAGATAATATTTTTATTCGGACCAGCTGTTAACGTAAATACATTTCGACTTTCATTATTTTGTTTACGTAAGTTGTTGATGGCTGCTCTATAAACTTCCGCTCGAAAAACAACAGGTGGAAGATAATAAAATAAAGGATAAGGCGAGGAAAAAACCCGTATGGAATATCGCTCTAACGATCCACCAAATCGAGCTCGACTCGGTCACGTTACGACATTGACAATTTGTCAATCTATTTCTCGATGAACGCGCTCGTCTCGTTTTCTCGATCGGTGCGCCGATGAAAGTGAGATCCGGCCGCCGCGCAGAGCGCGATGCCTGTGTGCGTTAACTCCTCGTCGAGGCTTGAACTGGATCATCCGGAATGTCACTCGGTGCCTACCGATCTGCTGCTGTATCTCGCCTTCTCGCTCTCTTTTTCTCCCTTTCTCACTCTGTACGACCGCTTAATGTATTAATTTCTGCTTGCGTACTTAACTGCCTGTCCAGTTAAGACGACACGCCGATGAAATTTTAAACGTCGTGAAAGGCCGAAAATCAATGTTCTTCCTACGTCAGCTTAATTAGACAATAATTTCAGGCACGGCAAAAAGAATGCGAGACCGGGGCGAGTTTTCTTCGTCTAAATTCGTTTCCACGAGTAAGCGGATAATAAACATTCGACATTATACAATGCTTAAATAGAAGTAAATTTATTATAGAACAAAGAGATATTTATTGAAGCAAAAAGAACTAAATATAGTTAAATATAAGTATATTAATCATGTACCTTCTTATTTAGTTTAATTCACATTGTAGGTATTATTTTTTTATCTTAATATGTATTGCAAACTGTGAACCTGATAATTTATGTAAATAAATAAATAAATTATTGTAAAATAGAATAACTTTTACAGTGGGATGACTTTAATCCAGTCCTTGAGTTTAAAGACCTAGAGGTGGCACCTTTGCAGTCTAACATTAAATAAATCACTTGGTAACGGTATCAGGCATATATTAATTGCAAGATATTTGAGCACTTTAAAATTTTTATTTTCATATGCACGGTTTGTAGTAACTATAGTAATTCTTTAGAAATGTGATCAAAATCACCCGGTTTTAAGAAGGTTCTAGGCGTATATATATACCATAAAAAACAAACATTTGTTACTACAATTTAATGTCACATAATGATATGAAAGTCAATATATTATGAAATAAGGGGTTTTTGTAAATAAATTTTTTTTATAGAATGTCCGTTATTGTAAAATTAAATATCGTCAACTCAGAAAAAGTTGACAAATCACGAGAGACTTTTATATTTGTTATCCAATTTTTTAATTTGGAAGGTCTCATTTTGTTCCTGGAAAGATTTCAGGGGGACATAACATTGAAAAACCTGCCAGGTTACAGTCCATTGTTTATAAGTCCATACACGTGTTTTTGTAAGTATCAGCGTGTACAAGTATAAACTATTGACAGTAACATTGCAGGTTTTTCGACGTTTCTCAATTTTGATATGGGTAAGCCCCCCTGAAATATTTCAATGAACAAAAAGAGACCTTCAAAAATAAAATCGGATAACAAATAAAAAATATCTAATTTTCCAATAACGGAAGTTCGATAAAATTTTTTTTTTACTTTTACAAAAATCCCTTATTTCATAATATATTGACTTTCATATCATTATGTGAGATTACAATGTAGTAAAAAATGTTTGTTTTTACGGCATATATATACGTCTAAAACATCCTTAAGATACTTAAAAGAAACTGTTGAATTAAAAAATTTGCATAACTTAATTGCTATTGCTTTTGTTATTTGATATTCAATAAAGATCTCTCAATTTATAGAATACTCTTTGTTGACATAATGATTTTTTACGTACAATTTTGGCTCTACCTAAAATGAACGCGAGATGAAAAGAAAAGCTTGAAATCGCGTGCTTTGTTACGTTGACAATGCTATTTAGATTACTTTCTTATCAGTCTACATCGCGGTAGCGTTGGCGGCACACGCTCACGCATCCCTTCCATCGGCAATCTTCGATATCTCGTCTTATACATCTCGCTTCTATTTTTAATAGGTAATCTCCGCGTCGTCCATCATCGAGTTCTCTCTTTCTCTTTTCTTTTGACACTGGTACACACACATATACACACATGCACGTATAGAGCGTCGGTTGGCAAGCCGCTGGCGATTGCCTCAGCGTGAGTCGCGAGCACAGTCGCGGGAGCTTATATATACCTATACGTCCATTAAATGCGAGGATTAGGCAACGGTGGCTGCGGTGGCGGCTCGATTCGCGCACGTTCGCCGCAGACATATGTGTAGCTCTCCGCGAGCGCGCCTATACCATACTACTGTCAGCGAAAATAGGACGTAGCAAGTAGTCGCGAGAGCCAGCGTATAAACTCACTCCAATTAATTGTACAAGTAGATATCGAGTTGAAAATGACATTTAAAGGAGGCTAATCGTGCCCTTTTTTATATCCCAGGCTCCGGCGCGAGCACTTATCTTAAAAATCATTGCAAGTGAGAAAAACGATCGTTTTACACATGTCAACCTAATGCGTGAACGTCAGAGAGACCGGTAAATGGATTGTCCGCGCGCTTAAATGCCTTGCAAAATTATTATTTTTCTCACGATTGTCCCCGGCGCTGCGCTGTGTACTCGACTCTCGCGAAATTCAACTTTCAATCGATCCTGTAACGAGCATATCGATCCTATTACTTTTTTTCATCGATAATAGATTAAGTAATAAGTACGATCGAAGAAATAATTGAAGAAATGTATATCGATGAAAAAATTACTACTTCGTTGGCTTATAAGGGTTGTCTTTTAACGAATGACTTTTTGTATACGCTGCGCTTTTAAGAGAGCATAAATATTTCGGAAGTTCACTTTCATCTTTATCCGCAAGGACATATTCTGCAAGAGCACGTATTTTTATTGCAGCATTATTAATCTCTTCCTTCAATCGCACCTCCTGAAAGACACTGACATTTATTTAAACCGAATAAAGAGAAAATATTAAATTGGTAGTGGTGCCCAATGATAGGCAGTTCTGAAAGGATTCTGATAGCCGTAATATCAGCAAAACTTCTCTCTTATCAATTTCTCGAGCCGTCACGAGGAAGAAAGCCCAAGAGCTTATAAATAATTTATAGCGAAAACCGTTATTGTTTAAACTTTAAAATTACAAATTGATTTGAATCTTAATCACACACCCACGTATACTTTAATAAAACAAAACGTATTATATTCTTTAAATACATTATTAAGATAGCATTATTGATTAAACAATAACAAATTTTACTTTATTTACGAAAATTTAATTATTTCTTTTTTGAAAGGCGATCTTCAGTCACGGTTAAAAAAAATACTTTCGAATACACGACATTATATAACAGTTTATTTTGCCCAACTTGCAATTAATTTTAAACGATGCATTGGCTTCCTGCTTTCATGCGAAATTCATCAGAAAAAAATGTAAAGCATAAAATTAGCTACCGAGTGTGTGTTATCGATGTCAAGGCGAAAGAATGGATGAAAACATTAACTGTAACCGTGCGATCTCCATTCTAGATGAGCAAATGCCGAACGGATTCAACTTTCGATTACAACAGACTTCGAACGTTCTCTGCTCTCCCATAAGGTAATCTACATTTTCATAAAAAGCAACATGCAGTTTTATGCACTCGATTTTGCCACGTACTTCCAGAACATACTGTAGTTTAAAGTAATATTTTTGATTACCAATTTTATTGCGAGCAGTATAAAGATGAGCGTATAAATTTATTTAAGAAAATTAGTATTTCAAAAAATGCTGTGTCACGTTAAATAATTAATCTTTTTAAAGCCAAAGGGGGGGGGGGGGCATTATTTAAAAAATATATACTACTGAGAATAATATTTTGAATATGTTTAAAACGTACATGAAATAGAATAGCCTAGAACAAAATGTAAGTAATAAAATAAAATATTATTCACAATACGATGATAAAAAAATGTAATTCTTCACAAATTTTATGCAACGAAAATAGCACATAACTGAAAGTAAAAGAAAAAAAACAAAGTATACAATACTAAAATAAATTAATTTAAATACAACTAGCTACATCACTCGCTCGCTCACGCTCGCTCATATAAGTTAAAATTAAAATAGCAGAATAATGATAAAATCTTGGTATACAATACTATTATTAGGATATTATTAGTATACTAGAATATAAATATTGTCTATTAACAACAAACTATCCAATAATATTCAATACAGTGCGCCAAGCGAGTCTATGGCTACAAAAGATGTTAAACTTGGAAGCATGTTTTAAATATAAATAGATGATGATGAGCTATTATATATTTTCAATCAATACGTGAAATTATTGGTTCGGATTCCTAGTTGCACGCCTGTGGGAGTTTGAGAGTGAATCTAAGAGATATTTAGTTTAATTTTATTATTTTTCGTTTGAAAATAAAATGACTATTTATTAAGATGATTCATGAATCTTGATGTATGAATTTATATATTATTTTTATAGATTAACATTTAGTTGATCGTCAAATAAACTATCTATGATCATACATATATTATAATTTTAAGTTTCAACATTTTTAAACATTTTAGTTTAAGGAATCTATATTTTTTAATATTATAAATCCCGATACTGCAACACAAATTTTAACTTAATCATTACATTTTAAAATTATAATTTAAAAGTAGTTATTAAAAAAATTAAAACAAAAATAAATAAAATAAATTAATAAAATAAACTATAAAAATAATAATAAATTTTTAATTATATAAAATACGTGCTTATGGACTATGATAGTGATCGTCATATTTTTAAACTTTTGATTAAAGAGCGCGTTAATATAGAATCATAATAGAGAAGAAAAAGTGTGTAATTTATATTTCCAAAAGACCACGTCACTGGTCTCCGTAATGTCGACTAAGACTGGAGATTAGGTATTAAAATTAAATAATATTAAAAACAGATAATAAATCTGTAATTGCATCTATTCCACTGCATATTGATTAACTTTTGATTTAATTTGTTTAATTATCTTTCTTATATAAATAAGTGATTATTCAAAAACCTTTGTGTTTGCAAATTGAAAGCAAAAAATATCAGCAATTTATGGTATACGTCGATTTACACCTCATCAGCATTATTGCTCTCATTTTACTAAAAATCAATATCTTTATTATAAAGGAGTCGTATTGTTTATCATAAAATATATTCAAAACGGTATTTTGGTTACAAATAACAACCGAATTTTATGAAATTTGAACCAGTCAATGCTTACACAAATTTTAAGTGCATACTATGTGGATCTTTTTCTAAAAACTTACTATTCTTTGAGTAATTATTTAAAATACAGAAGTCGATACACAGTATCCAGTAAAAAATTTCAATTCTTGAAAAAATAATAGACTTAATATACCGTTTGATTTTAAAATAAATATTATATAATTTTCAAAAGATTCCATTATTATTTGGATTCGGAAAACGCACTTTATAGATACCTTTCACTTCCCCATAAGTATATATGTTATAGCAAATATATATATATATATCAATTTGATGTATAATCCTGAAAAAAGACCAATAATTAAATTATTTAATTATTTTATATTTCTATTTTATATAATCAATGAATGACAGTCTCAACCTTGTAAAATATAGAGTGAAAATTTATAGATCTATTTATATATATATTACGTTCACTATTGATTAGTTAGATTTATTATCATATCATTATTATTTTTAATCCAAGAAATAAAATACATTTTACATCTATTTTATGTTATTAATTCACGTTGAATCTTTCCGATTTTCAAAAATACTCAGATATACGAAATAATAAATCAACATAAAAAGCATATTAAAACATAATATTATGTTTAATATTAATTTTCATGATTTATTATGCTTATTATTACCTTTAATGCAAGAAACTAAATACATTTTACATTTATTTTAATTCTTTAATTAGCGTTAAATATTTTCGATTTTCATAAAAACCCAGATATATAAAATTATAAATCAAAATGAAAGGATATTAAAAATATAATATTATGTTTATTATTAATTATTATGATTGATTATCAACATAATTATCTGTAGTGCAAGAAATGAAATACATGTAATATTTATATTATGTCTTTAATTCACGATAGACTTTTTCGATTTTCGTAATTTTCCAGGTATACGAAATGCTTAATCTACATAAATGAATGTATTAAAAATATCAAATCTATGCTAATTGAATATTTTCTTTTATGTAGAAAAAGAATGACCACAAAAAGGAAAAAATGAAACTCAAAAAACAATAAACAATTTTAACCACGATGAAATTATAAAGAAATACTTGAGAAGAAATGGAGGAAAAAAATGAAATGGCGCCAGCAGATTACATAAAAACCGAATTAAAAATATTAAAATATGCTAGAACATTTTCATTTTGTAAGCAAAAAATAACCACAAAAAAACAATAAAATGAAACACAAAAGAGAATAAAAAATTTACCTCCGCCGAAATAATATAGAAATACTCCAAAAAGAATGTAAAAATATAGTCAGAAGTCACAATTGGACATCAGAAACCATAATTAGAGCAAATACAAAACGTAATAAAACCATAAAATATGCTAGCAAAATATTATACTCCTTCGAAATAATTAAGATATAGTTAAAAAATGCCAGAAAGACATCAGAAACCACAAAACGGAGAGTCAGAAAGAGTTTAAAACCATAAGAACGTAATAAATATGTTAGATACACACGTCTTTTTGTAATAATTAATACAACATAATAAAAGAAAATAAATTGCAACACAAAAATGATTGAACATTACGAAAGCGCTAAAAAATTGATGAAGAACTGAATTTCATGATTATTTGGATTATTAATATAATGTAGATATATATTTTTTTATGTGCGAAAAATGTGTTGCGGGTCTGTAAATTACAATCATCGGAAGGTGGAATGTCTTCCAGTCCACACGGAAGCGATTGTTAATTGACTTTTTATCGTCGCATCGCGTTGCGCAACGAGTGGCCAAACTGATTTCGTCCGGAGAAATTCGTGTAGGTGACACGCCGACATCGTGTGAGACAATTAAGACCTAATGATGGATCATGCGAGAAAGCGACTATAGTTTCTAAACTTACCAGCGCATATAATGGGATTCGATTATCGATACTATTGCCGTGCAATACACAAACAAATAATAACAAGAAACTATAAAAAAGATATATTATAAAGTACAAAAATAATTAAAGTAACAATTAACAGTAGTTATTAATTCTGACAATGTTTTAATGCAAATAACAAATCATTTTGGTAAAAGGAAATGTTCGCGAGGCTTTTTTTCGATGTACGCAATTGAAAGATCAATCCGATAAGGAAAAAGCACAGCGGTGCTGCGCGCCCTTGGCAATTGGTAATTCATCATGCGAACGTAATAAATCAACGGCGAAGAAAAGTAAAATCAATTAAATGATTCCGCAATATTTACCGAGTGACATGTGCGGATATGCACGAGCATAATATGCTTTAATGATTGCAATTACACAGAAAAGCAATGGAGCCGCGCCGCTCCACGCGAGCACACAGATAAGAACAATGTTATAATAATGCTCGTGTTTTCCGCATCAAGTTGAATTATCGGCGTCGTTGCGCTTAATATCTCACTTTATGAGCTCCTCCTTTCCTCAGCACCTATAGGTATATACAAAAGACCGCGGTCTAATTTATTGCAGATCGATTATTCTATATAAGCGCATAATGGCATTTGTAACACATGCATGAGAAAAGGCTCGAGAGGGAGAAATTGACGAATCGAATACACAATCGGAATCGCAATTTCGAACGCGGCGAGAGAAGGTCAAGGAACGTCGAAGGAAAAGAAAGGCGAAGAGATAAATAATGGCCCGCGAGAAGTCGAGCTCGTTTGTATTAGGGCTGCACTGCACGCGTACACGTATACGCGCACCAGGTGCTAATTGCGAGTGTCGCGACTTACACGCTTTCGAGCGCAATTATCCGCGGGATATCCACATATCTGTGAGCTCTTGTGCACGCATGTATATGCTCGCGCTTATAATGTATTTACCCTCACTCGTGCCGCGCACATGCATATACGTATACACAAGTACCGGACCGGCAGCAGCGTCACGCTCTCGGGAGCGCGCGATTCCAATCGATTCTATACGACTTCATTTGAGGCTTTATAAGAAGGAGAGAAAAAAAGAGAGAACCCGCGAGACGCCTTTTTCGGACTCCCGCGTGTGCAGCAGCAGCAGCAGCAGCAGCAGCAGCCTCCTTATCGTCCTCGCCATCTCTACTTGCTGTCTGCGCTATACCCGCTGAGGTATGTATGCTTCTCTATACGTACCTACGCATGTACGTATCCACGTTTTCTTGTACATGGCGTTGGTTGCGCAATGCGACACGCTAGGCTCGCCCTCCTTTTTTTTTGCGCGCGCGCGAGCAGCCAGAGCCGAAAGTGACTGCGCAAAATCGATCGTCTATGGCAGGACCAAGAGAGATGCAGAGGGAAAAAAAAGAGACGCGCGCGGAGAAACGATCAACAACCGTACGCGCGCTCGGCTTGTTTATGCAAATTGTTTACAGTTTTTGCGCGGGCTCTTTTTCTAAAACAGATCTATCGCGTGAGCTTTACACGTGTTGTGTAACGCGCGGGTGCGTGTACCATTCGTGTTTTGGATATAGACAAGACTGTAATGTTATCAACGTCGACAGGACAAAGTACCGGTATATTAGAGCATTTGTTCGGCAGCTATAAGTACAAGCTGTAATCTTGATGAATGAATTTGGAGAGATTTTAGAATTCCCGAATGATGAATTCCTCATTCAATTAGAATTATTTATCATGCACAATTATTATCAGAGCAGGTGTGTTTGCTCTTGATGGGACGACAAATGGGTAATGTATAATATTATGTAATTCAATCTTGATGTAGGTACAATAGAGCGGCATTTTATTTTAGGGGAAAGCTACGATGACGGTGATTTGTATTAATTGAACTTCTTGCAAAGTATCTTTATTATTACATTACTAGGTAATCTTTATTACTATTACTATATTTAGCGTAAGTACCTAGGTATCTCAAAATTAATTTTCCGTATAATGCACATAAAGTATTATAATTTAAAATTGTAGTAGCCTATGAAGAAGGGGTATTAAAAGAAAACGGCATCATATATAGGTAGAATCCGTAGTTACGCGGCAGTACCAGCATCCAAGTTAACCCGTTAACGCCTGAAATGGCTCTTCTTATCTTGCTAAAGAACATTGAAAGCATTCTGAGATATTTGGAAATGAAAGTAAAAAAGTAAATTTCTTATTTTTTTTTTAAATTTGTATTTTCATAAATAAAAACTTTTTCCACTTGAGTCGAAACCGTGGATCTGGATAAATATAATTTTATAATTTAAAATACCACAAAATTTCAAAATTCAATATGACGATTTCAAAATGGCGAAAATTTGACAATTTTGTATTTTTGCACAATACCGGGTTTATTCGATCTTTTTCTGTAATACTTTCGATACTATCTAATGTGGATACTATAGTGTAATAGATGAGATAAAATTATTAAATCTGATAAATTAATTTTAGCAAAATTAAAAAATTTCCGAGTTATCACCGTCATATTGAATTTTAACATTTTTGTTGTGGTATCTTAAAGCACAAGTCTTAATGCCGTATAGGTCACCAGATATTCAGTTTCGATTCGATTTTATAATCCCAGCAAACACATAAGATATCTTAAAGACATTGAATATCCAAAAAGTGGACATTCGATATCTTAAAGTTGCAATAATGATATTGTACAGATGCTCAAGATATATGAAGATGAAAAATGTTTGCTGGGACGTTTTCATTAATAAAAATTGCCAAATTGAAAAAAAAAGCTAATCAGAAATCTTTGATAAGAAAAATAACAGCCGGGGGATTGAAATAGAAAAGACTCGAAAGCTATAGATTTCCAAGTTTCTCGAAGATCTATCGATGCTTTTTATGTTTTGTAGAAAGGCACAGAGACTGAAACAAATGAAAAAATGATGCTAATTCAAGTGATAACGGGATAAGGCACCCCATGCTGACATTAATGGTATCCGTAGATGAGGACAAAAATGTAGGTGCTTTTCGTGAAAAGAAAGTACATAATAATAATAATGTACAAAACAAAAAGATCTTGCGAGATTCCTTGTATTGTATCGGGATCGGGATCGAGATCTCGTCTCAGATCAGGTATCTCGTTCAGTTCAAGAATCTCGATTCCATGCCCGACATTTCTCGACTTTACCCAATAATCTCTCATAGTATTAGGATCCCTAGCAAAAAAATCCGCTAGGCGGCAGCAGGTGTCGCAAGCTAAAAAATGACGTCCATTTGCACGTGCGCGGTGCTATGTATGCTGTCTCAGCTGTCTGTGTGAGTATCTGTGCATCTTTATTTGTGTTAGTCCCGCTGTATAAGAAGTATTATATTCACAAATACATCACAGATACTCACACAGACATCACGGATACTCACACAGACATCACGGATACTCACACAGGCATCACGGATACTCACACAGACATCACGGATACTCATACAGACATCACGGATACTCACACAGACATCACACATAACACCGCTCACGTGTAAGTGGACGCCACTTTTTTGGCTTGCGGTACCTCCTTCCGTCAAGCGGATTTTTTTGCGAGAGATCCTAATAGACCCCCATGCTTATTTAGTTCCTACCGCTAGATGGCAGCACTATACATGCTAGCTGAGCTTAATATTTAAAATTAAAGTTATATCAAAGTTATAACTTCTTAAGAGGGAGGGAGTGGAGCTTTACTTTCATGTGGAAAATCTATAGTTTTTTATTGAAGGTTAAAATAATTTTATGGTGTTTTCAACGTAAAAAGAATGTTTTTCATATTTACTTTTATTTTTTATAAGACTCCTTACAAGTTAAAAGAAATTTTGTTAATTTTAAACACCAATAACAGCATAAGTTTGCTTGATTTTTAATTTTTTATTCAAATAACATTTTTATAAAAAATAAAACTTTTTATATTTAAAAGAAGCTGTCAAATTATCTAATTCTCCAGGCTTCTAAGCATATTTATAAGGCATACTTCGCGTAAACTTAATGAGCAACTAAAATTCTAGCAAATATACCGTGGAAGTTTGAAGATGTTATGTAAATATACATTGAGATATATTGAGATGCAAGGAATATTTTGAAGTCTCAAAATATAAACTTCAGGAAATTAATGAAATAAATGACTCATATGAATTCATGATCGTCACAAACTAAATAGTTTCCTTATTTTAACAACGTACACTAGTATTTTTCAATTTAAAAAATTCACACATTTATAGCCAATTTCATTTGTTAAAATTTCATTTTCGTTAGTCTAAAATTTATTTTTATGGTTAATGACGATCAGAAATAAGTATATGCATAATTTCATTGCGCGGTGTGATATAAGTTAAGACTTGCCCAGTGGAAATGAGAAATGTTTATAAGCGCACATAAATATATAAAAGTGTATATAAATGTATATGTCTATTATAATTGGAACACGTTTTACCACAGACATATACACTTTTGTACACTTTTATTTATGTCTGTACATTTACGAAAAAAAAATACAGCTTGACTTTTCCACCAATAGATGGCGAGGCACATATAAATCAATTCACATGTAAAAAATTGAAACTTTCAGTTACTTAAAAATCAGTGGCACTTAGAAAAAAAATTTTTGATTATTTGACATTATTGAAGTCTATCTTGACGCTTCTTAGCGAAATTTTTGGTATAAAAATATTCATAAATGTACAAAAATTTTAAAAATGTACAAAAGTGTAGCATAGTATGCCGATGTGATCCTAATTTTTTGTTCCAATTATAACAGAAATACACACTTTTGTACATTTTTGTACACTCTTGTACATTTTTGTACACTTTTGTACATTTCCGTACACTTTTGTACATTTCCGTACACTTTTATACATTTGTATACATTTAGGTATGTACGTTTTCGTACATTCTTTTACTTCCATAGGGGTGGTTATTACAGTTAAATAAAAAGCAAATAAAGTTTTTTCGTGAAAAAGAATGGAGAGTTCCGTCTAATGGAACAATTTACATTAGATAGCATACCAAATTGAAACTTTACACGCATTTTTCTCGAAATTTATTTTTCCAATATGAAAAAGTTGAAAATTCCAAAAAATATTGATAGCATTTTGAATATATGTTAATATTTTATTTTGAGGTATACTGTTATGGCCCTTATGATGATTGGCACATTTGTTGCGTTTCCCACAAAGAGTAAGATGTTTGGATTGTTACCACGAAGACTAAGAATTTTTCATGATTTTACCACGACGACAAGCACATTTCGCTATTTACCGTCGCCTGACTTATTCGAGCTACTTTCATTTATTCGGTTAGTCCGATTTTCTCGGATAAATCAATCATTTTTTGAATGCCAAACAAGTCTAGTTCCCGACCTGAACTTGATAAAAAAGAAAATGAACCCGACTCTTCGAGAGTTTACTGGCACAGTCCTATAGTCTTCGTGGTAACTTAAAATGTGACTGATGGTCAAGGTTTTATTCATCTGTTATTAGTATTAACTAGTATTTTATATTATTAATGTTCAAAATAGGACATTATATAACATGGGAATGAAGTCGAAGATTATTTCCGAGGGCAGTAATCACCCGAGGGAATACTCGACTTTATTCCCGTGTTGCATATAGAATTTTATTCCCGACTTAACTGTAGCCACTTTATTGACTTAAAAAGAGGGACTTCCAGTAAGAACTAGAATTTATTTAAAATGTATATTTTATAGAGAAATATAGAGAAAAATAATTTAAAAAAAATACATTTGCGGGTAAAAGTAGATTTGCGGGAATCATATGCTACTTTTGTCCCATTTTTAAGGTCAATAAAGTGGCCATTACGGTTTAGTCGGGAATAAAATGTTGTATTTACTTCAGACCATAGATTGAGTATTATTTAATAGCCTAAAAAATATTAATTATTGTTCATTTTTATTTTTATTTATTTATTCAACCGGAGTACAAAGAGTAACTCGCACGTATGTTAACATCAATATATACATATATCCAATGTAACACATTACAGTTGAATAATATTGTTGAAATTTTTAAATAGGTTTAGTTAAATAATTTTGCACACAGAACTTTTATAAAAGCATTTATTTTTATCACAAAAATATGTGATTTCTCCTATAACTTTTGGATAAATGTTAATGAAAAATGCTCAAAAATGTTTGGTGGCCTACTTTATCCAAGTTATTATGGGGAAACCATAGTTAACTTTTCAAAAATATGGAATTTTTTTTTTGGTTTAAACCTTTAATTTTTAGTTATAAAAATAGGATTTAAGTAGTTTTAAGCCAAATATGGATAATTTCACGTCGAAACGCCAAATAATTGAATTACCCTACAGCGCGCAGTAAATAACTCCGCCCTACTGAAAGCTAAAGTTGAAAATAAATACTTATCACAGTTTCATTCTATTTCTAATAAATGTTAGTAGTTTAAAACTATAAGCAAACATTTTTTAAGTTTTTTGTGATATTTTCATGCAGATATGTGCAGGTGAAGATAACGCCTTTAAATTTATGTTACTAAGTGTTAAATCAATTAATACTAATCAAATTTTGTACATGATGTAATTGAAAACAAATTCATTTTTTGATTCTTTCAACTTTGAACGATACCACACTTTTGTTTTCAAGATTCGGGTACCCAATACCCATACTTATACAAATTACGAAACATTTCTGTTTCTTTTTAATTTAGATATTTGACCAGAATCAAATTTCACATATAGGTATTAACGAAAAAGAGGATAAATTAAAAAAAAATGTTTTGTATTTCAACCCTCTTATCCAAATCCCCTTACGTCACTGCTTCGCATTTCAAGCACTGACACCCCAAGAAATCAAAAAATGTAAAATTATTTCGTGTTTTGAGACCATTACTATTTAAAAGTGTATTCTAAACAATTTAAGAATTGAAGAAAAGTTTAGGCAGCTCAGGATCAATAAAAACGAGAGTCATCGCGATGTTGAGACATAAATCGTATACGTACGCAAATTGAGATGTAAATCTATCTTTAGAAACGGGTAGCGAAAACGCTAGTTAGGAAAAAACCTTTCTTGGGTGTAGTGTTACATCGTAAGTGCAGCTTGGCCATATTCCGTTTCTTCCAATTCATTGCAAAACTGAGTCGGTGTTTCGTTACGTTATATATGCACCTGCGTTGGATAACGCACGCAAGCTTAGACGAATTTTTTATACAACAGAAATAAGCTTTTTGATAGTACTATATGATTATTAAGTAACAATTGTTAATTGATTATAAACAAAATTTTAAGCTTTTTTTTATTCTAGAATATAATTCTATTTTACGTTCTTTTTACTATTTTACTTCACCTTAAATAAAAATATTTCTCTTGTATATCTACACTGAATATACTTGTATATTCTCTTGTATCTGCACTGGTAAAATAAGTAATAATTTATTTGTAGTAGTCTTAATATCATATTTATTTATAAATTTTAATGAAAATATATATATTCTTGCAAATATTAATGAAGTAAAACTGTAGAAAAGTCAGCAAAATCCTCTGATTTATTGTAAAAAATCAATCTCATAAGTAAAAAACTTGTGAAGATTATTAAGTTTATAAACAGACTATAATAATATTGTCAGTATTTAAATCTAATCAGTCATAGATACAAATAAATAAAAATGTATTTACAAAGTGAGCCATGGGTGATTGAGAACAGCTTCTCGACGTTTGTCTCCATAATCATATGATATTTCAATACCTTGTGGTATATCTGTTTTAGCAAATAAAACAAGATGTGGAATTTGATTAACTTCAATAATTTTAGACACTAGATTGCCTTTTCGTGAATGATTGACAAGCCTCCCTAACTTGCCTGATTCTATAGTGGCATCAATACTGAAAAATTTATAAAAGTATGTAAATATCACTGAACTATATTGTTAAAAATTTAATCTGTGCTAAATGCTAATACACTTACCAATATCGGTCATTTTTAAATTTAAAGTAATACATGTAACATCCAATATTTTTGTTTTTGCCATATTTTATTTCTCTTTGCTTAGCAGTAGCTCCATCTATAAGATCACCAACATATTCTACAACAAAATCTCCTTTGTGAAATTCTTTTATAGTTACAACTCCACGTCCCTTGCCTTCAATTTCCATGACCTTAAAAATATGACATGTAAAATAATATCTGACATTACTAGTCCTACATTATTCATCACAAATAAAATGATATACCTCTAATCCATCTTGCACTTTTCTTTTAATTTTATCTTCTAAATCTTTTTGTTTTTCATCGAGAATGCATTTTTTATATTTCCTTTCACTCCTACGAATTTGAAAATATTCAGTAACTTTATGATTGGTTGATTCAATACTAGATTTGGCTTTGCGCTGCTGAAAATTTCTTTGTGAAGTCTGTGATGAAGTATCTAGTGATGACTGCTTCGTACTTAAAATAGTAGTTTCCTCTGGATTTTGATTATTTTTAATCTGTTAAAAATACAAATTATAAAAAATATTTCTTAGTATTTCTTAGTAAATAATAAAAAATATTTAATATTAAATAAAATATACTTGTTTTTTCTGCAAATATGTTTCTTCATGAACATCATCTTCTGTGTTATCATGGACTCTGAGATCTGAGAAATATTCTGTAAGTTTATGATTAGGTGAAAGTATTTTATGTTTGTTGACATTTTTCGTTTGATTTTCCTTGATAATATGTGTTTCGTGAGTAGGCAATGAAACATGCCAATTGTCGTACTCATCCAAAGACTTATTTCTACTTTTGTTTGCCTGGGTGATAAAAAAAGCAAATGCGTAATTGATATAAAGCAAATAGATATGTAGATCATATTTCGTCAAACGCAACATAACTTACTCTATATTCATATTTTTCTGTTTTTTGCTCTTTCTTAGCCAAATTAACTTTTTTTTTATTTCTTCTAGTAGGCCGTGATTTAGAAACGGTATTTTTCAAAACTTGTTCATCATTCTCAATCGATTGAACTTCAGGCTCTTTATTTTGGTCGCTGGAAATATCTGTCGTCCCTATTACCGACGATGTTTCTGTATTAATGAGGTCTTTTGCAGATTTTATATCTTCAACAGGTAGATTACTTTCAACCGCTATTTGTAAATTAGTCATTTTGCTTTTGTTAAGTCACCTTTTTAATGAATAAGATATTATAAAATAATCCGTTGAAGGTTATGCTCAAATTTAAACGCTCGCGTACCCGACATGTAAACACAACACACTATATAGACATATTATGCGTATGAAGTTCTGTCGATGTGGAACACCAAAATCCCGCCATTTCCAAGAACTAATGCGCATGCGTCAAACAAGAATTTTTTTTCTTTTACACACCTATAGGTATAAGGTATATGTAGGCATTATATAAAAGTATATATAATCTAAAATTCTTTCTAAAATATGAATTTACTACTTCACTTTAGAAGTTTTTCATAATTATTATAGTAATATACATAGGTACAGTCGAGTATGCATATTATTAAAAATACATATATATATTCGGCATACTTATTGATAATAATTTCGATATTACATACTTGAGTATAAAACACAATACAAAAACTCGAGAAACTCAAATACCTATATACATTACTATTGGGTAACGGAATATAAACATTGGGTTTTCAAAAAAGAAAATTCTCATGACAATTTTAAAATTTTAAAAAGCTTAAATAATTTTATTCTTTAATATTATTTCATTTCACATATTGAATGACATATTTGAATAAATATATGTATATGTATATAAATTCTGATTTTATATAAGTACATACATATCAGATCAATCACAAAACTTTAATAATAAAATGAGTAGAAATATAAATTTAGAGAAAAGAAACTAAAGATTTTATATAATATATGTGAAGTCTTTTTATAAATATCCCAAACTCACTGGTGATGTACCTAAAATAAACCAAGAGTACAATTCTTTAAACGTTGTAAATACTAATTTTAAAAATAATTTGTATAGATTTGCTTTGATTTTCAGAATCTAATTTATATATATATATATATATATATATATATATATATATATATATATATATATATATATATATATATATATATATATATATATATATATATATATATATATATATATATATATATATAAAAACTATAGTCTAAAATTTTGATTCAAGTAAAAATCTCCTGGACTTCATTAAGTTTATCATTCATCTCTTGTTGATAGCAGTTTAAAATTGAAGTAGTTATTAGCCGAACACAATTAGGTATCAACCATAAATTTTGTTTTAAAAAGAACAATTTCGAGTTATTACAATCAAAAATTGTCATAATGTCGACCAAACAAATAATCCATTATAACTGATTGTTAAATTTGTAGGGCTGATAACTTTATTTTTTTAAACTGAAAACTCCGAATTTTTGTATTATCATAAACTTGGTTTTACAATAATTATAGGCAATATTTATACTCAACGTATAAAATAAAAGATAAGACAAAACATTATTTTTATGACAGTAATTAAAAGTAATTTTAGTCTAAACATAGCATAAAAATAGCAATGTGTTAAAAATTTACTAACTAGTTATGAGCAAACAGAAACTATAATAAATATACTTGTAATTTACAAGTTATTTAAATGTATAATTCATATAACTCGTGCTACATGATTGAATAAATATTATTCTTTGCATTGGAAATATCCACATTAGTGATTAATAATTTGATGTGATTTTGAACTGATTTATTTGTAACGTGGAAATTCAGGAAATTCATTTACTTCTCTTGTATTTTAGTGGATTCTCGATATAGTGTTGTGTGATATGGGTGGTTTTCAATAAAAATTCAAAATCGTATCCCTGCTAGATAACTTTTTTGTAATTTAAATATTATTTAACATTATTTGTATTATAAAAAGTTATCTAATGAGCATAATTTAAAATTTTTGTGGAAAAGCAATATTGAGTGACTATGTATTGAGAGTCCACCGGAAATAACAATACTATCTAAATCAAATTTTTTTTATAACTTGCACATATTTTAATTATTTATAATATTGTGCAAGAATTTTAGCATACCAATAATGTTATATTTTCAATGTACAAACATTTTTATATAACATGGTTACTTGAATGACAAAACTGATAAAACAGTGCATAAAATATGTTATGCAAAATAGTATCTAGTAATACCTCTTTAAATGTGTGATGAATGTGCAATAAAAGTATCATTAAATTCATAGAAGTATCCCTTATTAACCAGCATTATCAATCAAGCAACTTCCAACAACACACAATATACAATCACGCCGCATTAATAACAATTTCATTTACACTTAATATTACACAGATGAGAATCACGATGAATATGTAAAAATACCGTGATTTTGGCAGTCGATATACAAGTATTTCAAACTTGAATTAGCCCAAAACGCAAATGTATGATTGCGTTAAATCATTATGAAAGAAAATAGAAATTACAAAATATTCAAATTGGAGCTATAATACAATTAAAAAATCTATCAGTCGTACTTTTGAAACTACAAAGCTAGCCATGGATGATTACGTAGAGAGTCTCGACTCCTATCTCCATAGTCATAAGATACTTCCATGCCTGATGGTATATCTTCTTTCGCTATTAGTACTAGATGTGGTACTGACCCAACTTCAACAATTCTAGTTGCCAAATTTCCATTTCTAGAATGATTAACTAGCCTACCAAGTTTGTTAGACTCGGCTGTAGCATCAACACTGCAATTAGAGAAGAAAATCGTCAATAAAGTCATATATGATTATATAGCATTAACGATACCAAATGCAATTTTCAATATAACATGTGCTTCATCTTATAGATTACGTAATCAAGCTATTTTTAAGAATATACGAACCAATACTGTTGATTTCGATGCTGAAAGTAATACATATAACAGCCAGCATTTTGATCTTTGGCGTACTTGGCCTCTCTCTTCTTAGCAGTCAATTGATCAACGAGCTCTCCAATGTACTCAACGACGAATTCTCCTTTAAGGAAATCCCTGGTCGTCACGACTCCTCGTCCTTTGCCCACAAAGTTCCTGACCTGCGGCACAAAAATTCACTCTCAGAACTGGAGAATTGAAAGACGCCTGGCGCTTGATTTCTGACTGAAAAAATGTCCAGAAACCAAAGGAGCCCATACTTTACCTGGAGGCCGTCCTCGACGCCGCAGAGAACCTTGTTCTCGAGGTCGCGCTGTCTCTCCTCGAGCACGGCCTTCTTGCACTTGCGCACGCTGCGCCTCACTGGGAAATACTCGGTGAGCTTGTGATTGTCGGTGATGAGCTTGGGATGGACGATGGGCCGCGGCAGGGGCAGGGGCTTCCTGCCCCTCGTGCCCGGGACCTTGATGAACTTGTCGGGCTGCTGCACGGCCCCCCCGGACTCGACAACGGCAGCAACGGCGGCGCGACGCTTGCCGCGCAGCTCCTCCTCGGCGCTCGACGGTATTTTTATGCGGTGCGGCGTCGAGGCACCGCCGCGTATGTCCGCCCCCTCGTCCGTCGCCTCCAGCGGCTCCGGGCAGTAGTTCTTCACCAGCATCCTCGCCGCGGTATCCTCCAAAACAGCCAGCGAACTTGCCACTTGCCCTGCACCGATTTTCCCCGATGTGCGTGGAGAATTTTATCGTCGCGCGTACAGTCCGATCTCCGATGTGTATATTCGAACTGCAGAGGGCGAGAACGCGCAGCCACACGCGCACACGCACGGACACAAACACACGCGCGCGTGGGTGCACGCACGCACGCAGCCGATCTTCGTGATCTTCGCAGCTTCGGAGTCGGGAGGTGTAGCTAGGCGAGGCGCGCTCGGGAGAGACGGGATGGGAGTGATGGGACTACGGGAGAACGGAGAAGGGGAGGAGAAAGCCGCGTTTGTTGTGTCAGTGGGGCAAACTTGACGGAGGAAAGAAAAAGGCACGCCAGTGCCCAGTATGAGGAAACCCGCCAGCAACCCGCCAGCAACCCGCCAGCGGCGGATCATAAGCTACTTGTCAATATATTTCTAAGTTTTCATTTTAACGCTTCCTCGCAAAATTCTATTACACAATTTGATTTTTCAATAATAAACACGTCAAATCTGCTTTGAATACTTAATCTATTTTAATTATGCTCTAAATTGTAACTTATTCAACTTTATATGTTTTTACTAGATAAATAATATGTGTGAATAAATAGTATATTATGACACTGTTGTGGGAGATGGTTTTCTACCTTGCTCGAGGGTTTTCGCACGAGCGAAGCGAGTGAGAAAATCGAGCAAGGTAGAAAAACACCTCCCACAACAGTCTCATACGATATTTTATAGCACAACAACCTCAAAATCGACAATAAAGTTGGCATTTTGAGGTTAGTGTGCTATAATATAATTTTCTTTAAATATTTTCATATTTGGCGCCGTTATAAAGTCAAAGAAGTTTCGCAAGCATAGTAGACGCCACCTATGAAAATAATGACGACTAAGGGAGGAACTACAAGACCGCAGAAAAGATCATGGGTTTCTGTTTTTGATATTAAATAGTCTTTGTGGTGAACAATACAAAAACATTAAACATACATGATTTTTAACGTAAGTTTACTTTGTAACCAATATTTTTCTATCTGTCTAAGTATTATTAAGTAATTCGCTACTTTATTAGGACACCCACACCAAACAACGTATACCTACTTTTTACTTTTCCAAATTGGTGAATCAGCGCCATCTACTAAGAAACTTACTGTCGCGGCTTATAATTCGGAACTCCACGCA
Source organism: Gastracanthus pulcherrimus (assembly GCA_949152435.1). Classification (NCBI taxonomy): domain Eukaryota; kingdom Metazoa; phylum Arthropoda; class Insecta; order Hymenoptera; family Pteromalidae; genus Gastracanthus; species Gastracanthus pulcherrimus. Next base: position 184,546,464 of record OX424574.1, read on the forward strand.
TGCAAATATGCGTTAAGCGTTTATTGTTTACTAGTATTATGTTATTATCACAGATTTTATTATAAAATGAATATTATTGAAGAACTTCCTCCAAAAGAGGAAAATTTGCCTGCTATTTTAAATAAATTACAAGAAGATGAAGTATATTTAAACATTTTTTTTTGACATAATTGATTGTATTGGTTTTCTTATATTACTTTGTTTTACATTATAGTTACTTGTCAATACACAATTGGATCATATTCTCATGCGACACTGTCATGTTGAAGCTAAGCTGCAGAGTGTAGGTAAAGTCTTACCAAATGTTGCTATTATACGTTCAGAAGGTGAAAAATTTAGAAGTATGATAGATCGCACAAATAAATTAGCAGAGAAAGTAAGTGCAAAAGTTCGACAACTGGACCTTGCCAGAGTTAGTATCAAGAATTTATTTTACTATAGTATTTTGTAATCTTTCTTTACAATTTTAATTTAAACAAATTTTTTTTATAAATTTAGAGCAGAGTATGTGATTGTCAAAGCCGTGTTAATGACATACTTGACCTACAATTATGTAGTGAGGGTGTTGCTACTGCATTACGTAATGAAGATTACGAACAAGGTGCTGCACACGTTCATCGCTTTTTGTTAATGGATCAGCAGTTATTGGAACGAACTGCTGACGATGTTTCTGGAGATCACACAAGTGTCACTAGTTCCTTAGCTACTTTGCAACAGGCTGCAAATCAACTCAGAACAGTTGTTACTCATAAATTTGATGAAGCAGTGAAAGCTGAAGATCTAGCTTCAGTTGAAAGATTTTTTAAAATCTTTCCTTTATTAGAAATGCATAATGAAGGAATCATCAAATTCTGTCAATATTTAAGTTCTAAGGTAAAGTGAGAAAGTTAAAAAAAATTATAAAATTGTCTTTATCTGCCAAATATTTTGTTTAAAATTATAAAAAAACTATGATATTTTATACAGCTTCAAGAAACTGCACAAAAGAATCTAAAAGCAGCATTAGATGTACGAAGTACTGATAAAAGAGCAGCTGTAATTTTTGCAGATACAATAACATTACTTTTTGAAGGCATTGCAAGAATTGTTGAAGTTCATCAACCAATTATAGAAACCTATTACAGACCAGGCAAATTATTAACTTGTATTGGAATTTTACAGAAAGAATGCGATAGGTATAATTCTAATGTCTAAAATACTTATACTAAAGTGCTTTTATTTATTTATAATTTTGATGATTTTCATTACAGACAGATTAAAAAAATTATATCAGAATTCATGAAACATCGTTCAATATCAAGAAAAATTCAGCTGATTAATGATTATAATAGAAAACAAGTTACTGAAAAAGTAGACCCAAAAGATCTGGATCTTGTTTTGAGTGAAATTACTATAATGCATGCAAGAGCTGAACTATATATAAAATTTTTGAGAAGGAGGATAATTGTAAGTAATCACTAATCAGTATTATATTATAAAAAGTTAATTAATTTTAAATTTATTAATTATTTTTTTAGAATGACTTAGAAATCAGTACTACTGACACTCAGCAACGAAAAGATTTATTGAATGATTTTGAATTGATAATTAAGAATTCGGAATTAGCACGAAGTATGCAGGAATTACTTGGGGCCTATTTAGCTTTGGAAAGATATTTTATGGAAGAAAGTGTAAATAAAGCAATTGGAATGGATGCTTTAGATCAAGATCAACAAACATCTAGTATGGTTGATGATGCTTTTTTCATTGTAAAAAAATGTATCAGAAGAGCAATCTCAAGTGGAAGTATAGATGGTGTTTGTGCAGTCATTAACATGGCTTGTGGTTTACTCGAAGGTGAATTTGCTAGTCAATTGCGAGGTCGACTTAGACAAGGTTATCCTGCAGGATATTTGGATTTGGCTCAAGCATATAATGCTTTACAAACTAGTATTCAGCATGGACGTATACAAACGTCAGATACAGAACTTGCAAGACTTATGTTCCTGGTAAGAAATTACATTTATGGTTTAAAATTTTCCTACAAAACTTTTATATTTCGTTTTAAATTTCAAAAAACATCTTTTTTCAGGCTTATTTAAACAATACTGAAGTAAGCATAGAATATGTAGAAACTTTAAGTAAAAGTCTCAGTATGGACATTGGACAAGCTTTTTCTAATATGCAAAGTAAAGAAAAAGGCAAAATTGAAAGTTGTTTAGCTGGAATGAAAAGTGCATCATTTACTTTACGTACTGTAGTGGATTATGGCTTAGAACAGTTGCGTGCTAGTGCTGTAAAACCAAGGGTCACTCCATGGGTAGATGCATTTTTGACAGTAAATCATCAAATTAATGATGTAAGTTCTAATTTTATTTTTCTAACTTTTTTTACAAATTAACAAAAAACATTTATTTTAATTTATAAATAATTTATATTCATTTTATAGGATGAATTATTGAGATATGAGACTGATGAACCATTTGTTCAAACTTTAGTACTGAATTTAGAAGGTCTTTTGCAAGTATTCAAAAACAGCTTAACAGAATCAAATTATAATGCTCTTATTGGTATTCTTACAGCTGAAGTAACTGCTCGTTTAGAAAAAGTAGTTTTAAAATCAACCTTTAATCGGGTAAATAAATATAAGTATATTTGACAAACTCTTATATTAAATTAATATATATTTTAATTTTTTATTTCTTGTTTAGGCTGGAGGTCTTATACTTGATAAAGAAATACGATCTTTAGCTAGTTACTTGGCTACTGCAACTTCCTGGTCTGTGCGAGACAAATTTGCAAGACTTACACAAATGGCAACCATTCTGAGCGTTGAAAAAATTGAAGAGTTAGCAGATTACTGTGGAGCTGATGCAATAGCTTGGAGACTGACACCTGCTGAAGTTCGAAAAATTCTAGCTTTAAGAACAGATTTCAGGCCAGAAGATATTAAAAGATTAAAAATTTAAAGAATTTAAAATTTTTGTACATACAAATTTCATAACTGTACATATTTGAATAAAAGTAATTTAATTTTAATATATTAAAATGTCAATGTTTTATTTCATACATTATACATAATGATTTATGAATTGTCCTTTGAAAGTCACAACATGGCGCGACGAATTCAAAATTAGGTTAGGTTAGTTATAATATTGTTATATATATCATGCATGTTGTAAGATTTGTGATAAAAATGGATGTTCATGTGTCAAATATTTCAATCTGCCAAATTTAAGCAAATGTCATTTAATTGTTATGCTAACTTGTTCTTAAATTACTGTTGTTGAAATTTTTATGATTTTACTACAATGGAAAAAGAAAGGTAAATGATAAGATGAAAATTCTTGTAAATAGGTTGCACAATCTTTTGTGTCTCAAATTTGTGATCATTCTAGATTTACAAATCTACTGTTGGATCCTGGGGAAATATTTTTCGAAGATTACAGTATTCAAATAAACTTGCAAGATGCAACAAAGAGTGAAACAAATGATTGGTTAGATGGCCGATTAAAATTATGCTCCAAGTCTTTGGTTTTTGTGAGTAGAGACATCAATCAACCATTAATTAAAATACAATTAAAAGATGCAACAGTTGCAGAAAAATGCAAATCAAATAATAATTTAACAGGGTGAATAATTTTCTTTATTGATAAAATTCGTGTTCCAAATAAAAATATAATTATTGCTTAACATTTTTAGATTAAATGATACTTTATTAGTGCGTTGCAAACAATATGTAGAAATGTTGGAAGGAAATGTACTAGCACCTTATAAATTTATTCATAAACCAGCTGATTTTCAGTTTTCCTTTAACTATGTCAAAGTAGATGATTGTCTTCCACAAATATTACAGCTTATGAGAGCTGCTACCCTTCCTACTGCTGAACAAAATGCTATGGTAATGTTAATGTTATAGTTAACTTATAAAATATTTACATAAAAGTAACGATTTTAAATTTGTATACAAAAATGTAGATCATGGCTATAGTGCACTCAAGGCAGTCGCGATTTTCATTTGATACTTCATGGCTAGAAGATTTATATGAGCAAATAATATTTGAGGTACAAGCAAATAAAGTCTTACCTTTAGTTATTAATCCTGGAAGGGTTTTACTCACAACATGTAGGCTATATTTTCAACCTTATAATAATATGGATCAAGTAAGTTTATTTTATGGATTAAAGTAAATACTTACTTTCTAAATAGATACTTAGCCTATTTAAAAATATATTAATGATTTTACGTTTATTGGTAGCATCCAGTGTTGAAAATAAATTTAAAAGATATAAAGAATTTAAATAAACGAAGATTTCTTTTGCGACAAGTGGTAAGATAATTTAATATTAACATTATAATAAAGTATTAAAGTTTTTATTAATAATTAATTATAAAAAAACTAGTTAGCCTTTTTTTATAAATTGAAATTATCAATTATCAGTTAATATGTGAGTTAATCTCTTTTCACAAATTCATGAAGGGTCTTGAGATAAAATGGATACGACAACCAGATGGTAAAGCTGAATATTTTTTCTTTGCAACTAAAAATCAAGAAGAAAGAGATGCCTTATATACTAATTTGCTAAGTCAATCAGCACTGCAAATTGAAACAATTCATCAGAATCACATGACAATGCAGTGGCAAAATGGTTCCTTATCGAATTATGATTATCTGTTATACATTAATAGGTAAATATATTAATTTAGCTATTTACGAAACATGATTTTTATGTATTCCTCTTTCAGTTTAGCGGATAGGACTTTTCATGATTTAACGCAATATCCTGTGATGCCTTGGGTTCTTCAGGATTATGTTTCATATACATTAGATATTAATGATCCCAATGTCTATAGAGATCTTAGTAAACCAATTGGAGCACTTGAGTCAAAAAGATTAGAAAGACTCAAGGTATTATGTGATTTACTTATTCAAAATATATAATACTCTATTGGAAACATTTTTTTTCTTAAATTTTGCCAAACTTGGCATAACTTTGTTTAACTTTGCTAAACTTTTACCAAAGATTACTAAAACTATGTCCTAAGGTGGTCCTATAGTAAATTTTGAAAAATTTGCTAGTTACATAATAACTTTTTTTTAAATTGGTGGTTATATTTGTTTCATAAAAAGAAAGTTTCTTGTAAATTTTCATAAATTTTTAGATGGTATACCCATAGTTATGTAAAAAAAAAAACTAGCAATTTTCAATGAAAATTGATGTTTTTTCAAAATTGTCCTTGCGCATGGGAATGCAAGTATAGCATTTGAAAAAAAATATGTAATATCTAACACCTGTACCACACAGAACTATGAACTCCAAATTTTTAAAAACATAATTATAAGGAAGTATAAAATTATATTGAATTATAATTGTAAAAATAACCTAAAAAAACACATTTTTAACTCTATTCATGAGCAATACTTTCTTAATAGTTTTCTTTTTTCTTGGAAAATCGGAGTTCATGGTTGTAACGCGAATAAGCTGAATAAGATATCCTTAAAACCGCAGTTTAAAAAAAAAAAGAAATAATTTTCTGATGATTTTAAAACAATTTTTCTATTGCAGAATATCAATCAAAATTTTTTTTTAATAATTTCTATGCTTTTTGAAGTATGTCTGCATAGTATAGAGTAAATTTGGGCATTGGTTAGAATTCAGTTAATGTAGGAACACGCTGGATTGTGAGCAATAAAGGTCGGATGAAAAATACTTATAAATAACTATTAAGTTCATTAAAATGATTTCTATGGCCAATATTGCCAATGCAAAATCATTTTCTGTTCTAAAAATGTACAAAGTATCAGAAAAAGAAATAAAAATAAGTAGAGTTTTTTGTCAAATTTTACTATCGGACCAACTTAATGTAGCAATTAGCGAATGGGACTATCTGCAATGTTAGGAAAAGTTTCTTCTACATTTTTAGCAATGTTTAGCAAAGTTAGGCAGAGTTTGGCAAAGTTTACATTTCCATTAGGATATATTTAAGTGACAAATATTTTATTGTTGAAGATAAAAATTTTATTAATTAAAGGCTAGATATGCTGAAATGTCTGAACCAAAATTTTTATACGGTTCACATTATAGTGCCCCTGGCTTTGTACTTTTCTACCTTGTGAGAAAATATCCGCAATACATGCTTTGTTTGCAGAATGGAAGATTTGATCACCCTGACAGAATGTTTAACAGGTAACAAGCGTTTGTCTAACACCTTATACGTTTCTATCTAGAAACAATTTTCCTAGCAGTTCTTTTGAGCTTTTTCTGTTTAATTAAAAAACACGTTAATACTCTATCAACTCAACAGAATTAGATTTTATATTTCTGTCCTAAAAACGAAAAAAATCTGACAGTGTAGCTGACGTATGGAAAAATGTTTTGGGCAACATGTCTGACTTCAAAGAGCTGATACCTGAATTTTATGATACGAGCAGTAGTGGAGATTTTTTAATTAATAGCTATGGAATTGATTTTGGATTCCGACATGATGGAACGAAAATTGCTGATGTACATTTACCACCTTGGGCAAAAGGTGTTTGAAAAATGTCTAAATTATTTTGATTCTTATTTATTAAGGGGGAAAACCACATAAGACGCTGATTTTCAGGCGTTTTTCATGAATTTTTTTGAGTGGGAAAAATTGATTAGAATTTAATCGAACTTTGACATTATTTTATTAATATTTTGAACTACATTTAATAATTTTTTCAAGTCATTTGTGTTGAAAATGCCGAAGTTATAGGCTGTTGTCCACCGAAGGTTATCGTCCGAGTTGGTTGTTCACGGGAAATGTGGAGGTCGCATTTTAATCTGAAAGCAAAATGGTTGTTTTCCTGCATTATTAACATGTTCTCTAAGTATGTGAACCTCATTGCAGGTAAAAATTGTGAAAATTGAAGTTTTGACACGTGTTTGAAAAAAATGTATCGATTTTCACAATTTTCTGTTTCACTTATTTTGAATAGAAAACACCTTTCAAATTATGATATCATCCCAATTGTTGGTTAATATTCTTTGTAATTTCATAAAGAAACACACTTTCAATTTTCATAACGATCGGTTCATAACTTTTTGAGCTAGAGTTCCCGTGAATAAAAATGTCGTTTCGAGAAAAACGCGTTTCAAAAAAAAATTTCCGAAAACTAGAAATTATGCGAAAGTTATCAATAATATAGAGTGCCTACCAATCAATCAGCGATTCCAGCACCATATAACAGTCCTTTTTCTTCCTCACGAGCATCATTCTGAGCTTGCATCTGTACTTTTCTTGCTTTCCAACCTTCCTTTGATTCCAAAGAGTTGGTCTATTCTGGCGGCTCACGCGCTGTTCATCCATTCGTTGCGCATACTGGAAGCTCTGCGTGCCAACTATAATACCTGACTCGTTCATAATCATTAAAATGGATGAATTTCCTTCATTGAGCAATCCAATAGCTAAATATGTGCAAATGCTTCGAAGCAAATCATTTCTTGGCAAATCTTCATAAATTGGAAGAATTTCGTTCTATACGGTGGGTTGCAATGGAGCAGGGATTGCTGCAAATATTTTAGAATAACCAATATAATTGCCATATTTTATGCCATGCAGCGCTTCTGATCTTGAAAACATATTTTTCACAGACTCTACTTCCATGCTTCCTGCAGAACCTTCATGAGTTTTAGTACAGGCTTCATCATCGTGCTCTTCTTTCTATTGTAAATATTCTTCAGAATTCTTAGATTTATTCATCCATTGTGCACAAGCATGGCAGTAACTACTTCGTACATCTAGATCGAGGAGTTTGTCACAGTAATATGCTATGAGAGTTGTCACGCCATACAGGGATTTAAATCCTCTTTTTTCTAAGTACCGTCTCCAGATACTTCGAAATTCAAAATAGGCCTTTCTCGTTTTTCGTTCTCATTTTTTCTCTTCCTCTACAGTTTTTTTACAGCAAAGCTCGAACACTTCTTTTGCAGCAAGGTAGATGTGATTGAAAATTCTGTTATACGTTTCTTCACCTATACCGCTGCCAATGTCCATATAATTGCAGAATAAATTCATCCTTGTTTGCCAACGCATGACGAGCACAATCCTGCGATTTATCTCGAATCCAGTATTTATTAGAGGACTTGAATGGATATGTCTAGATCCACAGTGACACTTGAAAGAAAGTTTGAAACCAAGGCCTCCGATTCCGGTTTCTTCCTTCCAATTTCGAAAAATTAACATATCTGACAATGCTGTGAATACGGTGAAAAATTCTATGAACCGATAAAAATGTAAGGGATTCACAGTCACATTCTCAAAGGTAGCAGTATCAAGTTTTTTGGCACTAGCACTTTCCTCTGGATTGCTTTCACTCCGTTCATTATTGGTATGCTGGCTTCCATGAAACGATCTCTTACGTGGTTTATTGCGGCGATCCGAAGTATTTTCGTTACCTTTTGGATATGAAGACATCTTTCTCTCACAATTCCAAACACACGTGTCGAAGGCTAAAATCGAACTGATGCCAAGCTCGGTAGCGACGCTCTACCGGAATACAGTCAAAATGATGGTGACGCTTCTATCTAGTACGTTTTACACAAATGTCCTATATCAAGAATTTGAAAACAAAAACACCTGGAATGCACCCCACTAAATCCCCACTCCTCCTAATATTCCGTTATACGAGGGTATTGGGCGTGGTAAGTGAATAAGTGACTACCTGAACAAGCGCTTCGCGCTACCTGCTCTGCGCTCGAGCGCTGACCTGCTAGGCATTCGGTTTTAGGCTCATAAAATCGGAATGAATAGGAACTTCGTTTTGAAATGTTGGCACCGTATTCTTGAATAGTTATACTAACAATGTATGAAATAAAAAAAATCCGATTTTGTGTACCTCCTAATGTGGTTTTCCCCCTTAATACTTTCATGATTTATTCTGAGAACTCATAATGTCAAACTTCTCATTGATATTTTCTCATACAAATAAATATTTATGACTTGTAGGACCATCTGATTTTGTTAAAACATTACGGAATGCTTTAGAAAGTGATTGGGTATCTAGAAACCTACATCACTGGATTGATTTAATATTTGGATACAAACAAAAAGGAGAAGAGGCTCTCAAAGCAAATAATGGTATAGTTTAAACATTTTTAAATGAATTTGTTATTTCACTTTTTACCTCATAAATATTTTATTTTCTTACAGTATTTTTTCACTTATGTTATGAAGGAGCTATTGATTTAGATACAATAAAAGATATTAATGATAGACATGGTTTAGAAGTTCAGATTATGGAATTTGGGCAAATTCCTAAGCAAATTTTCAAACTACCACATCCAAAACGCCTAATAGCTGCTGATTCTATTCGCAGCGAAGCTGACCTAACATTTTCATCATCTGGTATATACATACGTATATTATAAATAAAATTACGATGTTAATATTTTAAACTTTTTACAACAATTAATGCATTTACAGTAAATGAAATATCAAAAATTGAATTAAAAACGTCAAATGTGTTTCAATCACATAAAGAGGCTGTGAGTGCTGTAACAATTATTACTGATGGAGTACAAGAAGACAATATTGTTTCTGTTGGTCGTGATGGCATTATGAAAATATATTCATTACAAACAGGAAAATTAGTGCGCAGTGTTGTTCTGTCATCAGTTCCTCTATGCTCTTGTGTCTCTTATCAAACAACTACAAACTTTAATGTACTGGTAGCTGGTTCTTCGGATAATGCATTGTATGTACTAATCAAGAACACTTTTTTCTCAAAAATTTATGTTTAAAAATATTTTCATATTATTGTAATGTTTTTAGAATTTTCTATGATATGGAATTCGGTAAAGTTTTCGATACTTTACATGGACATGAAGATGCAATATCATGTTTAAAATATAGTAAAAGACATAATATTATTGTGTCAAGCTCTTGGGACTGTACAATAAAAATTTGGCGGAGTTGTGCTCCTGATAAAAAAATTAAACTTGTGGATTGCTTTGTGGCAGAGCTTGATCACGATTCTCAAGTTACTTGTATTGATATATCAAGGTAAATTATGCATTAATTAAATTTAATAATAATATTAATAATACTGGTAATTAATATCTCTAATATTATATATTAATTTTTAACATTTTAGAGATGAAACTTTATTAGTTTCTGGTACAGAAGATGGCGAAATATTTTTATGGAAATTAGACGATTCATATAGCCTTCAGTTTACTGTAAAAGGTAAATTTATTTAATTTATAAAATAAAAGATATTGAAACCTCATATTAAAACGAAATAATTTTGTAGAACACACGGGAAAAATTAACGCAATAACTTTTGAACCAGACTCAAAAAATATTATATCTTGTACAAATAGTAAATCACTAAGTGTTATTGATGTACAGACAAGTACACAAATTTATTTGATTACTCTAGAGGATGAACCAATATCTTTAGCATGGATTTATTCATATCTGTTAATTGGAGATCATAAAGGAGATATCCAAATGTGGGATCCACAAACAGCTGCATTTATATCCACATTTCATTGTCATGAAGGTAGTTTTTGCAAAACTATGATTAATCAACTATAATATAATTATAGTAGAGTATGTTTTCTTAAATTTATGTTTAATTTGTAGGAGCTCTTGTTTCATTAGCAGTATCATTCGACTACAAAAAAATTATAACTGCTGGTCAAGATAAAAAGGTTATTGTATGGAATTGTATATAAAAAAATGTAAGAAAACGGAAAAAATATAAAAAGAATATTTATTTTTTGATTCTAATATCAACATTGTAAGAGTAAATTTCTTAAAATGTTAAAATAAAAAATATTTGAGTTAAATATTTACATAGTTCTATACTACATGTAAATGCGAACGACTATAATATGGTGACAGAGAGAGGATAGCGTAATTCGGTAAGAGCCAGATTCTGCTTTAAGCTTACATAAAGCGCGAATCGCGCTCTACAAAGCTTCGACTAGCTAATACTCGCGTGTGTCAGCGGCTAACGATAATTGTAAAATTTTATACTTATACTAAAATATATTTCCAATTAATATTATTATTGAAAATATCACTGCTGGTATTCATTTGTTTTTCCCAGGAAACTTCAGATCTCAGATCCTACTCGTCGAGTTTGTGAGAAAGAAAGTATATGAAGATTGAGTCTTTAACACTTGTGTATTAATTCTTGAAATCTTCTATTTTTCAATAGATTGACGTCCTACAAGGACCGAAACCGGCCCATAGCATCGCATTCGTAAAAATAAAACCCTAAATTAGAAGATATCTAGGATACTGTAAGTAGCTCCAAAATTGTAGAAGAACCGTGTACAAAGACGCAATTAGGTTTTTTCACGTCTGACGTCACGACCCCTCGTGACCGAGCGTTGGGAGTATAACATTCAAAATTGCGTTGATTTCTTTTTATTAATATAGAATCAGCGCAATCATTTCTGAGTATCTAAAAATATGCCAATAATACCTCTTTTGCTAAGCTACCTAATGAAAAAAGCATACTTGATTCGCTACCTAAAAATATTGTTTATTTTTTATTAAACTATGAGCGGTCAAAAACTGTTACCGTATAATTGCGATTAAATTAGCTAGGATATGATTTAATTGTATTTGAATGCTGGTGAAATATACTAACGAGTTTAATATTCAATATAGTATAAATAATAAAAATTTTTAATAATTTTTAATAATTTTTAATAATAATACAGTCAATTTTATCCATTATTATGAGTTAAATCGTAACGTATTTTTACAATTTTATTAGTTCTACTGATAATTTGTAATACTTAATAACATCACAAAATGTAAAAGTATATCATATGCAATTATTTTCCTGTGTATTTTATTGACTTAAATATATGTACGATACATTTTTACTTTGCTACACTTTTTCCATAAATATTTTTTTAAAATAACCATCTTACATTTTGTAATGTTATTTTTACAAATTATCAGTAAAAACAATAATATTGTAAAAATACTTAGGATTTAACCTAAACAAAATAAATAAAATGGTCTACTCAAGCAAACTCGCTATTACAAAAAATGTATTATCTATACAATATTGAATACTAAATTCGTTAGTATATGTCACCATTTTTCAACTACGATTAAATCATATGGGGTCATGACGTCAGACGTGAAAAAGCCTAATATAAGTCAAGTATCGAAAGAATAATACATCACGCAAGGGTGATCTCCGTAAACTTTCTTGCATAATTGTTATTGTTTGATTCCACCCATAACCAGAAAAAAAATCGTATCGATTCGCAACAGCGCGTGCTGTCACACATAAATGGCTTTTTGTTCGAATTTCACAGTTCTACAAAATTTGTTATGGAAGCCGATTTTACTTAAAATATAAGATTATCCATTATTAAAATAAAAATACTTTAATTTAAAAAAATATATATTAAAACAAATAATTTGTATATAAAGGTAGATATAACAAATCTTTTTCATAGATTTTTACATTATATTTTATATTTAGCAATTCAAAAATATTGATCACAACCAATTTCTTATACATACTATAATTTAAAATTAATGAAGTTTGTAAACTACACATAATTGTAATAAGCATCTTTGGTATGTTACTACCTGTATAGATTTTTCTTTTTGTACATAATTAAAATCAAATGCACTCCAACGATTCAAATGCCACTTAAAAGTATCAATAAAAACGCTTGTAACAGTACTTATATAGCTATAAATCTACGTACATTGTATATGGTGCTTTTAGAGCTGCACATATACTTTATGATTAAAATAGAGTATATTACACAATTTAAATTTAATCTCTATATTTAATCTCAAAATTTACTTTCATTTTATCAATCAAATGGATTGTCTAAAACAATTTCTTGAAGATTTAACTTCAAAGTGACTTTACTTTGAATGAATACTAAAAATAGTCTTTAACCACAATTATGATTGTGTTGTAACATGTATTTTGATTCTTCCCAAGTTTAAACATGGAAAAATATATAAATATTTATTACAATATTTATACCTTTTAAATAATTAAAAGAATCATTTAATGTTACATTAAAATGATAATAAATATCTAATGCATAAATTACTATTATTAAGTGTAGGACAATAATAAATTTAAAAAAACTCAAAAATTGTATGCTACTAATTGTACCATGATTAAGATTTAAATACTATTGTTGAAGTAGCAGATCTTTGATTATTTACACAAAATAGTTCCCCAATGCTCTTTGCATTATGCTCTTTGTTTTTTATAGAATTTGTCATTCTACCTGTACACTGATTCAAAATCGTTTTAACTGCTCGTAAGTTATAAAAAATATGATATTCCAAGGCCCCATTCTCAACCATGTTGGTATAAAACCCTTATAAAGGGCGAAAAATCCTTCATTTTTAAAAGTCTGAAAGTTAAGTGCATCTTAAATTACTTATATTCATGCAAAGCAATTACTTTTGAAAAGTAAACAATGTTTTACCTGAACAAAACATTCCACACTGCTACTGTAAATATGAGGAGATAGCAAGCCACAATCTGTACGTAGCCTCCTTTGATTCATTAAACGAGTCTAAAAATAACAAGAATGTCATAAATTCAACAGTGCATCACATATTTTTCATTTGTGAAAAATCTTACTCGAACAACATCAATTGGTGTAGAAGATACAGCACTCCCCATGCTGGCAATAAAACTGGATCTGCAATTGTATATTTTAAAATTATTAAAAGAATTGTAATTAATATAATTTATAACATTTTTCTCTCTTGTCTTAAAAACTGATATGACTTACATAAAATGATTAGCAACACTGTCACCTATATATGGAATCAATTCTTTTTTACTAAAATCATATATTGGCAACTCAACTGCTGCAATAATTGCTGCTCTCTGAGCAGTCGGGCCAACTCCCTATTAGATGAAAATTATTGATTTATCAATAAAATTTTTTTTATAATTCTAAATAGATTTAATGATTTATTTTTAACAGTTTACCCTCCATAAACCTCGTACACCCTCATGGTGATATACATCTTGAAAGCAACCAAATAATGTTAAATTGGTTTCAATGCCATTAACTTGCATGCGAACTTTTACAACATCTGTTGGGTTTGCAATTGCACTTGATATAGATCCAGCTATTGCTGCACATACAATATTAATTAAAACTAAATCATCAGTTCCCCATCTATCAGTAGCACTCTGCTTAAGAGAATAGTAAGTTCCAAACTTTATTGTTCCATAAGTTGCTTGCCTCAAGATTGCTGAACTAATTCTAAAAATATATATTTTTATTTTATATATCTATACTATATTAAATAGTTTGTATAATTTTGTATAAAATTATGAATATAATAAAACAAATTACCCAGAATATAATGCTTTATAACCTTCCTGTTTTGTAATTTGAATTAAAGCATCTGTCATACCAGAATATTTTAGACATGAATATCTTTTGTCATGTTTCTGCCCTTGAATTTGTAATCGAGTTTTTGTTGTGTCCAATGGAAAAGTACCTATAACGAATAAATTTATTGTTGTACTAATAATATAATTTTTAAAAACAAAGATCATCAATTAAAATTTTACCCAATTCAGCAACAATAGAAGCTAAGCCACCATATATAAATGGTCTCCAATCAGTAATATTTGTTTCTCCCATTCCAGACTTAGCCTTTTAATTTGTTTATGAATAATTTTAAAAATGTATCTCACACAGCAGTTTTAACATGTGCTTGAACTTGACATACAATTCAATACATTACATTTATTTAGATCTTATTGAGAAGATTTTTGAGCTATTATTTGTATGGTATGTGACAATTGTATCAATTATATGAGTTTAAATTGTGCATACTTGTTTTTATAAAAACTTACAACTATATTATATTGAATATGTTGCATAAAAAAATGTTGTTAGATTATGGCAGTGAAAACTTACTTATACATGAATTTCTAATTACTCTTTATTTAGTAAATTATAATAAAAAATTAAGTAGAACAATAATAAGCAATGCTTTTAAATTCAGGTGATTGCAATGACTTTAAATTTAAAGAATTGCATAGAGCATTCATCATTATTCATTATAATTATAATAAATCATAAATTTTTCTGTATCATCAACCAATTCATTAA
This sequence comes from Gastracanthus pulcherrimus, assembly GCA_949152435.1. Taxonomy (NCBI): domain Eukaryota; kingdom Metazoa; phylum Arthropoda; class Insecta; order Hymenoptera; family Pteromalidae; genus Gastracanthus; species Gastracanthus pulcherrimus. The sequence continues at coordinate 184,561,566 of OX424574.1, forward strand.
ATGTCATTTACGAAATATATTTATAATTTATATTTTTAAGTAGATTGTATAACTAATATGCTTACCAATTCAATTACTCTGTATTTGTGACAAATTCAATGATCAATTTAAAAACAGCTTATATGTTACTTACACTTTCACTATTCGCTCAAATTTTGCACGCTGCCAATTTACAACATAACCTATTATCGACAATAGACTTTGTTCGCAAAAATTTCTCCACAATGCAACCACGGCCACAACAAATAATCTACTATGACCGATAAATGGTAATAATTTACTTATTTTCTGGCAATAATGAGCAACAAGTTACAGTAAACAAAAGTGTCTCTTTTGTTTACTGTATATTATATCTAACAAAGTATAATGGTTAAAATGTAAAATATGAATTGAAAATGTTACTTTCAAGAACAACGGTAATTTCTTTTTTAATTGCATTGCTGATTCTAACTTTTGCAATATTTGTAAATAAAATAAATTTTAAAGTAACTGAAATCACGGAAAAAGAGAAATGCCCTGCCTGTTTTGGAGTTTCTCTGTGTCAAGTTATTGATAACAATAAAATAAGTTTTGAATATACTGATTTTTATTCGATTTTTAATAATTTATTAAGTGTCAAAAATGTATATTATGGTAAATATGAAGAGGAAAAAATTATCATGAAAAAATTAGCTCACAAATCAGAACTAGATTCTTTTGATGAAATGATTTGTTCTGATCCTGAGTTACATGAACTTTGCTTTAATAAATCTAAAATAAAAGAAACTAAAGCAAATTTTCGTAAGTTAATTCTATCAGAGCTAGCTAATTCTGAGGCTGATCCAAATAATAAAATAAGGCTTTGTCCAACAACAACAAAAATAGATAAACTTTTTTCAAATGTTCAATTTCAAAATACTGCAGAAAATGAAGACTACTATAAATATTTGTGGAGCACAATTAAAATAAATCCTGAACCCATAATTTTACAGGTAATTTTTAATATATTCATTTTATAGAACTTTTTTAAAATATTTTAAAATAATAATTTTATAGATATTATCTGCCAATAACGGTTGGCCTACTCCAAAATATTTTGGAGCATGTGGACGACTTATAATTGAAGAATACATTGGTTTACCTTTGTCAGCTTTTAATGAAGAGCCTTGGATTAGAAGAGCAAACATAGCCTCAAGTCTCCTTGAAGCAGCTTTTATGTTTACATTTAATAGTTCAGAGTTTGCATTTTATTTAACAGATATATCTATGGATAATATAGCTGTGAATAGTCAAGATAAAGCAATATTTGTAGATTTAGAAAATATTATTATTGTTGATAAAACTCCTCCAGAAGAAGGTACAAGATTTCAAATAATTTATTATACAGTTAAATTATAAGGTTTCATTTTACCTTTTCAAATTCTAGTCTTGGAAAAGATAGAATCATGGAATAAGACATATGTTAATGAAGTGGACATCGACTGTCAAGATTGCTTTATATTTTCTCCAAATGATATTTGTAACCACCAAATTAGCGACCACAACTTTTACGCCATTTGTCAGGTAACATAATAGCAATTACATAAATAGCTAAATAAATAAATATAAATGTATTTATTAAATTCATTTAAAATGTTTAGCACATTCTTATGCAAGAACTAGGAACAGATCTCGAAAATCAAGGACTTTTGCATAATCCACCTGACTACATATTACAACAATATCCAACTTTGACAGAATTATTAAAACATTGCTCAAAACCAGATGCAAGTTTTTCAAGAATTGATGTTGGTTATCAGCTCAAAAAAGTATTGGATTTAATTATAAAAAATTATTTAATATAAATAAAATTCATTATGTACAAATATATATCTACATAGTAACATTCTTGTAATATTATTTAATGTATTAATACAATTGTGTTAATTTTGACTTTGTAATTTTGCCAATTTAATTTGTAACTCTTCTATTTTGTTTTTTTGATCTTCTATTATTTGATCTTTTATTATATTATCTTTCTTTAATATCTTATTCTCATTTTGTAATCTCAGATTTTCGTCTTGTAACTTAGTTATTGTTAAATCTATATCTATTTTTAAATCTTCTAGTAATTCATCCGCTGATGGTCGTCTTGTTGGATTTTTTTGTATCAATTGACTTATTGTTTTAGCCTGTGATTGTATTAAATTTAACATTAAAATATATGGAAATTTTTAATAAAAATTTCGAAAGTTTAAAAATCTCATGCTTTTTTACCCATTTTGGATGTGAAGCTGCAAGTGTTGTAGGTATTTCGCCAGCTTTTAGACTTTCAACCATTTGAATACATTCCATGGATGTTTGCATAGGAATTAGTAGTTCTAAAAGGACTATTCCTAGACTGTAAATGTCACTCTAAATATAAATTTTATAATTAATTGTAGATTAAAAAGTCATTATAATGTAAAGTTCTATATTTGAAATACCTTGGGATTACATTCTCCTTTTAACTGTTCAGGAGCTGCATACATACAAGTTCCTATAATACTATCATGACTATCTCTTTGTAAAGGACAAGCCAAACCAAAATCACCTAATTGGACTTGTAATTTTCCTGATGTTGAAATAAAAATATTACTTGGCTACAAAATCAATTCATTTTAATTTTAAAAATATTTTCTTGAATATTTTAATACAATATTTAATTTTATAGTTAAAAATATACATTATTGTAATTAACGATATCTTTTTTTAATTTGACTGAAAAATGGTATAATATAAATTAATAGAACTAAAAATAATAAATTATTTTACCTTAATGTCATGGTGAACAATTTTTAAAGAATGAATATAATTAAGACCACATAGAATTTGTGTTGCTATTGCTGCAACTATTGATACTGGAGTAGTTTCTATTCTTTCATCTAACCATTGACGTAAAGTTCTTTCACACAATGCCATTTGAATGTACAATATTGCATATTGATTCTAAAAATAACAAATTAGTTATAACAGATAAAAACTAATTTCTCAATTAACAAACTCACTGTTTGAGTAGAATATTCACAAATTCTGCGATCTTCAAGAGATTCATCACTAGAAACACTTTCTTCTGTACTAGTTCTAGAATTTATCTGTATAATATTATTACTTGCATCACTTTCAATACTAATATCACACACTTCGTTTTCCTCCCTAAATGAAACTACATCTGAGTTTGTCTCACAAGTTCTTGATAAATTAATCTTATCCATTTTTTCATAAATATGATTTAGACTTTGACATTCACTTAAAAATGTGTATGATTTTTTACTTGTATGGCTTGTATAGCTATAGCTTTTACACTGGTTTGATGAATTTTTCACATTACAACTTACTCTACTTTCAAATGTATTATTACTTTCTGCCTTTGTAGTACATGGAAGTTGTAGCATACCAGATGTTGACATAGGTTCTATCCATGCTTGTTTATATGATACTATATTAGTATGATTCAATCTAGCAAGAGTTCTTACTTCTTCTAAATGATTCATTATAGTTTTAACTCTTCCAGGTCGAACAACAATCTTCTTTATTGCATATTCTACTTCATCAAGTTTATGAACTGCTTTAAAAACATTTCCAAAACCTCCACCTGCAATGAAACCTGTTTCACGAAATTGATCTTGATATGGAGATACATATGTTACAAGAGGCCTGAAAAATTGAAAGGAAAAGTTTTTATTTGACGATAAACCTTTTTAATATTTAAATACACATAGCAAATAATACCTTGGAACTGGTATTGGATTTTCACTTCCAATCGTTGCTCTAGCTACAGTAATTAAGTGATATACTGCTTCCATATATCTTCCTTGAACTAACTCAAATCCTCCCAATTTATAAGACGGATCTATTAATTTCATTTGATGCATAGTATCACACAATACTGAAAATAAATTAAGTACGTCAACTGAATTGTGATTCCTAAAACATTTTATTTGTATATAATAATATACTTACAAATATAAAGTCTTTTACTTTGCACTGGATCTTTCTCAAGGACTGTACATAATTGATTGATGAGTGAACCTATTAAAATACTAGACGATGAGACTCTTTTTATTATTTTATTATTATTTTTTCTTTTTCCGCTTTCGCCAATACATCTTGTCGAGCATGAATTTTTTCCTGTAACATAAATAGTTTATTATGGTTTTTATTATTAGTATTTATTTAACATTCTTAAAGTTAACCTAAAAATGAGTTTTTTTATTTAACAAACAAAAATATCTACCATCCATAATTCATTTCAGTTGATTAACAAGTTTAACGATTTTATAATTTACATCTTATAACAAGATTTTGTAATCCTGGGTCTTACCTTTATCGAAAGTAGTTACTGTAGGCAAATTACTCCAAGGGTTATTTTCTTGAGAATTCTTGTCATCCATTTCTAAAATATCTGCAGCCATTTGTTTATACCATTCTTAAAACTACTGCATAAAAATTCTTTTATAATGTTAAATATACTTAAAATAGGTATACCTACAAAAACAAAATGTAAAATTTTTTAAATGTAACTCTACACACGTCGCACACACTCAACTGGATTGTAAACCAGTCCTATTGATAAAAAAATAAGTCAAAAAATAAACACTGCAAAGTGGGGACGGAATGAAAGTACAGGGATAGGCTTCAAATGGTACATAACAATGAAACTTATAATTTTGTTTACCTATATTTTATTTTCAATCAACCCAGTTAAAAAAAATACTTAAATATTAGGTTGCTTTAAAAGATACCGAATGATTAATTTATATTATCTTATAGAATAAAAGCGTTTAAAGAAATGTAAATAATAAAATTACTTAATTATTGAAGTGTTGATTAAAAATTTACATATTTATATTGAAATATTGCTTTTTCAATCTTGTAAATTGTAGTTGCAGATGCTGCACTTTGAAAACGCGCCATTAGAACTAGCTATATATATATATATATATATATATATATATATATATATTACCTTGAGAAAGTGCGAAGGGCCATTACTCTATAGAGAGTAGAGACCCATATACCTATTATAGAATACCAGAGTCGCGCCATTAGCCGCCATTAGGTCCCGGGTCGAAGTTTGAAAGAGGAAGAGGGAGACAAAATGAGAGAGAGGGCGGATCATCCTTCTCTCTCTTGCCTATAAGTAGTAAGCGTATAATAATTACGCGGCGTGCATTCGGTCCCGCGTTTGAGGCAGCCAATAGACGAGTGTCGGCTTATGGCGCAACTCTGCTTATTCCACGATCTCTAGGCAGTCTAGGCCCTGTGGTAGGCCACTCCGCCGATTGCAGCGCTCCTAGTTGTACGTATTTAAACATATTTAATTTTCAAACGGTTCAGACCGTTGACAGTGAGTAGTGAAGTGACTGGTGAGGCCCTACAGGCTAAGTACATATCGGTGCATCGCGATTGATAAACAACTTTTGTAAAATGCAGGAAGAATTGGACCTCTGTTTCAATATTGGCTTTAAACAGTCTTTTTTCTAAATTCATCACGTTTTTTCTATTTTATTATGTGTATTTATATTGCTGAGTAACTTACAGACGCGCTGCACTATGTTTTTCCAGGTAAGACGTTCGCGCCGGTTTAGTTGTTTACAAGATTCTTAAACTTCCTATAACTGGGAATATTTTATTGATTATCTTGAAATGTTTAGATTAATATAACGCCCAAAGAAAAGAAGGTGGCGGAGCCGAAAACACAAGGTCAAGTAAATAACAACTATAGTTTGTTGCTAGCTCCATTTCAACCTCCAACTCGAATAAGATTGGATTCTAAAATCAATACTCCAGTAGAATGCCAATTAACTATAAGAAATACAAACAATCGTTCTCTATCTGTAAGTATTAATCTTATATTTTTCTTATTGTATTGTATAACAGTAAATTTAAGATATTTTAATTTTTTACATTTATTTTTATTATTATAAAGGCATCCATCACGAAAATTCCTCCACAAGAACGACATGTAAGCTTAAGTGCGACCGAATGGTCTATACAACCAGATAGTAGTATTACATTAAATATTTTGTGGGAACCTCAAGAAGGTGGTACTTGGAGAGATATATTACAATTATCAGATAGTAGAAAAATCAAATATGATATTCCTCTGACATTGACTTGTATGGATCCAAAAAAAGGTGGTATTGACAAGAAAGGGGCAAAAATAAAACAAAGAAATCCATTAGGACCAAAGATTAACAGTGCATCTAATATTAAAAAGAATGGTGTGCCAACCCAGAAAAGCAATGTATCTAATAATAGTAAACAAGTGGTTCCTAAAGTCAAAATTGAGCCTGCAGTTAAAAGAACTAGATCTACAGCTGGTGAACTTCCAGATAAAGAAAATGTATCAAACAATATTGGTTTTAATTGGATACTAGAACAAGCAAAAACAAAAAAACAAAAAAAGGAACAGTCACCATCACCACCACCACCACCACTAAATTTTTCAAAATTTCTGGACTCGTCTTCATTTAAGTTTACGCCATTAAAATCTAAATTTACATGTTTTGAAACCAACACAATGCATGATACTGTTGCGTTTACTCCTAAACATGGTAGGTTTATAAACATTTACTATAAAAATAATTAATGATTCTGAATATTGATAAATAATAATCTTAATAAATTTTGTATATAACATTTAGAAATCGAGAATATTACAGTGGAAAGTAAAGTACAAATGGCTCTACGAAAGGAAACATATGTTACAGTTCCTAAGTATTTAAATGTTCAGCCAACTCCTAATATTGTTACTGATGATAATGATGAATTCGATGACTCTTTATCACCAAAACAAGTTGATGTAGAAACTGCCAAACCTCATTCAGAAATGTCTATGCTTTTAAATGACATTAAATTTACTCCTTTTAAAAATCCAAGTACAAATAATGAAGAAGACGAAAAATTTTCACCAAATTGTTGCTCTACAGGAAATAAATCTAATAAAAGTAAATCATTTAGTGATGATTCAGTAAGCAAGAATGCAACATTTGATATTAATTCAGCTAATAATTCCGTAACCAATAACACTTTTGAATTAAGTATATCACCAACAAGTACTAAAAATATTTTTCAATTAAAACCAACTTGTCTTGCTAAAACATTTGACAAAAATAATTTAGATATGGAATTTTCAACTCCACTTCCAGTTAATAATCACCCCAATATAATACGCGATCATATACGATTTAGTAATCAATTTTCAAAAAGTCAAGTTGATTTCGGTAGTGCTAGAGATTGTTTAGAAGCAGATTTATGGGTAAAATCAAAAAATACTTCATTATCACCAATTTCCAAAAATCTCTTGCATTCTACTCTAGATAGCATAATAGAAGAAGGCATCCAGGATCATAATAACAAAGAAAGTTACAATAAAAAATCGAAGAATCCAAAGGCCTTTTGTATTGAAATTTCACCACCAAAGAAAAATGCCAGTAGTAAACCAGCTATAAGAAAAATATCTCCCACAAAAAATAGTAAAATCATGAAAGAGAAGCTTATTTCAGATGCAGTGAATTCTAAGAAAATAGTGCAGATAAATAAATCTATCAAAAGTAAATTACTATTTTTTAAGATTTTCATAATTTTATTTACAAATTATTAATCAAAAGAAATTATTACAATTTATTTTATTTTAAGGTAATGGAAGTATACAAATTCCTGGTGTTCGGATTACAAAACTTTCTCTTGCTGGACTAGGCAGGGATAAGGATAAAAATAATCAAAAACCTGTTAAAAAACAGCCAAAAGAAGTCAGTGTGAAACTACATGATCCAAATGATTTTTTAACAATGTTCTGCAATCCAGATCCATTTGCTGCTACTATGACACATGATCCTTTTCTTGCTAGGTAATGTGATATGAATTTAGCTAATAAACTTGATGTTAAATTTTAATTTTTGTATAAATTTTATTTAACAATAGCACTCTTTATTATGATGAAAAATGGATATTTGTACAAGAATTGGAATTCAAAAAATGGTTAAATGCATTATTGACACCTCCTGAGCATTTAACAACAGATATTGAATCCGCCACTATTGATATTGGCAAAGTATGGCAGTCTTGTAGAACAAAAGAAGATGTTACTTTAGCAGAAACTAAAGAATCACTATCTGCTAGATATCATACAAATACACGATTAAATACTCTGCGTAAAGCTGCATGCGTTATGTTCCGTAAGCCAGAAGTAATAACTGCTCTTTCTCAAACTACAGTTGGTATTGAAAAAGAAATATTACTTATAAGGCCAGATAAAGATTTACACCGTGATATAGGTAAGTAAAAAAATGATATTCTAATGTTTAAAATAATATTTACACTAATAACATTTTTTCTTTTATAGGTTTGCAAAAGACTATTCTCGAATTGTTTATTAGTTATAATCCTCTCTGGTTAAGGATAGGTCTGGAAACAATTTATGGAGAAACAATTCCTCTTCAATCTAATAATGACTTGATAGGTCTTTCAAGATTTCTTCTAAACAGATTTTTTTCTGATCCATTTCTTATCAAAACACATTCTTCTCATTCACATCCTAATATAAGACTGAATACTTTTCAATGTCTCATGAACAAGTTCATGCTCAAAAAATTCTTATTTGTTGTATACTTTTTGGATTATGCTAAAAGAAATAAGCTTATAGGACACGATCCATGCCTATTTCACAAGAAGGCATTGATTAAAGATAGCAGGTCAATTCTATTAACTTTTTCTCGTGAGCTTCTGAGTGGAATAGGGGATATTACTAAAGTTTTACGTAATTACAACTATGTTGTATCTCATAAGCAAACTTACCTGGATGAATATGATTATGCAGTAATGAATATGTGTACAGATCTTAGAGACGGAGTCAGACTTTGCAGAGTCATGGAATTAATAACTGGAAAACGATGTCTTATATGCCGTTGTAGAGTACCCGCTATTTCCCGGTTGCAGAAGGTCCATAATGTCAGTATAGCTTTAACTACACTGAACGAAGCAGGCTACACAATTACGGGAGACATAGATTCAAAAAGTGTCGCAGATGGTCACAAAGAGAAGACTTTATCTCTTCTTTGGCAAATCATATACAAATTTCAAGCTCCTAGATTTGAAAATGCTGCAAAAACATTACAACGCTGGTGGAGATCAAAATTATGGTATGTTTATATTAAGACTATGCTACGAAACAGGAGATACAATGCAGCATCTGTCATTCAACGGTCATGGAAATGCTACTTGGCTAGGCGAGAATTAAATACACTAAAAGAAGATTATGCTCGTCAAATGAAAAAGAAAATTGAAGCTGTTAAGATAATACAATTACGATGGAGACTAAAAAGACAAGCTGAGCAAGAACAGAGACACTACCAACATGTTAAAATGTCTGCCATAAAAATTCAGAGATGGTGGAAGAGAGTTCACTCAACTAAACCATATGTAAAAGAATTCAAAAAGAAGCAGAAACTTGTAATTAATGTACAACAACGATGGCGTGCTAAACAGTTAATGAACTATGACAGAAACCAATTCATTCAATTAAAAACGAGTGCTATTAAAATTCAAACACTTTGGAGAGCTCAACTTTTGGGCAAAAAAGTATTGAATGATTATCAAAATACGAGAACTGTTATCATTTTTATTCAAAACAAATGGCGTGCAAAATTATTCATGAAATTAGAACAGAAACGTTATCTTCGAAAACTCAAAGCCATTAAAATTATTCAAGAATGGTGGAAACGTTATCTTATTTTAAAAAGAGATCAAAATTATTTTATTGCACTAAAAAATTCTGTTAAGACCGTTGAAAAAATATGGATTGCGAAAAATACCATATCTGAGGAAAGAAAAAGATTCTGTATTCAAAAAAGGAGTGCTAGTATTATTCAAAATGTATGGAGAAATTATTGTGCGACTAAAGAAGACATGCTGTCTTATAAACGCAAGAAAAATTCTTGTCTTAAACTACAGTTATGGTGGAGATCTGTTCGAGCAGTGAAAAAATACACACAACAACGTTTGAATTGTATCAAAATACAAAAATGGTGGAGAAGCTTAATTTTAACGAGAAAAGAACGATCCAGTTTTATAACACTGCGAAATTCTGCCATAATATTCCAAAAGAATTGGAAAATGTATGTAGCTAGGAAAGATTATAATTGTAAAAAAGCTTCTGTTTTGAAAATTGAAGTCTGGTATAAAAATCTTGTTATGTCGCGCATAGTGCGCGATGAATATTTAAATTTGAAGGCAGCAGTAAGAATCATAGAAATGCGATGGTCTGCACTAAAAATTGGAGAAAGCACCAGAACACAATACTTGAAAACTAAGAAAGCAGTCATTTTTTTGCAACAAAGGTGGATAGCGCAAATCCTTATGAAAGAAGCGCGACAGAAGTATTTACAAAAAAAAAATTCTGCTGTAAAAATTCAATCGTGGTGGAAGATGATACGAGAAAAGCAACGTTACAAACAGCTCAAAAAAACAATTATTGCTGCTACTATTTTGCAGCAAAGGTGGCAAGCATTAAAGAACGGAAGACGAACGCGCGAAATGTACGCAAAGCAACGGTCTTCTATCATTTCAATTCAAAAGAAATGGCGAGCAACACGTATGGCAAGATTAGAAAGAAATATGTTTTTACAAAAACGAAATTCAACAATTGTGCTACAAAAATATTGGAGATCATTTGTAGCAGTCAGACAATTCAAACGAACGAAAAATGCTGTTAAAATCATAGAACACTGGAGGATACACAAACTATTAGGAAGACAAGTGCATACAGAATTTCTTAAATTAAAAGCCTGTGCTATTCAACTGCAGCGCTTATGGAGAATGAAGCAACAAATGAGAAAATTCCAAAAACAACGAGAATCAGCTATCATAATACAAAAGCACTGGAGGTCTTTTGTAGCAATAAAAGAATATAGGAAGAAGAAACTAGCTGCAATCGCTATACAGACATGGAGAAGGAATGTACTTACTGGAAGAAGAACCCGCGCTGACTTTATTAAATTCAAACAGTGTGTTATTAAAGTACAGCGGTTATGGAGAACAATAAGACAAATGAGAGAGTTTACAAACCAACGTAAAGCAGCTATTGTAATACAAAAAAATTGGAGGTCCTTATTAATATCAAAAGAATATCAAAAGAAGAAGCATGCAGCACAAATTATACAGAAATGGAGAAGACATTTAGTCTACAGCAGGAATGTACGCGCTGAATTTTTGAAATTCAGAGAAAGTGTTATTAAGGTACAGAGTCAGTGGAGAATGAAGCAGCAAATGAGAGTATATAGGGGAAAAAGAGAAGCAACTATTACTATGCAGAAACATTGGAAAAGAATCGTCGCTATGAGAGAATACGAAAAGAAAAAAGTTGCGGTTCTTTTCATTGAAAATTGGAGAAAACATTTGTTATTTGGAAGACAAAAGCGGATAGAATACCTTAAATTAAAAACGACTACTATACGAATGCAGAAGTTGTTACAAGTAAAAGGACAAGTTAAAGAATTTAGAAAACTAAGGGATGCGGCAATAACGATTCAACGATTTTGGCGATCTATACTTAAAATGAGAGAATGCAGAATGCAATACGTGATACAAAAAGCTGCAGCGATTACATTACAACGACGTTATCGTGCTAAAAGGATGGCCGTAGAAGTCAGAAAAGATTATTGTTATCAAATTTTGGCAATCAGAAGAATTCAAATATGGTGGAGACATATATTCTACAGACGGAAGTTGAAAATTTTGAAAGAGAAACGAAAATGGGCTGCTATTGTCATAATAAATTGGTGGATCAATTCTTCGGAAGAGCGACGAATTCGCGAAGCCAAGAAGGCTAAATTAAGAAGACAAATCAAAGCTGTTGTTAAGATTCAAGCAATTTGGAGAGGATTTAAAGTCCGTCAAGCGGCTAGTAAGAAACTATCAATACTGCGCGAAAGAGCAAGGGAAGCAGCTAAAGCCGCCGTTCCATCAGCTACATTGGCAGTCCGGTTGCAAGAAAATATTGAAATTTTCAAATATGCCTCTAATATTGGGCAACTATCCGTTTGCTTATCTTCCTTAGGTAAATTTGATTTTTTTTACAGAAACTCATTTTTCTACTAAATTATCACGAAATTAATTAACTTAATTTTTTGACAAGCAAATGTATATTTAGATAGATCAAGTTCTCTTTTAACTGAGTGTGGAGTTTGCAGTACGAGTCGTAGGCGAGCGAGCACAAGCTGAAGGCGAGTGCGTATCACGAGCCGGAGACGAGTAATGCAAACACACGAGGTCAAAAAGGCCCACTCGCCCGTTGTGGAAACCATATTTTTTGTAACACATGTCTGGATTATGTGTTTTTCTTATACCTATAGAGCGATACAAACGTGTACCGTTTTTCGACATTCGTAAACGTGGGCCTATTAGATTAGAATATCAAAAACATATGTATGACCTATTTTACACAAATCAAGCTACTAAAGTGTTTAGGCACCTCGAAACGCATGGTATCGTGATACCCCATGTTTAGGGGTGCCTAAACACCTTTTGGCTAAAGTTCTGTCTTGTTTGCTCAGCGAGCTAAACAAATCTAAGCGGGCGCTAAAAGACTTTTGTGCCCGCTTTTTTAGCTGGTTGAAAAACGTTCACTTTAGACCCGCTTTATAGGTAAGAACAACGCGTAAATCGTGCGTGTTACAAAAATTAATTTATCATGTTAAACAATTTCTTTTTATTTTAAAACATAAAAAAATCAAATCATAATAAAATCTTCTTTACAGATGTTATAACTCGTTTATCGCCAAATGCCTGCATCAATGTATGCCAATTAAATTTAGTATCTAGATTGTATGATATATTAACTCGAGCTAACAGATCGTTACCTTGGCTGGACGTTTGTTTGAAAGACATAAGTATTTTATTAACTCTAGCCAAGTTCAAGCCAACAACGGAATATGTTCTTAAAGTAAGTTAGAGAGTAAAAAAAAAATATTTATTTATATTCACGCGTATCTATTTTTTAGGAAGAACATATTGAGGTTCTGGCAAGACTATTAACCATTTCAGCTGATAAAAAAGAAGACTTATTTTTACATACTGCAACGCTGATATGGGTTCTCACAGAAAATTACGAGTATGCAGAGGTAATAATAATTCAATTTTATCTTTAAAAAAATCTTTAAATAGAATGTAAAAACAAATTTTTTTTAGGCTGTGAAAAATTGTTCTCGGACAAAATATTTACTGAGCTCCCTATATACTTCAATCGTTAAAAAACTGACTAAAGTTACACCAAGTACAACAAAATGTAAAGGAGACGCTTTACCCAGTCCAAAGCCTGATTGGGGACTGAGGCACAAACGCCCACGAACTTTTAGCAGTGTTTCTCAAGCCATCACATCAATTGCGTCACGTTTAAAAATTTTAAACATTGCTCAAAGAACCGACATGCAACGATCGTTTAATTTTTCTATGACGTGAATGTATTTTATAATGCAAATTTGCCTGCTTCAAAACTAGTATAATTAGATTTAGAATATTACGTTTTTATTAAAACGATAAAATAATTTTTAGCATTGTTAATATGAAAAATTTTACATTTTTAAAAGTCTGAGTGTATGTGTGTGATAAATGATTAATTGATTGATACAATAAATGTGATACGATTCATTTAAAAGTACTAATATTTGTAATTGTTTTTTTAATAATACTTTTATTGCAATAAATATAATAAACAATAATTATTGTTTTGGCGTTACATTTTAACAGTCAATTCTATACATATACATGTGATTATAATTTTTAGCATAAAATGAAGCAGGAGATGCCTATTGATATAAGTAATACATTTTGCTGCATTTAGTAGATAATCTGATGTATAAAAACAAAGTACAGCAGCTACAATGAATTTCATCATTTATATTGTGTAATTGTAAACTCACGAACTTCGTTTTAGCAACACTTTGTTTGCGTAATATAATCATTTAGAAATTTTTAGGTTTATTTGTTAACTATATATGCAAATAAACATAAATTAAAATCATTTACGTGTCCTAATGAATGTAAAGTATTCAAAGTTTTTTATTTATCACGTTAATATTTGTTATTGCAGAATAGGCTCTTAAAAATTGCGTAGGCACATTTCACGTTTCCATATTTTATCTATTTTTTAGTATGTCAATTTTTAAAGTTTATTATGAAAATCTTAAAAAAACGTAGGCGATTGTTTTTGTAGCTGCCATACTGAGCACTTGAAATCAATTTAGTAGTGGAAGGTAGCAGAGTATTATAATGTCCGAAGAGTCTGAATGTTACAATAATAAATCGTGAATGTAAATTTTATTTACACAACTACTGGAAAACAGTGTAAAAAAGTACCAACTTAATTTTCATGTACAGACTTGAGCTCTTTGATCTGTTTGATCAAGTAAGCCTTTTCATCATTAAATTGTTCATCCTCTGAGCGATCTGTGTGGAAGCGTGTAAGGAACTCTATCAGTTTTTCTTGATTGCGTAGTAAAATATCCAGAATTGGTTTGGGTTTGTTTGGATTAGCAACAAATACCTGTAATTATTATAATTCGGATAACGTAACGTTGTTAGCGTTAAGTAATTCTTTGAATAACAAAATTTTTTAAAATTTATTTTCACCTTAAAAACGTGGAAGGCCTCAAATTGAATATTACGAGACTTTTCTTTAAGCATATTCATCATTAACTTTAAATTATCCGGATTAGAAATGTATCGCGTCATGACCTATAAAACACATGTAATGATATATCAGTAAAATTGAAATGATTTAATATGTGTTGCTGCAACTTACAGTAAAGTTGTGTCGATCAAGTAAAAGTTCTCCTAATAATTTTAAACTTTGTCTACGTGTGACATAGTTTTCTGAATTCAGTAACCTTTGATAGTGTGAAAAAACTTTATCATAATTGACTTCTAAAAATTCAGCACTTAAAATTTTATGCCTTGTGAGGAGTTCCTATAATATATATTAATACGGTTATTTAAGTAAACTTTTAATAATTAGCTTCTGTACTAATAGAAAATAAAAATTACCTTAAAAGTAGAAAAGGCATCTGAAGCAATATCAAATGTAGAAACTTCAACATATCTAAAGAAATTATAAAAATCATCCGAGTAAATCATAATTTTTGCTAATGCTTCGTATCGAGCACATTCTCGTAACATCGTACCACAATTTAATGCAATATCTTGATGCTCATAACTAAAAAATTTAACTTATTAATAATTATTAACTGATCAAAATGCATTTAGTAAAATTTTACATACCCTGACATCAGAGTAAACAATATTTCTGGTTTAGTACAAATGTATTCCACTGTAGGAGATCTTGTACCAATTTGTCTTCTTAATATATTATTAAATACCTGAGCAACATCTTTTTTGCCCTAAAATTTTTACATAAGTTAAAATTTGTTAAATGATATGATATTTTCTGACTTTCTTAACTTTATAAAAATTTGCAATTCTCCGTTTTACTAAGTAAGCTTACAATTATCTCCAATAGTATGAAAATATTAAATATTATAAAAATACAATAAAATTTAGCATATATAGTTTTAATTTGCTATTAATATATCTTACCTCAAAATCTATCCGACTAAGATTTTGAACAAGAAGAAGTAAAAGATTACTGTTGTACAGTTCCTGTGCTAATTGGGCTACAACAATATCTGCTTGTGGTTCAGACTCGGCAGTTCCATACAGCATGTTTTTAATATGCACTAAATTTTTACTGACATCTTCTTGAGCCTAAAAAAAATGTACTTAGTCACAAGTAAAAGACAGACAGTATTTTAGTAACGTACCTTTTCCACTTTCTTATCACCACGCTCCAATGCATTCACTGCCTCTTTTAGAGCCTTCACAACCTCCGCTGGGCTCTTTTGAGATTTCCCGAACAGAGGCATAATTTCTTAAAACATAAATATAACTTGTTAATACGACATATGAATTTCAAATTAATATTAAATAATTAATTAACTCGTTGATAACAAGCTTGAAATCAGCACTCAATTATTATTTATTATACATAGCACTTGAATTATCTACCAATGCAGTTTGCTTCCTTGTGATTATAAACAAAGATGTGTAAATAGTTCAAGTAGTTACCACTTGCATGTATGTACATACAAAAATTAGGTAACATCTAAAGCTTGAATAGAAATAATAGGTAGTTGTCTGAACTAATTGAATGTGCGCTTTAAGCCAATTTTATTAAAAAACGTAAAATTTTCAACTAGTATAATAAATAGCACTAGTCACAGATAACGAAATTATTGAATGTCTCGAATAATTGTAAACAATGAAAGCTTGTAAACAAAGCTTATTATTATTATCTGAGCTAGAAAAATGACAAGTCGGAGCAAGGACTGCTGAGAGAGAGAGAGAGAGAGAGAGAGAGAGAGAGCGAAAGCGAGGAATACCTCGCTCGGTGTTAGGACGATGTGGTGGTGATGACAATATAAACACGCAAAATACACAGAAACTATAACCTATGTGCTGGCCGTGGGGAGTTTTTAGTCGGGGTACCTATAGGCAGGAAGATCGCGTTATGCAACGGCCCGCCGAGCATCATCTCTTACCATTCAATCGCCAATTAATCCGTTAGAATGTACGCAGTTGCTTTTTAGGCACTTGCGGCTCGCTCGCTGTCCCTTTTAGCAGTTCATTGGAACGAGAGAAAAGGGACGTGCGTTGCGTGTGTATGATAGGTACAGCAGCCGTGCACGAGAGAGAGAGAGTGGCCCCCGCGCGCGCGACAGCAGCAGCAGCAGCAGCAGTAACGACAGACGACAGCTAGCGCGACTCTCCTCGAGAGTCACGACGGCGACGATCCCCGACTCCCGTTGCAGGCGGCCCCGCTCGTTGCCAAGGATGACGAATAATCGGCGCGCAGGCTGTCTCTGCGCGAGAGAGACAGATACAGAGAGAGAGAGAGAGAGAGACAGAGAGAGAGAGAGAGAGAGCGATCGAGTCAAAAGGGGCTTTGCCTCTTCTTCGGCGCAGCAGCTCTCTGGAGACACCTCTATAACTTCCAGGCGGCGCAAATTTCCAAATCTCGAGATCGGGATATCTCGCTTATTTTAACGCATCGCCTTCGCATCGTAATATAAAACTCGGAGAGGGACACGCGCGCGCGCTGCTGGCTCTGCTGTGTGTACACTGCACGGCGACGATTGCCGAACCGAACTCATACACGTACACGCACACGTATACTTATGCACGCTCTCTCACACTCTCTCTCTCTCTCTCTCTCTCTCTCTCTCTCTCTCTCTCTCTCTGTAACTCGGGTTCGCGACGTTCGGACACGAGCTATTTCCATCCTTCTCGCGGCGCGCAGCGCACCCTCATCCTCGTATTCCTCGCAGTCTACCTATATATCTACACGTGCATGTATATACCAGTACGCGTATACGTCTGCTCCGATTTGTTTGTGTGGGTGGCGCGTTCTACCGTCAGCGGCGTCAGCGCTCGCGCATTGGCCCGAGATAAACAGCACACCACGAGCGAGCTCTCGAGGTCAATCGTTCTTGCTTTTTTAGCAAATTAAACAATCTTGTTTGCTAACGACCTCTCGTACGCATCTTTTACCTACGCTATTACTCTCGCGAAATTCGCCAGATTAATATTGTTCGTGACTTTTCACATTTATACATTAGGAAAAGCTTGACTTTTACTTTACTGAACTGATAATTTCTGTTTTTTATCATTTCAACTGTTTATTTTTACACTGTTTCTCTCGAATACTTGTACTTTTTGTAAACACTTTGCGTCTTTCTTGAAACAGCTGATGACTGTAAGTGAGTTTAAATTTCTCCCGCGACTCCCACGATGACGCCTCGACAATGCTGCCAAATGAAAGTTGGCATTTCTGACTTTGTGCATTGATACTTGGCTATCATATGGTTGTTGATTGTTAGGCTATGTAAGCAATTTTGTTGCTCCGTTTTTGGTGTTGTCGGCATTCCGACCGTAATTTCTTTAAATTTTCCAACTTATTTATTAAAAATTGCGCGATTAAAACAAACAACAAATATACTAAAGCTAGATTTTCAACGCCAAATGTAAATAGAACGAATAGGGAAAAGGGAAGCGAAAGTATGTGCATCCATTGTCGAAATACGATTCATTTATGGTGATAATATGTCAAAGTCAAACATAAGGAAAATAACAGTTGACCCTACGAAATGTAATATTGACTCTCGACGTCCAAGTGTTTTTGAAAGGTTGGGCACTAAACCAGCGGTCACTACAGCCGCTCAAAACACTATTGATTACTGTAGAAACTGGGCAGTCAATGGTAATTGTTCATACGGCAAGAGCTGCAAGTAAGTTTGTCCATCCACTATATTTTCTCTAGTACTTACGACATGAAGAACCAGCGTACTATCAATTTTGACAACCATTTCAGATATGCACACACCCATACACTGATAAGTCCTTCAAAGCGGGTGAAGAAGGATAATGCACCTACAAATCCTCCACTGGTATATAAGACTATTTGTATAGCTTTGTTTGCTTTTCGTGTAGTTTAAAGTAATTTTCTTTCAGCTTATCGAGGACCCATTTAAGCGACTTACATCTAAAATCGTAAAGACAACTTCTCATAGTCCAGACTTGAATTTAGAAGAGTGGAACCAAACTGATTTAGAATACGAAGACGAAAAGGTTCTGGAAAGACGAAGACAACTCTTACAAAGAGAGTTGGAAATACAGATGAAGAAAGACAAAGAGGTGCATGGAAAGGATAAAATAAAATATAAGAAAAAGGCAATGAGCAGTTCTTCCAGTTCGCATAGTTCAAGTTCTTCGAGTAGCAGTAGTAGTTCTAGTAGCGACGATTCATCTTCGAGTTCGACATCGGATTCGCGTAAAAAAGTTAAGAAATTTAAGAAAACAAAACACAGTGCCTCGCCTGAATTCGACGAGGACAAAGAAAGAAAGAAAAAGTAAGTTTATCTAATATATTATTTTCTTCATTGCCACTAGGCTTTTATATTAATCTTATGTACAAGAGTTTGTATTTAACGTTGATGTAAAGGCATAGTCAGAGCGTCGTAAGATTACTGACAAAAGAATAACGTGTTAATATTGTTTTGTAAATAAAAATTTGTTGAATTCACTTGACAATAATTAACTTGTTCGTTTGCAGATTAAAGTTAAAGCGTTTAGGAGCTAAAAATGAAAAGTTGCCTCCGAAAAAGAAACGAAAGATCGATGTGTCCCCAAAGAAAGATAGCCCTCCAAAATCCATAAAGAAACCAAACACTTTGCTTGTAGCTCATAAACATATTTCTACACCTAGAGCGAAATCTCCACTGCCGTCAGTGTCGCACGCGACGCCAGTGAAAGCAAAAGAAAGAACTAGAAGTGCATCGCCTAGATCAAAGCTGCGAGAGTCGGAAAAGGAGAGGCACCACAAGAAATTGCGCGAAGCCGATGAAATGGCCAAGGAGATGGGGCAGAAGAAGGCTGTAGATAGACTAGAGAGGATCGACAGAATAGACAGAATAGACAGAATAGACAGGCAGGACAGAGTCGATCGGTCGGACAGGATAGATCGCTCCAAGGAGGTGGACAAGAGCAAGCTGCGCCCTCCCGAGGACAAGAGCAAGCCGAGCGTCGAGCGCTCGAAGCCCCGCTCGAAGGACAGGGAGCGCCGCTCGCGAACACCCCCGCTCGAGCGACCGAAGCCGCAGTACTCGAAGGAGGCGAACAGCTCGTCCTCGGTCAAGCCGTCGAAGCGCAGCCGCAGCCCGGACAAGCCGCGCTCGAGGAACGAGCCTCCGGGGCTGGACTCGCGGCAGCAGGACAAGCCGCCGCTGGGACCCAGGCGCTCGAGGGAGCCGCACAAGCGCGAGCGCAGCAAGGACAGAGACGAGCCGAGGAAGCTCGACTCGGGCCGGCCCAAGCCGCTCGGCCAGCCGCAGCAGCAGCAGGACGAGCAGCAGCGCAAGAACTCGGCCCGGGAGCTGGAGGAGAAGCGCGGCAAGGATCGCCGCGGCGACAAGGAGCACAACGGCCGGGACTCGCGCAGCAACTCCCGGCTGGGGGCTCGCGACGCTCGCGACCAGCGGGAGCAGCGCGAGCAGCGGGACAAGGAGAGGGACACCGCCGGCAGGCGTCCCGACCGAGAGCGAGAGCGCGAGAGGGAGCGCGGCGACCGGGAGCGGGACCGCGAGCGGGACCGCGAGCCCGCCAAGCGAGACCGAGACCGGGAGCCCCTGGACAAGGGGCCGCGCTACAAGGAGCGGCCCAAGGACGCGGGCCTGGACAAGGGCCCGGCGGCCCGGGAGCGGGACCGGGAGCGCGAGCGCGACCGTCGCCCCGAGGCCAAGGCCGGCGAGGGTCGGGAGCGCGGCGGCTCCCAACGGGGCGGCGCCAGTGGCGGCGGCGGCGGCTTCGAGCGCCCGGACAAGTCCGGGCCGAGCTCGGGCCGGGACCCGCCCTACCCGCGGCACCGCTACGGCGGCGGCGGGGGCGGCCGCTTCCCCGGCGAGCACGAGCGCGGCGCCGGCAAGGAGCCGATCAAGCTCGAGCGCCGCGAGAGTCCCCGGCCCCGCGACCTCGAGCCCCGCAACTTCGAGCGGGCCTACGGCCGCCTGGCGCCGCCCCCGCCTCCGCCCCCTCCGCCTCCGCCCCCGCCGCCGCCGCCGCCCCAGGAGCACTGGGACGAGCAGGAGGAGCCGCAGCCGCATCTGGACTATCGCGAGCACCACCCCCACGAGGACGAGCGCAGGAAGCGCGACGCGCTCGAGACGCGCCGCTACAACAGCCCGGCCTTCGGCGAGCGGAACCGGGGCCCCCGACCCGACGACCGCTCGCAGCCGCGCTACGGCCTCCAGAACCTGCCGGAACGGCCCTTCCAGGAGCTGCACCATCCCCTCTACACCGGCGACAAGCTGCGGCCCGCCCCCATCAGGTATGCTTCCTACCTCATTACTCATCTCTAATCATTCTACTTAAAGTCATTCTACTTGCTTTTTATCATTTTCTAATAAACTTTACCTACTGGTTTTTATTATTTTACATTTCTTTCCTTCAAGTTACCACAACATTTCGTTGTAGCCTTTTTACACTAGAAATTTTTGTACATCTTTAGTGACCGGTACCATAAAGTGTTCCCGGTGTATTCGTCGCTCCTAAGTATCTCTTTTATCTAAGTGCTCTTTACAACCTTGTTTGCAGGGAAGAGGGGAACAACGACAACTGGGAGGTGCATCACGATGGCCTGGAACACCCGACTCGCGATCGTCCCTACTCGGCGAACGACTGGGAGGATCGGGAATGGCGCGGTCGAGCAATGTGGGATCGCGAGAGCCTTCCTCGGTCCGAAGCTCACGAGGACGAGTGGCCCTCGAGATACGACAATCCTGACTGGAAGGTCGGCGAGCCCAGAAAATGGGACAATCAATCATTGCACTTGCGAACTTCCTACAGAAACGACCGCATCAAAGAACTCGAGCTCACGGATCCAGCACACTGGTGAGTACGCATTTTTAATTGTTCTCTTGCATTTTATGTACAATTCACGATCTTTGCAGCAAGCGAAGGCCGTTTATAACTCCAGAAAGACGAGAAGATCTTCCGAGTCATGCTGCGAAACAAGCCTTGCACAACAGCATGAAAGACGAGCCCATCAATAAGAAGTTGATGGAACTCGCAGAGGGCAGGCCACGCAGAAGTAGAGAAAAATCTGCCGACAGCTTCCAGAAAAAGTTGTTACCGAAGGAGAAACCGGAAGTCAAGGAGCCACCGCCTCCAGAACCCAAAAGATCGTGCTTAGACGAGCCCCTACCGACTTTGCACACGGAGAGTGATCTCAGTGACATTAGCGATGATCCCGACGATATTCTCAATATGGAAGAAGAAATAACAACGACTGAAAACAAGAGCCAGACTAAAAAGTCTATTGAAACGGACCGAGATTCCGCTTCCGTGAAAAGTCAAGAGCTGTCGCATCCATCGCCGAAACCACCTTTAGATGATACAGTCTTCTCAAAAGAAAAGGACTCTACGGAAGCTTATAGCAATAAAAATAATATAGAAGAGGAAAGTATGGAGACTATGGACTTTGAAGAAATATCCGACGGAGAACTAGAAGAAGATGTAAAAACTAGTTGTAAAGGATTGGGCGATGCTTTGGGAGTCGATTGGGAAAGTCTCGTTAAAGAATCTCAGCCGAGGCGTCCTATTGGCACTAGTCATGATAATGCCCAAGATCGATGGCAGTGCAAGGCAGTATTTCAACGTATTGGGATTTCTGTTAAAGCTGCAGGTCACGATTTAGTGGAAAAACTTTTGAACAAATATACTGAAAATGGTAATCAATATTTTGTCAAACACTTTTGCCTTTCAAATTATTTATTTTCTAATATATTTGTCATTTTGCAGAATCCAGTAAACTACTTCTAAACAATGTAGCATTTGTACATACAGCTTTAGCTCGAAAACAGCTCTTGCCAAATTCAACATACAAATTAATAAGCAATGATGACTTAC
This sequence comes from Gastracanthus pulcherrimus, assembly GCA_949152435.1. Classification (NCBI taxonomy): domain Eukaryota; kingdom Metazoa; phylum Arthropoda; class Insecta; order Hymenoptera; family Pteromalidae; genus Gastracanthus; species Gastracanthus pulcherrimus. The sequence continues at coordinate 184,584,078 of OX424574.1, forward strand.
TGTACAGGTGAATTTCATATATAACAATTATTTTGTTTGATTACAAATTTTTATTCTAATACAAAAAATGTATCTTACAGAAGTAAAAATGAAGTTGACATTGATGACATAGAGAATCTTAAACCTTGCACAAGTTTATATGAAGAAGCCAAACTGCTGCTTCAACAAACAGCATAAAATGTGTGTGTGTGATTGAAGAGTTTGTTAATACATGTGTGTAAGTTTGGAAAACCTTCCATTTTGAAAAAATTGTAAATGATATAGACTCTATGGTGATTGTCACAAATTGTATTATATACAGATTAACTTTTAAATAAGAAATTTTTTATGAATAATAATTTTTATTCATATTATTTTAATGTCTTCAATTTTGCGAGTCATTAATGATCTAACGTTGTATATTTCACGATAATCACTAGGGGCTACGACGTCACTTTTTAAAATTTTCATTGCTTCAAGCAGAAGTTCTTCATTTGCAGAAGAGTCGATCTAAAAAATGCATTCAAAAGGTTTCAATAAGTCAAATAATAAGTCAAATTGTCATATTACCTCATTTTTCAAAAAAGTACAAATATAGTTTTCCTTAGAAGATATCCTTTTAACTTTTTCAACATTTGTACAATACAACTCGTACAAAATTAGTCCTAAAAAATAGAATAATTATAAATTCTAACGAAACTTTAAAATTTTATTTTAGTTAATACCTTTTTTTGTGCAATTTCCGCAATTTAGTTTATCCAAACATTGGATAAGTTTTTTACAGTATTGGATTTTAATATCTAATTCTTCATCGGTTAACTCTAAAACAGGTATAAACAATTAGCTTTTAATATTATGCTAAGAAGTTTTTCTTATTACCTGGCCAAGTATATCCATTTAATCGTCCGAATAGCGACACCATTTTAAACATCATTTCCATCATTACATAATTTGTTGCCGGTACCAATATACACAATTCTCTTTTAATGAATCTCAAAATTTTCCTTGCATTCTCATAGCGAAATTCCTCAATCGCCGCAAGAATTCCAGCTTTAATAGATGCAATCTGCAAACGTAAAATAGACCATTTAGAATACTTCAAACGAGTAAAGCTTCATCTATCCAAAATACAAACCAAAAACTTGAATTTTACTCTTACAAAAAACAATTCTTATTAACATGCCTTTACCGCTAAAAAAAGTACTGAAAATGAAATCCGTCGGACAGAAAAATCTTACAAAAAGCCAACCGCACCTGTTTACCCTTGATGATCAATCCGCACTCGTCGCAAGTCCACGGGCTATTGAAGCTCAGAGGGGTGTCGGGCAACAAATTACCAAGGCACTTGTCGTTGGCGCAACACAAGGCTCCCAGCCGGCTTCCGAACTCCTATTAACGTTACAATATCGAATGAGTTTTCAAGTGTCCGGCGCAACGACACACTGCTCGATGCGTAAAACGGAGGTTCGTTGATTTACCGTAGCGTCGGCGCACCTCGGGCACCGGCAGTCAAAGTGCTTGGTCGCCAGGAGGAACTGCCGCCTCATCGCCGTGTCCCAGAGCAGATCGGCGTAGCTCATCGTGATCTCGTCGCCCTTGGCGATGGGCACCGAGGCGAAGACGAGCAGCTGGCCCTTCGCGTCGACGATGTGCCTCGTGTTGGGGACGCACTGGTGATTGGTGAGCGCGCCCAAGGGGAAGAGAGCCCGGAGGCTCGTCGACGCGTCGCCCCGGACCACCGCAGTTTCGAAGGAGTTCGTGTCCATGGCTCGGCAGACTCGCCTCATCAGCTCCTCGTCCTCTGGCTTTATGCTTCCTCTCACGTTCTGCTTCAGCATGTCGACCTGCTCAACAGTATCATTGTTACTTCTTTTCTTATAAGTATTGCTTATTTCTTTACTGTGTCTTCATTTGACAACTCATTTTACAAGAATATAATAGAAATTATAGAGATAGGTAACTACTAAAACATACAAAAGAGTGTTCAAAATGGGAAAAAACTTTAAAATTTGGATGATGGCTTTGAATTCATTTTAGTTAAGAAAGGATATGTAATACGCTGCTTTAGGTAAAACGCTCTAGAAAAGATGAAGAGATCGGTTTTTTTTATTTTCACTATTGAATGTCTGATAAAATATTGATTTTTTCACTTATTTTATCGAATTTTACTCCTTCCTCAGTTATCTTTCACTTTCTCGGATTAAAGTGTTTATTTTTTATTTTCATATTTTGTCATTCTCATAGTATTATTTTGTTCGTGTTCCTACTTTATACTATATGCATCTGTGAGTATCTATAATTAATTAAAACAATAATTAATTGTAAATTTAATGAGTGAAGATTCGAATGTTTATTTTTAAATTTCACAATGATAAGATTCTAATAGACATACGAACAAATATTTACTTATTAACAATTATTAAAGTAAACTACTTCTCCAGAACTATGAAGTTAAGAACTATTTTCTTCCGACTTACATAAGTGAGAATTTTCGTAGCGTCACAATAAATTGTTAAGATATAACAAAAAATTGTTTTAAGGAAAATTTAGGATATTTTCTAGCGTTTCGTCCCAGAGATTGTAAGCGGGCTTTCGTCAGTACGATACTTACAATCTCTTTCGTAGACGCATAGATGCACCAACAGTCTCCTAAGAAAAAATTAATTCTTCGCTACATAGTTCTTGGAGAAGTACTTCACTTTAATGGTTAATGAGTAAATATTTGTTCGAGTATCCATTAGAATTTTATCATTGTAAAATTTAAATAACATTATATCGATAATATTATATTTCAAGTATAGGTAAGTACTTTATTGTGAAACTTTTGAATTCGAGAATCAAGTCTTAATGTTACAATTACTCTACCCTTTGTTTATGGATAACAAGTGTCAAAGAGTCTTCTTTTCATCTATGTAAATCCACATGCATATGGCATGCACCAACAGCCTCTACATACGCGTCTACGAGAGAGATTGCAAGTATCGTACTCACGAAAGCCCGTTTACAATCTCTGGGCCGAAACGTTAGTTAATTATTTTAGAAAATATCCTAAATTTTCCGTGAAACAATTTTTTGCTAACTCTTAATTTATTGTGACGCTACGAAAATTCTCACCTATGTAGGAAGAAATTATTTCTTCGCTTCATAGTTCTTAGAGAAGTAGTTTACCTTAATTGTTAATAAGTAAATATTTGTAAAAAAAATATAAATATACGTAATTCAGTTTTGAATTTACCGCTTCTGGCGCTCGCAACGTGGTACACCAAAAAACTCAACTTCTGCTCAGTCTTCTATAGGCTCTACACGACTACACTCCTCTCTAATGATTTCTCGTTAATTCCTTATCAGAGAGGACAGTATAAGCGCTGCGATATTAAAGTTGTCACAAGAATTAAAATCCTCAGACTTATGGTAAATATTTTTATTTTTAACATTATATATTAAAATAAATTAGAAATAAGATTGCATTTATTCAATAAAATTTTAAAGTCGTCAAGAGGCGACCACGCAACAGCTATGAATCGGCTAATATTTGGCTTATCTTGTAATACAATACATGTACTTTATGTATATGTATGTATGTACACATATGTACTAACACCAGTATGCTTCAAACGTTTCAACTTCCAATTCAATGACCTCATGTCATCACAGAACAAACATATTTTTCATTAGTAATTATAAATTAAGATTTCAGGAAAACAATGTTGAAATTTTCATTTTGCATTTATTATATTTTTAATTCAGTTTAAGCATTGTAAACATAATAATTAAGTAAATAAACAATTATGGAAAAATTTGAAATATTTTTTCTATATATTCTAGTAATCATCTATACAAAACATATTTATCGAATCTTTGAAATAATTTTATAGGTTAATTTCAATTGTCATTTATTTCAAAAATAAATTTTAAAAGTAATATTTTAAAAAACGGGCAGTTTTGCCCGTTGATAATAATAAAATAAAAATAAAATGAAGTAATAATAATATAAACAAAACTGTTAGTGAAAAATGATAAATTAAAATTGTTTAAAAAAGATTTATCGAAAAATTCTACTAGTAACCTATGAAGTATTTTAATCGATTTCTGATAGAGAGTGAAAACATTTCGATAAACTAGAGTAACATAAAAAAATTAAGCCATTATAAATCTGTCTGCATGGTCAGTGAACAAGTAGTACTATCAATGCTGTGCCAACATTTGCATTTATGTGTCAAAAAGAAACTAATAGAAAATTCGTTTCCAATTATTTCAGATTGCATGAAAAATGTTCTCCAGCTGTTGTCGCAACGTGAGGGGATTGCGCAAGAATTCCCGGAGCTTCTTAACCGACATAGTTCGGATCGTCGAGGTGGGACCGCGCGATGGCCTGCAGAACATCAAGAACATCCTGCCCACGTCGGCAAAAATCGAGCTGATAAACCGGCTGTCGGAGACGGGTCTCCGGTCGATCGAAGTGACGAGCTTCGTGTCGCCTAAGTGGGTGCCCCAGATGGCCGACAGCACCGAGGTCCTCCAGGGAATAAAGAAGGATCCAAAAGTCGAGTACTCGGTCCTCGTGCCGAATCTCCAGGGCCTGAACAGGGCCCTGGACGCGTGCGCCGAGGAGGTCGTCCTATTCACCGCCGCCTCCGAGACCTTCAATTGCAAGAACATCAACTGCACGATCGAGGAGAACCTGGCCAACTGCCGGGAGATGCGCGAGATCTGCAAGCAGCACAAGATCCGCACGAGGGCCGTCATATCCTGCGTCGCCGGCTGCCCGTACGAGGGCGAGGTCAAGCCCGCGTGCGTGGCCAAGGTGGCCGAGGCTCTGCTGGACATGGGCTGCTACGAGGTAGGCCTGGGCGACACGATAGGCGTGGCCACCCCCAAGCGCATGGGCCTGCTGTTCGACGAGCTCAAGGCGATGACCGGAGGCGACGTCTGGAGATTCGCCGTCCACTGTCACGATACCTATGGACAGGCTGTGGCCAACGTCTACGAGTGCCTGAATCAGGGGATCCGCGTGTTCGACTCGTCGGTCGCCGGCCTCGGTGGCTGCCCCTACGCACCCGGTGCCTCGGGCAACGTCTCAACCGAGGATTTGATCTACCTCATGCAAGGACAGGGAATGCAGACGTGCGTCGATCTCGACAAGCTCATCCAAGTCGGACACTTTATAAGCGAGCTCATACCCGCGGCCAATCAGTCCAAAGTCGGAAATGCCGCTCTTGCCAAGAGGAATCGCGAGAATAAATGTTAACTTGTTCACTCGCGTGACCCCTTCGTCATCTTTTAACTTTTGTTACTTTGTATTGCTTTTACACAATACTATACGGGTATCGTTACGAAATATTTTTTTATTTTAATTTAATCAATGTAAAAAAGTGTATGTACCGATGCATTTATTTTATGAGATAAATGCGCAATGGACTTGTAAAATACATTATTTTTATACAAACATATAGCTCTAATGTTCTTATTCATTATGTACACTGTACACATAAACTTAGTCTTCCTTGTGATATATAACTATACTGTATCTCCTTCTTTCGTTTTTTCCAACTTCTATCAGAATTCAGAAATCGCCTCACTCGCATCCTAAGATTTACTTTTTTAAGTCCAATGTTAATTCCACACAGTCGTGTGGTACACCCTACGCAAATATACTGTTACCTAATGTGGAAGATCGCCTAGAAGCGCATTCATAAAGCTTCCTGATGATGAAAGTTTTTAATATCAATTACAAAATAATTTTTAATGATTCAATTGGAAACATTTACAAGAAATGAAGGATTGAAAATTTATAATTATGCATTTTTCTTACCAAAAAAATCGACTGATAAATGGGGTGAAAAATTAAGTGATTTATCACTTAATGTTTTGACATGATGTCATTTGACTTTAATTACCATTTGATACATCACCTAATTTTAATTATCACTGATGATAGTTTGATTTCCCACGTGGGTAGTGTTATCCAGATGAAGTAAAATAAAGTTACAAATGAAGTAAAAAATTTTGGTAAAATAAAATTTCTACCGTTCTAATAATTAGGTCGGATGATATATATCCGGTAATGAGTAGCCCGATATCTTTCCAGGCTTCATATTCAAAACTAAAAACGAAGAGAAAAGAGAACAAAATATAAGCAATTACCTCTCGACCGTGCTGAGCGGCTTCGTGGCACTGTAGACTGTAAAAAATGCGAGTGAGATCCCTGGACAGCAGCAGAGCCCGTATCGGCACGACGGCCTGCAGTAGCCCCAGCGACCAGTCCGAGCCGCAGGTCGGCTGCAATTCTCGCAGATAGGCGCACTCGACCTCGGCGTGGCTGGGATCGTCCTGGCAGGCGTCGCAGCAGACCGGCAGGCCGCAGCCCCGATCGCAGGGGAAGAGCGCGCAGTCCATCTTGTTGCAGCTCACGCACATCGGCAGGTACTTGCTGTAGCAGCGCGGACCCTGGACCACTGCCGCGTCTACGTACACCAGCTCGTCGAGCTCGATGTCCCGGCTGGCCATCACGCCCCGTCCGCCTATTCACGAACTTGGATTACCGAAATGTCTTATGCAACTTGATACCTTTTTTTCTCTTTTACCGTACTAAATTTATATTTTTTTTTCTATGGTTTATATGGGAATAATGAACTCGATAGATTATAGTTATAGTAAACTACTGCATCTATACTTCTATCTACACTATTACTGCATCTATAATTTCCTGTATTTTATATTTCTTTAAATACAACTATTTTTATTTCATAATTTAACTAAGAAGTTAACTAAATCACACTATAACGCCTAAAAAAGACATTTTTTGTCATTAATAAAAACAAAACAATACTGTCTTATAAAAGTACGAAATTTGAACATTTTTATAAATGATAAGTAAATTTACAGACATACTTAATTTAGAATTGTCGATTTTCCAGCAAGTAGGTTGATCAGCCTCCAGCAGACCATTGCGCACCAAGTGACGACGTAATTCAGCATCCACAACTTCGGGCTCCATATTAAGAGTCGTCAGCGAGCTTGCGCGCTTTAAACGAGTGTATATATCGATTTCCTTTGATTAACTATCAAAATCAGTTATTGAGTGCCGAAAAAGCGGAGACGTTACCTCTCTGAGCGCGTTCAGCGCTACTAAAGCAGTGGTAGTGACGATGGTTTGGATGATCTAAATGAACTGACTAATTTTAAAATAGATTTCGAATACCCGCATATATATCTATATATTAAATATACCTATATGACTCCGAATCACTCGACTCGGGCAAAACACTTGATGTGGAGAAATTTTCTACCTCATTTTCTTTCCGATGCTAAAGATACGATTAAGATATTTATCATTTTTATTTAAAAATTTATTAACGTAGCAAAATTAACGTTAATGTTTTTTGATAAAAAATTCATAGACAAAAAAGTTTGCTTTGCATTAGTATTAAAACTTAATTCTAAATAAGAACCAAATCTGGAAAATATATAATTATATAATTTACAACTAAGTTTAAGAATTTGAAAATACAAATAAAAGAGCACATATTAAACGTAAAGTAATGCTTTAAATTTTACTAAATTTAAAATTGTATCTACAAAAATATCATCTTAACAACCTCTTTAAAAAAATAGTTTAGATTAATTAATATAAAATGGTCTCTATTACAAAAAGCAAAAGGTGTATGAAAGTGCGCAATTGTAAACCAAATTTTGTATTAAGTGTATAAATTACTTTAAAAAATTACTGTATTGAATAAAAATACTATTCAATATTTTGGATAGGGCGATAGAACTAATAATTTAAGTGACTATGAACCATAAAATAGTATATTGTATACCATGGGGGAGAAGTAGGCTTTTTTGATCCGCGCGTGAGGTTTGCAATACGAGTCGTAAGCAAGCGAGCACGATCCGAAGGCGAGTGCGTATTAATTGCGAGCACAAAATGAGTAATAGATGAACCCGCTATAGCGGGCGTAGAGTCAATTTTTTCCCGCTCATTTTTTTATTGCCCGCCGGTCGGAAAACGGCCATTTTAGTCCCGCTATGAAAAAGCGCGTTTTCGTGCATGTGTGACAAATAGTATATTAGGGAGGAAAAGAGTTGGCCGGTCCAAAATATATGTAAATTGCAACATGGCGAACACGTACTATTGGGTGGTCATCTTTCTTCTCGCGGTGCGTATACTATTTTTCACAACAATGGTCTGAAAATACCACATTCCATTTTGGGTGCCGGAAGGGAATGTAGTACGTTCGGCTCGGCGTTGAGAAAAAAAATTTTATTGCCGACTTAACTGTAAAGGCCACTTTATTAACCTGAAAAGCGGGACGAAAGTGGCTCATAATTCCCTTTTATACTTTATTTACCACAAATTTACTTTATTCCCGTACATGCGAGAATAAAGTAGTTTTATTTCCCGCAAATTTAATTTATTTCCGTAAATCTGGGAATAAAGTAAATTTTCAGTTTCTCTGGCTTTCTCTCTCTTTTTTCAATTTTGAACAATTTCTTTCTATATTAATATAAATGTTCGATAAAAGTTAACAAAGTGACCACAGTTAAGTCGGAAATAAAGTTCTATATATGCAATACGAGAATAAGGCCGACTATTACCTTGTTGCATAATGTACTATTATTAATTTACAAGCTCAACTTTAAATTAACATGAGCATTCAATGAATAACAAACAAAGAAACATATAATTATTAATTTTCGAAATTATGAAAAATACTGAAATGAATCTAAACTTATATTATTCATGATTATATGGGGAGGAATGTTGATCTTGAGCTACACTATAGTAGCTCAATTCTTGAAAGGGCAGAAGCGCGTCGAGGGAATCGATCGGCTCTTACAATAGAAGCGCATAGACGCGCTTCCGAAGAGTCGAATCGTGGTTTCCTCTAATTTATTCCTCGCGTTAAACTATTATATATCGAGCTGTAGGTACTCTCAACGCACGCGTATCATTCCACTTTGTGTTGTTTATACGTCGTCATGACGACTGACCGCGAGAAAGGTAGCTTGTTCAATGGGCCATGTACTAAGTTCATCCTTGTTCAAACATTAGTATTTTGATTAAGTGATTGAGACATGTCGAGGTAATGTTTTGCTACTTGTTAAGCCACCTGCATAATAGTTCTTAACTTTTGTATTACCTTATCAAGTTTATTATTTTTGCGAGAGGTTAGATCGATATTCGAATGTTTTGGTACAGTAGATTGTTTTTGTTAACAAGTAGAGTAAAAAATACTAAAATTAACACTATGTAAAATTTCTTTTTTTTTTCAAAATATAAAATTCTATAAATATTACTTTTTATAAAAATGAATTTCTTAATAAGTAAATAAATAATTAATAAAATTATACTATTGCTTTTTCTAGGTTTTTAAAAGTAATTGGTCTACAATGGCACAAAAACGTTGTAATAATTTTCATAACATTAACAGTAGTAGCAGGTACAGGTTCAGATTGCAGCAGCAATCCTTGTATGTACGGGATTTGTGTGGATGACCCTCACAGGTAAACACATTAACGTAAATATTCTTCTAAACCAAATTTCTTTAAAAGAAAACTGTTTTCTTGAGTGGTGTTTTTGTTCATTGTTTGTATCATTTATACTAATCATTTAAATAAAATTAAAAATTTTTAGTTCATATCGGTGTTATTGTATCGATGGGTACACCGGTATCAATTGCGAAATCAATTGGGATGATTGTTGGTCCAATCCTTGCCTGAACGGAGCCACGTGCAATGATGCTATAACGTCTTATAACTGCACATGCCTAGAAGGTTTCGTAGGTACGAATAATTCAATGCATTTACAAATTTTCAAACAATATACATATATTACATAGCATTATCGACAATACAATTACAAAATTGTGTGTACACTACTTTAGGCTTGAATTGCGAACAGAAGTACAGCGAGTGCATGAACCATCCATGTCTAAACAACGGAACTTGCTTAGATTATAATGGATTTACTTGTCAATGCGTCGAAGGATTCTCCGGTAGAATAGATTGCATTACTCTTCTTTCGTAGAGCTCGAATATTTTATTTCAGCTGTCTAATTTGATTGTGTTTTTACTAAAGTCGTATTAACTTGAACGTTTACAGGCGAGTTTTGCGAAATCGATGCGTCCGTTTGCAATAACACGGTTTGCAAAAATTACGGAGAGTGCCTCGAAGGCCCTGGCCTGACGTTTACTTGTCGATGCTCGGATGGTTGGACGGGGAAATTTTGCGAAGAAGACGTCAACGAGTGCCTCACGTCACCCTGTCAGAATGGGGGTCTCTGCATCAATGTACCTGGAACATATACATGTGCATGCTTGTTTGGTAATTGGATTCAATAACTAGGGTCATTTTTTTACATATTTTTCGGAAGTATAAATAATTGTAATAATTTGCAGGTTTCACTGGCAAGGACTGCGACAAGAACGTCATACCGTGCGAGGAGAATCCCTGCCAAAACAACGCGGTCTGCTTGTTCGAGGACGCTCAGCCGGTTTGCTACTGCGTGCCTGACTATCACGGCACCTTCTGCGAGTTGAGGTACGACGACTGCGAATCAAAATACGCCCACTGCGAGAACGGTGGGACCTGCATCGATGGAATAAACAACTTCACTTGCTCCTGTCCGTCTCAGTATTCCGGCGATATGTGCACCGTTCGCGTCGAAACGACAACCTCGGAGGTGCCGACTTATATCCCCGACGCTTATACTACTGAAAACACGGTTCCACCGGAAGTAGCCACCGCTTTTGATACGACTAAGGATATTACCACTGTTACTACTGCGGAAACGACGTACATTTTCGAAACGACTGTTACCACTGAAGAAATTGAACGTAGTACCGTTCAAGATACAACCGACAAACCGATTGATACTACGCAATCTACGGAAATTAGAGACTCTTTTACAGTCCCTGTTGAAAGTCGCACGGAATACGATTTGAGTGGGTTCACCACGAGTAAACAAGATTTTACAACTACGACGGACGGAAGAACGTCGATCATACCTGGGGTTCAGGACTTCACGAGTACAACAACGGGCGAGACGACGTTTACGGTTTACACTACCGAATCAATGGGAGAAGTTTATCCGATCCAGACGCCAGAGAGTAGGATACAAACGTCAACAATGGAGAGCGCATTCGTCAATGAAAGTACAACGCAGGCTTTTACGATACCAGACGTGATCACGAGGAGGGTAGAGTCGGTGACTTCGAGCGAGGTTCACCATGTGCCATCGACGATTCCCGTGACCGACGACGGCACGCCGACGAGCGTCGATCCCAGGGAAATATCCGGCAGCACGGTCAAGCTCGAGGGCACGACGATAGCCACGAGTCAGTTCGCTTGGACGGCGAGTCCCGAGAAGCCGGCCGCGACGACGTCGTCGGGCGCCGAGAGGCCCGTGGACACCGACTACGACGAGACGATAAGCAGCAATTCCACCGCGTTCTCCGTCACGGAGAGAACCGGCCCGAGCGCGACCGCGAGCCGAGTGGTGACCATGCAGCCTTCGACGATTCTCCCGAGCCAGTCCGAGAGCACGGAGTCCACGGAGTACGATTACACCGACAAAATCTCGAGTCCGACGAGCAGGACGGAGTATCAGACGATCGGCACCACAGCGACCGAGGCTGATTTCACGACTCTGACGGAGTTTCACCGGACCACCTTCGGAACCGACATCGACAAGACGCAGATCACGAGCGTGCCCACCACCACGGAGTATCAAGTGGTTCATACCTGCACCACATATCAGTGCGCGAATACTTCATTGTGCCTGTATAACGCTACTCAAGTAAGTTACGAACTTCATTCATATTTTATGCTGTAAAGTGAGAATTGAAAAGTTGTATTATTTCGATGAATCGTGTGAATTATTTAACAGTGCGACTGCAGTTATCAACACAACTGCAGAAAATCGCCCAGTATCGAAACTGCGGCATTCAATGGCAAATCGTACATCAGACAAAAATTCATGATTCAAGACGGCATTTTAAGCATATTTGTAAGACTGAAAACAAGGGCCAAAAGTGGAATTTTGATACATGCCTTATTTGATGATGAAAGATACGTTCTGCTTTACATGGAGACAGGACAACTGAAATTTCAGTTCTCCTGTGGTTTGCAGACCATGTTGTTCGGTGAATTGGATTCGCCAATAAATAACGGTTACCATGTTGACGTTGAAATGAGGTAAAAAAATAACTTAAACGATTTTGAAAACAGTGGAGTATTGAATGCGAACTTTTTACAGATTTCAATATATCGTTCAACAAGTTTCCGACAAATGTTCAGCAAGATTACTTGTTAACGGTAGTGTAGTGATGAGTGGAGAACAAGTTTTGCAAACTCACGAAAGTATACCCGAGTTTGCAAGAATACATTTAGGTGGAATTCCTGTAGCATTTTCTCATCAGTTTCCTCAAATTGTACTGGGTTTCATTGGTTGCATGAGCTTATTAAAGGTACGAAAAATTCATTTTTCAAATACTTTATTTTCCATTCATTTTAAACATTATTTATACTTGAATACTAGGTGAAAGGTATAAAAAGAGATTTTATACATGATTCTGTTGAAACAGTTCAAATAGAAGAATGTAAATCCTTTTTATGTTTATCAAGTCCATGTAAAAATTTTGGAGCTTGTGAAGAAGTTCAGGGGAAAATTAGATGCAAGTGTGTTCCAGGGTAGGTAAATTATGCTAAGAAAATGTAATTTAAGAAATATTGTTATTGATAATTGTTTACAGCTATAGTGGCAAGACTTGTGAAAGATCTGTTTGTGATGACAATCCATGCCACTTAGGTGCTACATGTTTAACATCACCTGGAGTAAGTTTTATTTGTATATGCCCTCTTGGAACACATGGATTATTTTGTGAAAAAGGTAAAAATTTCAAGAATATTAAAATATCTAAAAGAACCAAAATTCCAAGAAAAATATATTTTCAGATACAACTGTTGTCCAGCCGTCATTTTCGGTATTTTCACCGGGATTTTCATCATACATGGCTTATGGTGTCAGTAGCTCTCTCAAAGACAATATGGAATTAAAATTGCGCATTATTCCTCAAACACTAGAACAAATTTCATTGATAGCATATATGGGTCAAACTGGATCAAAACGCGAAACTTCTGATCATTTCTCAGTTACATACGTTCGCGGATATCTTATGCTTACATGGGATTTGGGTTCAGGTGTTAGGAGAATTTTCACAAATACTCCATTGAATGTAAGAGCTCATAAAGTTCATACATTACAAATCGGAAGAAGAGGTAGGGATTCCTGGCTGTATGTTGAAGGTATAGGTAATGTAACTGGTAGAGCTGCTGGTACAAATACTCGGTTAGATGTTTCACCAATTCTTTATATTGGTATGTTTTATAATAGAAAAAAAAATAATAAATATGATTTTAGTAAACTTAGATATATTCTAAAATACTCCATCTTTGCAGGTGGACATAAATCAAAATATTTTCAAATGCTGCCGCATGATCTGCCACTTCATACAGGATTTTCTGGTTGTATATATGATATCGAATTGCGCACAGATGACAATGTCTTCCCTGTAACAATGTCCAGTCCAGCAACTGGTCGAGGTGTAGGAGAATGCCATCGTAATGAATGTTCTCATAATTCATGTAAAAACGGTGCAGTATGTTTAAATTATGGACCAACATATAGGTAAGTCATTATGAAATTTTTTTATATTCAAATAATATAATATAATTAATTTAATCATTAATATAATTTTCAATTTTGTTCAATAGCTGTATTTGCATGAAAGATTGGGAAGGACCTGATTGTTCTAGTCCAGTGAATTGCACATCTACAAACTCATTGTGCCACAAAGATAGCAAATGAGGATCTCATAATGGAAATATTAAAAAAAAAGTAGATTCATATCATAAGTAGTTAAGTTTACCTTCACGTAGTATTTGTTGCCTTAATTTTTGGTTGACTATTTATAAAATTTGAGTTTAGATGAATGAATAGAATTGCAGCTGCCATACGTGATTGCAAATCATACTTTGCAAGTTCATGCGACCATTCAACGTTTCCCCAATGGGAAATCTGAAAAAGGAAACATTATTATACTCTGTTGTGATAGTAGATATTATGTTTATAAAATTTAGTACCTGAAACTCTTCCTCCAATCGAGAAAGTGCAACAGCTTCTTCTACCGTAACTATTCTTTCTGATGCTGCAAATGTTAAAATAACAGATTTCACAGTGTCTACTCCATACATAAAACCTGTAAATATTTATTTAATTAGTTATTCAATGTATAGTTTTTGAATTGTTAAAATAGGTCATAATTAAAAAGAGTGCAATAAAGACATTTTTTTTCTAAACAGTTCTAAAACTCTGTTAATATATCAAAGAAAGTTTTTTGATTAAAACTGTTGCTATTAAGAACACACATTTATAAATATTATATTTAGTTTATTTATAATTATATTTATTAAACTTACCAAAAACTGCCTCATTGTTGTGAGATAATAAATGCTTTGTTATTAAATCTTTTGTACTTTGTGGTACTTTGGGTGCATCTATACTTTTTGTCTTAACAATATCAACTTGATATCGATCACAAAACCATTGTATAAGAGGATCCCATTTTTGCTCTTGTAATTTATACAATTCATCTGATTCCTACATTAATGAAGTTTTAAATAAATACATCTGATTAACAATTATGTTGTACACGATTAAAAAATCCTCACCTTTTCATTTCCATTGGATTGGAAGAGTAATGTATCAGTTTCCAAGAAATTAACTATATAATTTGCTATGTCTTCTTTCGTAAATTTATTTGGATTATCTAGTACTGTACTACATAGAGCAGTCTAAAAAGTGATTTTCCATTGTTATATGTAAATAATATAATTTACTTGTTTCTAGTCTTAAATAAATTTATTACTTCGATTTATACTTACTAAATGCATAACATTTCGATTTATTATTTCTTTTTGACTGTCCCACTCATGAGCAACAGCTAAAGCTAGTGGTTTACTTTTAACTTCAAAAACTTTACCAAGTGGTGTTTTTAATCTTTTTTGATCCAAAGTAATTTCATAGTTATTGCCATTTGATAATATGCCTGTTTTTCGATAAAACCTTTTTACTGTTGCTGAAATTATTAAAACAAAAGTAAGATATATAAGAAAAATAATATTTTCAAAGTTATTGTTTTCATTGTTTAATGTAATATTAATCTATTTGCAAATAAAATGTTAACGTTTGTTAAATGTTTCTAAATAACAATTTTTTAGGTTAAAAGTTAAGAGGGTTATGTTTGAAATATATTTTAACGAAATTATTCCTATATACCCATATGTCTGCATTGTGCTGGAAATGAAATGATCTTGCGATATTTTAGACAAAACATTGTAACTAATTTTAACGAAGTTCACTGATTTAAATGCCTTATTTTCTCTCTTCATCTCATTGTGTTATTCAACAATAGGATATAGGTACACTGCAGTTTTGAAATGTTGCGCGCAGTCAGCACTATGCAGATTTCTATTCTATAAATCTGGTAACACTGTAAAACTCAGTAAAACTAATATATGTATAATATATATATATATATATATATATATATATATATATATATATATATATATATATATATATATATATATATATATATATATATATATATATATCAATGCAGGGATAAACACAATGGGAATAGAGTACAGTAATGTTTTTGTTTTCGTAACTTGTTTTTTATTTAAAAAATTAAAGAACAAAGGACGTGCAGGGTGACTGTTAAACTAAGGTTAGAAATTTGAATAACAAAAATTTATAAATGTTGTTTGTTAAACATTTAATCATGTCTATATGTTAAATTATCAATATTTATAATATTGCAGATTTCTCACTCATAGTAGAAATAAACAAATAAACTCAACATGAAAAAAGCAGAAAAATTTTATTCTTCAAGTGAAACTTCGTCCAGTAAACAAAGTATTGCTAGTATTAGTACAAACAGTCCTCAAGATGAAAGTTTTAAAACAGCAAAACATTCTGAGCATTGCTTACGTATTATGGAAGAGTATTTATACAAACAGCAATTGACTGATGTGGTTCTTATTGCAGGACAAAGACGTATCCCTGCTCATAGATTGGTGCTAAGTGCTAATTGTGAATACTTTGCAGCTATGTTTACAAATTCCCTTCGTGAAACATTCCAAAATGAAATTGAATTAAAAGAAGTTGACGGCGATGCTCTTTGGACTTTAGTGCGATATTTTTATACTGGCACAATAGACTTACTAGAAGATAATGTTGAAACATTGTTGGCAACTGCATCATTATTGCAACTTAACTGTATTGTTGAAGCTTGTTGTCAATTTTTAATTAAACAACTACATCCTAGTAATTGTTTAGGAATTCGTAGATTTGCTGATATTCATGGATGTTCAAATTTATTGATGACAGCTAATGTTTACACTAACGATCATTTTATGGAAGTAATAAAAAATCAAGAATTTCTTTTGTTATCAGCTGATGATGTAGCAACTCTACTTCAATCAGATGATCTCAATGTTTCTTCAGAAGAATCTGTATTTGATGTTTTGTTAAAATGGTTAGAGTATGAACCTAAAAGTAGGCAACAAGAAGCTAGTCGTTTATTAGCTTTTGTAAAATTACCACTATTGTCCCCTGCGTTTTTAACC
This sequence comes from Gastracanthus pulcherrimus, assembly GCA_949152435.1. Classification (NCBI taxonomy): domain Eukaryota; kingdom Metazoa; phylum Arthropoda; class Insecta; order Hymenoptera; family Pteromalidae; genus Gastracanthus; species Gastracanthus pulcherrimus. The sequence continues at coordinate 184,600,753 of OX424574.1, forward strand.
GATCATGTAGAAAATAATGAAATGTTTCAAGAACAAAGAAGTGCACAGGTAAAACAATAAATTATTTATAAATAGATATACTTCTTATTTTGTATTATTTTAACGTAAATTATTTTATAGGTACTAATAATGGAAGCTCTGAAGTACCATCTTCTACCTGAACGCCGTCCAATGTTACAATCCAATCGTACAAGACCAAGAAAAGCAACTGTTGGTCAATTACTAGCAATAGGAGGAATGGATGCTAATAAAGGAGCAACAGCCATAGATGTATTTTCACTACGAGAAGATACTTGGAAGACTTTAGCTAACATGAGTGGTCGACGATTGCAATTTGGAGCAGCTGTTGTAGAAAAGAAATTAGTAGTTGCTGGTGGACGAGATGGATTAAAAACTCTAAATACAGTGGAATGTTTCGATTTTAACACGAAAACATGGAGTTCCTTACCACCTATGACTATTCACCGTCATGGTTTAGGTGTGGCAGTATTAGAAGGGCCATTGTATGCTGTTGGAGGACATGATGGTTGGAGTTTTTTGAATACAGTAGAGAGATGGGATCCTACAACTTGCCAATGGACTTATATTTCTTCAATGTGTTCTCAAAGATCAACTGTAGGTGTATCCGTTTTAAATGATAAGCTATATGCAGTAGGAGGAAGAGACAATAGCTCATGCTTGAGTACAGTGGAATGCTATGATCCTCATTCAAATAAATGGACATCTTGTGCCCCAATGTCTAGGCGACGTGGTGGTGTTGGTGTTGGTGTCATGAATGGATGTTTATATGCCCTCGGAGGTCATGATGCACCATCAAGTAATCCACATGCTAGTAGATTTGACTGTGTCGAAAGATATGATCCGAAAACGGATACTTGGACAACAGTAGCACCAATGAGTATTGCTCGAGATGCTATTGGAGTCTGCGTTTTAGGAGATAAATTATTAGCTGTTGGTGGTTATGATGGCCAACAGTATCTCAGTTTAGTTGAAGCATATGATCCTCTACTCAATGAGTGGCATCAAGTTACCCCATTAAATTCTGGGAGAGCAGGACCTTGTGTAGTTATAGAAAATACTTTTGCTACTTAGGTAGTTAAGATACACAAATCAGTATTTATACATTTTATGGTTTTAAACTTTTTACTTAAGAACAAAAAGTTTATAGAAAATCTATAAGCAAAAGATTTTAATTTAAGTATATAATTTGATTTTTTTAATTTAAGAAAATCATATTAATTTGACTGAAAATTATATAATTTGTGATATGTAAAAAATTAAAGTGATTTTTTACCTTATTAAACCTAAATAATAACACATAACTATGTAAGTTATGTAAGCTAACACATGAAGGTGAATCAAGCTTACAAGTGTATGTAAATCTTCATATAATAGATAGGCTAAATGGATTAGAAGCCTATTTTTAAATGAGAAGACAACATTACACTTGCTCAATTGAACACTTTGAAGTTGAAATTCCTACTCTACAATAATGTTAAAGTTACATTAATATTATTTAAATATGTACTGTGACTTTTTAGAATTCTGTAAAAAAACTTTTCCTATATGCATAATATTATTCAATGTAGTTTGATACATTAAAAGAAAGTATTTTTAAAAATTTATTAAAATATTATCACAATATTGTGATATTATAGTGTATTACTTAAGTAATAAATTCTATTATACTTTTAAGTTATTTTTTTATTTTACTGCGAAATGCAAAAATAAAATACATTTTTTCTAAATTGCTCAGAGTATTATTATTATTTATATGACTATCCCGACACCTATAAAAAATGTAAATTAGTTATCGGCTTAATATTATAAAAAAATTGGGCAATAAATGAAAAATAAATACACGAATCATTTACAAATGACGTTTAAATTGAGCATTTCAAATTTGCCTCTTCGAATGTAAAAACGAATCGCAAGTGCGAATAACGTTAAGTACCACGTGAACCAAAAAAAAATGATAACATTTCCTCCCGGAAAAAGTAGAGTTGCGCGGCGCATATAGTCAGCGCACTCAACACTGTCACAAGCAAGTAGCAAGTCAACACTGCTTGTCAATTGGATCTGCGTTAATCAGGTGGTTTGGATGTTTGTGGAGAGGTAAATCGCGTCCAAGTGCTGAAAGTGAAGCGTTATAAAATACGTAGGCTCCGAAATTAACGAAAGTTACCCCTGGTGATTCATTAATGACAATTAAAAAATGTATTTGTCAAGACTAAGTCTTTGTATAATTTTTGTTTTGCTCTGTTCACTCGAATCGAGGGCAAACTTAAATGACGACGCACCCCTAACCAAACTCGGCTCAAAAACAGGCCCAACGTTAAAATTTTTTTACTGGTAAGTAATAAGTTATACCCGAGATCAATGTAAAATTTCTAGTTATTCCATAAGAACATCCTTCAACCTCAAAAACATTACTGATGGTTCATATTAGAAATTATATATTAATCATGTTAATAAAACTTCATGCGAATATTCATAATACTTTTTATCCAAGTTTTGCATGGTAGTAAAATAAAATGGTTAAGAAACTCGGTTTTCTCGAAAACATTAAAAAAATAAAAGTTTTTTCTATTTTGTTTTTCTAGTTATTCTTGTGGATACAGGAAAGTATTTGAAGACTATGTTAACATTTTGCGCCAAAAGTATCCAGAATTACAAATCGATGGAGAAAACTACAACCCCCCAGGAGCTAACATGATGCTTGCGAAGGGTTTGGTAAATACAAAAAAATTATTTATTAAGTTTATATTTAAATGTTGTAAATATATTGTATTAATATTATCACAGGGTATAGCTAAGATTCTAGTCATAGTTTTAATATTCAGTAAAATAAATATATTCCAATGGATTGGACAACCACAACCATTTTGGTGGCAATGGTGTATGGACAATCGTTTATATTCTTGTGTGATGCTATTTTTTGCATGTAATGCAGCAGAAGGCTATTTAATATCTTCTGGAGCATTCGAAATACACTTTAACGGTAATACAGTTTGATTATTAATACGATGGTATTATGTAGCAAGAATAATAAGAGTATATATTTTGCAGATGTTCCCATTTGGTCCAAGATTGAAACCGGAAGAATACCTCAACCTCCTGAACTGTTTCAAATCATTGATACTCACATGCAAATGTTGTTCCCAGAAATGGAAGCTGGAAAGATTGGTCTTAATAAATAGACTAAAAAATCATTTTTTCTTTCTTAACTAAGCAAAGTTTGATTTTATTTATAATGTAACAACGGAATCTGTAAAGTAATTTTGCATATTAAAACCAAGCTGCCCGATAAGTGAATAATTAGAGACAAACTTAAATACATATTGGTCTTTTTGACCCATATGAAGAATGTGAGAGTAATGTCTCAAAATTCAATCTTTTTATATCCTAGAATTGTAGAATATGTATATTAAACAATGAATTATGTTTGTGTAAATAACGTACAATACACCAAAGGATACGTAACAGAATACATCATTTTCAGAGTTGCTCTGTTTTTTATCTGATAAAAAATTGAGTATCATAAAATAAAAACACTATTGAAGAAAATACTCAATTTTTATTCCGATCATGTGCATTTTTCATGTTATATTTACTTCATTTTTTCTTTTATAATTTTCGTTTGTTACTGTATCTTAAGCTCTAATAAAATTGAATCGTAAAACGATACTTAATGACTATGTAAATTTGAATTTTATCTAGAAATTTATAATTAAATGGATGTTTTTATCAGCTAAATAAGTATTTCTTTTATTGCTTTTGCAATTATAAAATAATAATATTTTACTTCAATTTTACTTTAAAACTATTTTTACTTTTATTTTGAGAAGGAATGTAGATAATTTAATAAATCTAATATGGACTTCTATTTTTAGTGCAATAGACAAAGTCTTGATTTAATATTCATTGATACATACAATAAATAGATACTTCTCAACATAATGTATGCATTATCTAGGTGATCAAAAACGCGAGTATCAACAAATATTATCATGATTTAATTTTGTTTCGTATTCAAGTACTTAAGTATCAACTCTAAAGTTCTTGAATCTCGCAAACCTCATCATACATTAGATTCATTATATATATTTTATAATACTATATATATATATAGATAATATATGACATATATATCTACACCTCGATCTTGTCTAGACGTTCGGGTTCGTCAAGGAACTGGCGCTATCTTGCGGAAAGCCGCGAATTGTCGCTATTGCAGAGCACTTGTTGACGCGAAAAAGTCGTATTCCAAAACATCACAGTTATACAGGTTAACTACCGGTGAACGAGAAAAAACGGTTCAAGTACGTTTTGCTTGTGTTAAAAAGCATTTAAATATATTAACGAAAAGTCTGTTTTGTGATATTATTGTAAAATGGAGCGACAATGCCAATGCGGAGGTGCTCATGATGAAAGAGAGTTAGGAGTTCAATACAATCTTTATGAAAAGATTGATTTGCAAAATGTTGAATGTCTAAATGAGTTAATAGAAGGCTCTGGAGTTAAAGTTTTTAAATCGTGGGAGGATCGTTTAGATCACACGAAGGTATATAATCATTTTTATTATTTTTTTTCTTTTTATTATAATAATAATTATCATTATTAATATTATAGAAATTTTAGCGTCAGTGATTATTATATTAATGTCTTGAAAGATGTATATTATTGTATCTATATTTTATTTAATTTTTTCCAGTTTGTGGAAAGTGATGTAGACGAAGAGCTCCTCTTCAACATACCGTGAGTGTTTATATATAATATAAATATAGTATATATTAATATAGCTCTTTTATTTTAACCAATAGTTATGTTTGACTTTTACTATATAAAATAATTTATTTAGATTTACAGGTGATATTAAGCTGAAAGGCCTTATTATTGTTGGAGGACCAGACGATTCTCATCCTACAGAGGTTAAATTGTAAATACATATTGTTATTTATTTCTGATATTTATTTAGCAAATTTGTAATAAATAAAATAATTAATTAATTGTTCATTTTAGATATAAAAACAGAGATGGGATGACATTTGATCAAGCTGCGGGAGAAGCCACTCAAAAATTTGAACTAGTTGCAGATCAATATGGTGTTCATGAATACCCAATTAAGTAAGTTACCAACACATTTTAAATTTATAAATAAAACTTTATAGTTATAGTTTTCTAAAAAGATTAAATTAATATAACAGATTTAGCCTTATTTATTTAATGGATTCAATAAAACTTTGTAATATAGATAGGCCAGGAGTCTTTGTTAAAATTATGACTCAGCAGAAATCATTTTTATTTACAGAGTAGCCAAATTTTCTTCAATGCACCATCTTACACTACATTTTACTGGTAACCGTGGAGCTGAAAGATCAAGGGTCGATTATATTGGTTTAAAAGGAGAATGGACTCCTGGTCATCGTCACGGAGTAACTATTTGTACATATGAAGCTTTACCACAACACAGTGATCATATCAGTTCAGAAAATCCCTTTGACGATTTTTCGCGAGAAATTTCGTAATCATAAATAATTATTTTTTCAATCATTCAAAGGTGGTTTGTGACTGAATAAAACTATATCTTTCACATTTAATTTTTTTCAACATTTGAAGTTCAAATAATGCATGACTCTTAACTCATATTTTTTATAAATATTTCAAAAGTATTTGTTAATTTTTATTTATTTACATTTGATTCATCATAAATGAACAAATAGTTTTCAGTCATTTGAAACTACTGCTAATAATTGCAATCCATATGTGTGACCCAAGTGAGACAGAAAATCAAAAACTTTTTTTTTTTAAACGCCCCAAAATTTAAATTAAGAAATGCTGTCAAAGTAATTAATATTCATTTATTTAAATTTTGCATAATTTTGTATAAATTTAATTTATAAGATTGCAGTTGAATTGTACTTTAAACGTTTTAAAGGATATGAAGAGTACTGTTGTAATGTTGTATCAATTAACTTAGCTATTACTAATAATGCAAAGAGCTTACAAGGCATTAAATTATAGTGAATGAATAAAAAATAAAAACTTGAATTTGTAATAATTGACTCCACTTGGATTTATTTTGTCACAAAACAACTTTTCAATCCAATGTTGCGGGTCTAATATTAGGCTCCTTCTTTATAGTATATTTTTAGCAGGAACAAAGCATTAATAGCCAAAAAGCCGAGGTATTTAGAATTTTGTGACCTTTTCATGCTTATACAAAGCACGCGGCTCTTTTTTCACGACTTGGCTGCACGCTTATACGCGCTCCTTCCTTCCTCCCTCCGTTCGTTCGTTCGTTCGTTTGTTCGTTCGTTTGTTCGTCCGTTCGTTAGCCCCGTCGCGCTATAAACGAACGTCGTCGAAACTTTATTTTCAGAGGCGAAGAGAACTGCGACAAGTGCAGCGAGCTCGCATGCACATCACGGAAAAGTCGCGATATATATATGCGAACTCTCTTCTCTCTCTTGTAGAGTCACAGAACTCTGTCTCGCGTGTTCTTGCTCGCGCGTCCGGCAGTCGTCGGCCCGCGTCTCGGTAGCTCGCGTTGCTGCTCAATTTCTGCTCGGCTCTTTATAATTATTCCGTATAGCCGATCGTCGCGGATGGAGGAAGGAGGAGGAGGAGGAGGAGTTGGAGGAGGAGGAGCGGCGCTACGCTTTTCGGATTTTCAGTCATAAACAGAGAGAGAGAGAGAGAGAGAGAGAGAGCGCAGTTCAAATCGGAGCAGTGATCAGCGCGCAAGCTTGCTCGAAAACCGACCTACCGAGCGACAACAAAGGGCCGCTTCTGTACGGGCATTAATAAACATTCTTCATGTAGCTTTGCGCAGAAACGAGATGTTTTGTTTACGTACTTTGGCACGAAGCTCGGCTACTATCATTCGTTCCAAGAGGCGAGAGGCTTTTACAAACGAGTGATTGACCACACACACTTTTTCGAGTATATTTCCTCGCGGCCAATCGCATCGGCATTTTTTTACGCTCATTCACGACGAATTTCAGTTTATGTTTTGCTTTCTTCTTTTATATCGCGGAACGATTTTTAATTTTATGTCGCAACGAGCCGTATCTTGGAAGAAAATCGGAGTCACGCGGAGAATCGAAAGTTGTTGCGAGGCAGAATCCACGATGAATCGAGCATTGTGTGCGCGCTGCAAGCTGCATTCGGCGCGTTGCACAAGACCTTGCGCGTGAATAATTTATGAAAATCGCGTACACGCGGGCGCACCGCTGCATGCACTCGACAATTCGTCAGCTGGACGCGAAGCAGAAAGTACTTTTCGACAACGAGGAGTTGGCCAGCACCGCAGCATCCGACAGCATCACTTGCCTGTTACTACTGTGAGTATAAGTGTATTACTTGTCGCAGAGACTTGCATGCTTGTTAAATCGTTACTTACAACATTGACGCTCTTATCAAAGCGCAATGCGGAAATATCGCGTGAGTTCTTCGTGAAGTTAACAATCGCCAGCGAGAACTCTTTGCTTCTGACCTTTGAACTGCAAAACGCTTATTGCGAGGTGCCAAAGTAGTTTAAGTTCTTTCTTCATCTGGATAGTTTATACTTAATATTTTAAATATTTGGATAAGAACAAGTGATATGTTATTTATCATTTAAATATACAACTTGTTATTTTTTTAAAATCTCATTTTAACATATTATAACTTTTATCGCGATGTTATTATTTATGATATACCTACAATAAAACAGCGAGACTATTATTGCAAGCAATCATCAAACAGAATGTTTAAAATAATAAATGTTTAATTGATTGAAGCCATATGTAAATATATAAAGAATACTTTTCATTGAAAGTATAGCGTTAAAGGGGAAAGAAATACCACATTATAAAGTAAAGTAATATTGTAAAAAATTATTACATAGTTTGAAAATCATTTTATACATGCTTTAGTCGAGTTCGTTGTCATAATCATTTATGAGCTCGTGATATTGCACGAAAACCACAGAGACAGAGTAAAAGAGGAAGATAGGGCTTATCGGCATCACCAAAATGCACTGAATAAAACAATGGTAGGCGCGCGCGCATACATGCCATGATGCAGATAATGTGTATCAGTGACGAATGACTGAACATGCGTTCCGAAGCTATAATAAGCAGCTTGCTACACTTATGCTTGCTACGATTATCGAGGGACGTGACGTACGGTATTTGTTTCTTTCTCGACGAAGAATAGACGCTAATGCCAGATCAGAGGAAACCTTAAACAGGAGCGCGCGCCCGTATAATAGATAATGTAAGACGATGATGGGGTCGAAGCTGGATCGAAGATAATTAAGTCGTTGCACGTACTTGAAGGAAAATAAATGTATATATATTGCGAGAGGAAGGGGAGGAGATAAATATGTAGGCTTATGCATTAATGCCACAGTTATGCGAAAATTCTTGGCATTTAGCTTTACGATCAAATCATGCCAATTAGGGCTTTTTAATCACCGAATCAATAGTGCGAGATGAGGCTTATTATAAATGGGGACAAGCAGCTCAATAGAAATTACATCGGTTAATCTCATTGACATTATACATACGTAATACATACAAGCAAATATAGAGACTTATTATGTATATAATTATATAACATGTTACTGTTTTTTTATCGGAATGTATTTAATATTTAAAGGTTCTTACATAGAAAATGTCTTCTTTGCGATGGTAGTCGAGGGTAGTAAAATAAAAAATAATGTTTGTCCTTACTATCGAAGGTACATGCCAAATATGAATTTTTTATATACGCCTCCTTTCATGAATTTCTATCGACGTGTTAATTTCAAGCCATGTGTATGCACAGATGCACGTATATCAGAGAAATATAGACAAATGACATAAAAAAAAAACGTTATAAAAAGTAATTGCATGTATATGAAAAAAACAATTTTATCATTTACTTCGTATTATACATACATAGCGCGTGTGTGTACAAGTAATATAAGTACATTATATCGTTGAGTAGGTAATTATTTTATAATAGACATTCGTGCTTATTAAAAAAAACTAAATAAGAATTAATTGATTGCTCACAATATAATCCGTTAAAAACAAAGTATTTGAGTTAATTTGAATTGAGAGTACTGAAACAATATTTGAAAGGAAAATTCTTCTCTATTGAAGAATGAGAGAAAGAAGAGTAAACAAAAAAAAATGTTAAAAGATAATCTGGTAGTGGAAAATTATTGGGAGAATTAAGTGAGTTGTACATAGATATATAAGTGGCGCATACGTATATGTATACACATTTGGGACGTTTAATTTGGCACAAAGGAAATTTACAGTGGCGGCGATTAAATCGCGGTTTATTTTTTTGCCTTTTCTTAGTAGCCGCGCTTTTAACGTAAAGCCATACTGCGCGCGCCGTGCATGTGTCAATCGAAGTGAATCAAGTAACGCGAGCTGAACAATGAATCCGCGCGCGTAATACAATCATTACTTTTCATTGAGCACTTGCTAACAATTTCTTTGCGATACACTTGTAATTTGTTTAAAGTATTCATAGAAATATCAAATATTATGCAGCAATCCTTCAATTACAGAATCTCTAAGAAATTACCATAATCTATAAAGTTATGGCTCTGAATTCTGAAAATCTCTTTCTAAAAATTGATTTGCTTAAAGTATCATTGTTTGTTAGTTTGATTTTAAAAATAAAAAGAATTATTACAATTGCATAATAGACATCATTTTTAAGATTAAATTCTTTAGTCGAGGAAAAAGCTTTAAAAATGACAAATAATTAAACAATACTTATATATTTATATTTAATATTCTTATCTTAAACGCTAATTACTTTTTAAAACAAATTAATGAATTAATTTTCTGATTTTGACTGGCGTAAATCACTTAAAATCGACTAGCTGATATACACATAATTTCTCTACCACGCAAGATTTAATTTTGTATCATTTAATGATCGGCTAGCTGATATACGTATAATTTATCTACCACGCAAGATTTAATGTTGTATCATTTAATAATGTAGATTAAATTATAATCCAGATATGTTTGATTATCGTATTGGATAAAGTATACCTCAGCTGAAATTCGTAAGATTCTTCCGACAATCTATCAAAGATTAACAGAAAAATTCGATGGACTTCGCGTATATGATCTTGTCTGTGCGTAAAGGCAGGTACCAGAATAAAGCTAAAGAATAAAAGCTACATAGCTTCGAATTCGTTTATTCGTCTTGTGTATTAGCAGGCTACTCGCGAATCTTGCAAGGCATGGATGGCTCAAAGCCATGGTGTAGAACGTAATTTTTCAAACTTCTTTGGAGATCGTAGTATAATATAATATTCGTACAAGCCAGATTCATGCTTATCGTTATTATGAGTTTCCATCTTGCTATTATAAAAATGTTTTATAAAATACTTGTATAGCCTAAGCTTTATTATGTTTTTATTAAAACATATGAAAAATCTATTTGTATATTTATATCTGTGGCTTCCCGGAATAACCACTTAAGTCCATTTGTCGTGTTTTCGAGATATTAAGATTTTAATTTTAAAATTGCCATTTAAGACTATGCAAAAGAAAAGCATAACTTATGAAAAAGAGAAGGTTTTAGATGAACTTTTGCAACTTTTAACTTTTTATCTGAAAGTACACGATACGTAGATACCAAAATCACTAAAAACTCAATTTTCAAAAAAATGGACTTAAGTGGTTATTCCGGGAACCCACAGATATATTGAATTAATATTTAAATTGTTAGTTAACGCTATCTCCAAGCACGCGTAAATACTTGTTTTATCATTAAATTTCTGTTAACTATATAGAAATCATATTTACAAAAATGACATATGTATCAAAAGATAATGCTTGTTTACTACTATTTTTCCAGTACAGTAGCTATATTAAGAGGACAGATACACCTTTAAATTTTAAATTAATTGATAATACCGATTGCCCTTACGAAGTCTAGCACGTTTCTTGCGTTTCCTTCGAAGAGTAGCTCATTTGGATATCTTCCACGAAAACTAGCAAATTTAGCAATTTCTCCTAAAGACTAACACATTTAGCGTTTTTTTCACGAAGACTAGCACATTTGGCGATTTTCCCACGAAGACTAGCACATTTGGCGAATTTCCGCCGCCTGACTTTTTCGGGCTACTTTTATTTATTCGGGTAGTCTGATTTTCGACCCAATTCGCCGAGAGTTTATGAGTACAATTTTAATTTACATATTCTTTACGAAAAGTGCTAGTCTTCGTGGAAAAATTGCGAAATGTGCTAGTCTTCATGGGGGATTTCCAAATGTGCTACTCTCCGTGGGGCGTGCTGAAATGAGCTTAGTCTTCGTGAGTGTTTGCAATGTGCTAGTCTTCGTAAGAGTCGATACATTGTAAGGTAAAAATAAGTCGCTCATCATACATTACCTGGTTTTTTTTTGTAAGTAACTTCGATTTAAAAAAAATTTTATTATGAAATATGGCTTAAAAAAGAATAACTTTGGTCAATAATTTTTATATACAAATTCCCACATTCATATCATGGCGTATTACATAGGTTTGAACTTAGAACTTATTAGATTTTGGAGCTAAATGGATAATATTAAACTCAATTTTTAGTAAAAATATAAATTTTAAATAATTTGTAAAACTCGAAAAAAAATTTGTTGTCATTTTATACGTTGAACTTGTCAAAAATATGTACATTTTCAAAAAGTAGGCGTCATTTCCTTTCGATTGATATATCTAACAATAACTTTGAAGTTATTTTTGTGAAATAGTAACAAAATATTAGTTTTATAAAATTGTAAAAATAAAAAAACAATTATTTTATACGTTGAACTTGTTAAAAGTTTGTACGTTTTAATAAAGTAGACGTAATTTCATTCGATTGAAATATCTAACAATAACAAGTAAATAAAGTTATTTTTGTAAAATAATAACAATATAAATATGTTTTTACAAATTTTTTCTTAATCCTTTAATTTTTTCATAAATACATTTTCAAATATATATGTGTGAGAATTAATTTAAAGGTGTTTTATTGAAAATATCACGATTGTCAAAAATAAGGTTTTTAAGCAAATTTAAAATAATTTCGTAATCTGTGCACTACATATATATAACAAATGTGTCCAAAATGAAAATATACAATTTCAATTTTAATATGCAAGATAATAATTAGGGGTATATCATCAAAATAAGTGCGCCAACTAAGCAACTTTCAAAATAAAACTTACTGTCATGATATATAAATATCAAAACAAACATAATACTATTAAGGTATCTATTTTTTTCACCCATATGATTTGTTTTTCCACTACCGGGGGCACTGAACTCTACGCGCACCATCCTATTGATGAGTGACTATTCTGTACCTCAAAATGTATTTTAACTACTAATTTAAAATTTAAAGGTGTATCTGTCCCCTTAAGGAGACGTCGGATACCGACAGTAGATTCCTACTATCCTACACACGTATTTCGTTATTTATTTACAAAGTTAATTGTTTAATGACAAAATAATAGCTGTCCCCAATTTGTTTTACAGTAACCTAATTATATGTCCAAGCTGGTTTCATATGATTGTTTTGTTTTCGAGAAAACTTTGACAAACTTAGTATGTAAAGGTTAATCTCCACGTAGTTGGCCCTTTTAGTGTGTCAAAGTTTTCTCGAAAACAAAACAATCATATGAACCCAGCTTGGAAATGAAAATATGATTTCTCTTAAAATTATGAATGAAAACTCAATTAGACAAGGACAGAGATATCCGGCGTCCCCTTAAGGGAATGTGATAAAAGGGTATCTTTGGAACCCACTATCTTCGCCAAATTTGAACGGGATTGATTGAAAATTAAACCAAAGATTCTTTATGAAAATATTAAGAATCTACTTATTCTTTTCTATATCTTACTAACTTTTTATATATTTCTTTTTAAATATCAGCCTTTATATAAACTTTTTCGAAAAAGGGTAAAATGTTGCTTTGGTGTTCAAGACACAAAGTTTAGTCGATATGTGCAATATTTATAACAATAAAAAGCAGACTGTGATATTTTTACTTTTATATAATATTTTGATAAGGTTTTGCAATGTTTGACAATCTTAAGTTAATTTTCTTACTAAGCCAGCGATTTTTAAAATTATTGATTTATATGTAAATTTTGTGCTGTTTTAAAAATGGTATGGAAAATGTTGTAATCAAGAGTTTATTATTTAGAACTATGGTTTTCTAAAAAAGGTAAATGAGACAATACTATTGAAACAAAAAATACTTACACTATGTATCTAAGACATTTTTGTAATGTTTCGATAAAATCTCATAGAATATTGTGAACATTAAAAAACACGGGTGTGAGAATATTGCAGTACTTTTATAGTTTAAAATAAATATTTATAAATTAAAATGCCTTCTTCGCGTAATTTTTCAATTATATAGGATATAGTTATATTTGATACTTCTAGTAGCATACCTCAAGTCCATTAAAAAAATGTTTGAATGAGTTAGAGGTTTTTTAGAAAGTAAAAATAATAACAATTTTTTAACTATTTGATCATACTGAGGAAAATTACGTTCAATCTGAGGGATTGATATATTAATTTTACCATGCTAAGAACTTTTATTTCCCGAAAATTTACTAAAAAGAACTTTATAAAGTATTTATATTTATAAAGTAAATGACTAATATTACTAATAATCAAGAGCATCGAATTCTGAAAAAGTAGACGGCTTTTGTTAGAAAGTTTTATCTGTCGGCCGTTATCACTTTTCTCAACCCCCGGTGCTATGCGTATATATAGCTTTCGCACGCGTCACGTGCGGATCTCGCGCTTGCGCATCCTATCCTTTCGCGCTCTCGAGGGTGTAAAGTCCAGCATAGTACCCAAACTTATAATGCCTTTTGTTATTCGACAATATGTTTGTTTGCGAGCGAGCGCAATTTTATCACCCAAGGAATCTGATGCGGCAGCTCTGGGGTACGCGAAATTACTGCTGACTAATCGCTGCATGTAGTTGCAGTGTGCGAACTGTTGGCGGATCACTTCGATGTATCTCTTTAAGTGGACTTAACAAAGACCCACAATTCATTGCGCTAAACGATCCTGAAAATATAAACACGGAATTCTTACGGGTTCGGTTGCTATAGCGATAATTTATTATATGTAATTATAAATTTGCTGTTACATATTTATTCAATAGACTATACAGAAATTTGATAACTTTTTTCTCAGCAAAAAGTTTATCATATCGAAATGCGTATTAGACTGCCGAATGGTTAAAAAAGTGTTATGCAACACAATGATTTTTAGAATATTAAAAAAGTAAAGAAATCACGGGTTTAATGAAATTATTTGCTTGTATTCGTAGTTTCTTTATCTGCTTATTACGTCACATGCTCAAATAATATTTATCTGTTAATTTATCAAATACAAAAATCTATGACATATCGAATAGCTAGTCAAGACTGGAAGATATTGACCTTTTTTGCTTTAGGTAAAGTAATCATTGGGCATTCTTAATTACTAACTAAAAGGTTAATAAAGTCCGATTTCTTTGTTTTGAATCAATAAGTCATTTGTCTATTTTATTACTTCCGACGCTACATGATAAATTCTTTCACCTCTTATATCATTGTCATTTTCTTATCGCTGATTCCCATGTCTATGTAATCGTCTAACGTACAAAGTTTCTCGACCTTGTACGCAATACTTTTCGTACTCGTAAGTGCTGGACATTATCGTACCAGTTGTTCAATCGCCTGATATTTCACATGATTTTCATTAAGAGCATAAAATTTGACTAACACTTATATTTATTATCTAATTGTAAAAATAACATTTTCTATATTCTTTCAGTGGAAATATAAAACTGTCCATGTCCATTATAAGAGAGGTTTTTCAACTGTGATACATTTTGCTTTCATTAATATAATCTCATAATACAAAATTTAGAGTTAAAGAAACTACTTACAAGGAGTGTGACATGCCGCCGCGTCACGGATTTTGATGAAACTTTGGGAGGTGTTTTCTGGTACCCAAAAATGAATCCTATCACCCGTAGTTTCGTCCCATAGACCCCTGGGGATAATATAATATGATCGTTCGTGTTAAGAATACGCATTATTTAGTAAAAAGTGGTACCTATACTTCATATTATAACTCTGCTAGTTATTTTGCTAGATAAATGATGTAATAAGATATGATAGTTGACTAAAGGAGCTTTAATTTAAGCTTTGTTTCATATAAAAATATTATTCTATTGCAAAGTTATGAACAATCAAAAATGATGACAAAAATGTATGGAAAATACTCAATTTAAAGAGCTGAAAATCCTCAAATTTTCATGAATTTTTCGTCATCATTTTTTATTGTTCATAGCTTTACAACAGTGTAATATTTGTATATGAAACAAAGTTTAAATTAAAGCTCTTCCAGTAAACTTTTTTATCTTTCACATTATTTCTCAAGCAAAATAATTTGCAGAATTATGATATGAAGTATAGGTACCACTTTTTACTAAAATAACGCGTATTTTTAACACAAATGGTCATATCTTGTCCCTAAGAGCCTATGGGACGAAACTACGGGTGCTCGGCTTCATTTATAGATACCAGAAAATACCTCTCAAAGTTTCATCAAAATCCGTGACCCGGAGGTGTGACACTCTGCTTGTTAGTTTTAAAAATTATTCAATTTATGCTTCACGTGAAAGTTCTGCAACAGAATTAACTTGTTTGATGAAAAATCATCATGCTTGCACGATATAAATCATTATGCATATGTGATATCTCAAATACGATCTGCTCTTTATATATTAAAAAAATTTCAGAGATGATTATCATGATGTAAATAAAGACACCAATTTTCTTTTGTCTCTCAATATTTTTTTCTGGTGATTTTTACTTAGTATGTATTTACGAGATTGCATTATAAATAGGATTAAAAAGAAATTAATTTAAATACATTATATATTAGTCTAGGTGGATTATTTATAAAAAAAGTATACATATTTAATATATATATAACGAAATCCTCACCATGAAGATATTATTTAAGATTGGATGCATACGTGATTTCGATGAGATCGTGTACCTCAAGATTATAATCAAATAATATACAATTATAGAACATACGTAAAATTCTGTTAGAAATACGCATATTACAATATATATATATTGTAATATACGTATTTGTAAAAGAATTTTACGTATGTTCTATTATTGTATATTATTTGATTATAATCTTGAAGTACACGATCTCATCGAAATCACGTATGCATCCAATCTTAAATAATATCTTCATGGTGAGGATTTCGTTATAATAGGTATTTACTGCGCAGTTTATGGTAATCTTAATACATGGAAAAGTATAATAGATATTATTCTGGCACAACAGTCAAAATTAATAAAATTTTGGATAAATATTTATGGAGACCGCTGCGAATTTGACAGAAACTTTTGTAAAACAGAATCCTCAGCATTGTTATCGGTCAGTCAGCCAAGTAGAGATATAAAGATTAGAGACAAGATATACTGATTGCTCCACTGATTATCTGTAACGAAAATAAGAGATTTTTAAACGTAGATTAGTTAATGGCTTCTTCATTTTTGGCAGATACAATTGTAAATATGATAAAACTGTCTATAAAGATTAATTTTTATTTTGTGGCATACCTTAAAAGATGACGTTGTTGATGTTTGTGATTAAGGTAGTTCTATCAGTTTTAATTGACCATTAGAAGAAAAAATAATATAAATAGCTTGTCAAGATTCTATAATTTAAATAATAAAGTATATATATTAAAGAAGGGTACTTAATGAAATGGAAAAAAAATATTTCAACAAATTCGTGACGTCAGAAGCGTAAATATTGTCAGTTTAAAAAGAAAACTATTTATACAACATAATTAGCTTTATTTTTCAATCGATTTTAATGTTTCGGGGCTTATTTTCTTCTTTAAACATTTGTCTACAAATACACCGTTAAAAAAAATATATATATATATATATTAATTTAATTTTCAGGAGAAGAGACTAATTGTTTACAAGTTTCTATATAAAAAACTTTTTTATATATAAACAAATAGTCTTTTCTTCATAAAAAAATATATAATTTTTAAACGGTGAATTTGTAGATAAATGTTTAAAGAAGAAAATAAGCCTTGAAGTATTAAAATTGATTGAAAAATAAAGAAACCTCTATTGTATAAGAAGAATTATTTTTAATTGACAATATTTACGCTTCTGAGGTCATGATTTTGTTGAAATATTTTTATCTATTTCATTAAGCACCCTTCTTTAATATACTTTAATATTTAAATTATAGAATCTTTCCAAGCTTTTTATATATATTTTGTTCTAATGGTCAATTAGAAACGGCAAAAGCACCTTAAGTACGTTTTAAACCGTAAGTAAACACTTTTAGGCCATAGCTCATTAAAAATCAACGTCTTAACATCCAACGAAATTACTTGTATTAGATAATAGACAGCATCATTTGTTGAAATTCACGCGTATAATTTATAAACGTGTATGCTAATTCATCATAGTTTCCAAGTTCCTCATCGATTTCTGCCAGTTTATCAATTATTCATATTACTGCTTCGAGATTGCTAATGAAAAGCCGATTATTTTTGCAGATAGCAGGCAGCCTCGTCTCGGAGTATCGGCGAGTGCGCATTTATCGGGGGGCACGAGGCACAGCTCCAGAATCGGCCGGCGAAAATGCCGGGACCGGGTCCCGCTTCTCAAAGGCCGATCCGCAGGAGCAAAAAGCAAGCGGTGGTAGTTGGCCGCTACAGCTCTGCACTTCTCGCTGCAGGCAAGAGACAGATAGGCAGCTGCGCTACGCACCGTACGAGCTGTAGAGGTTCGCTCGAGTGAGGCAGTCGGTCGGGTCGTCAGTCGAGCCAGGAAAGCCGCGCCGCGACCATCTCGTGCGTCGCGCTCACGCTCGCGCCGCCGCCGCCGCACCACGTGTGCACTTCAAGCTCGATTTTTCCTTCTCCCTCCCCGCGCGAGTGCGCGTATCTCGGCTGGCTAATTACGCCGGCTAATTGCGGCCCAAAGCCAGTCGGCCCTCGACGCTCGCACCGGCTCGCGCGGCTTGTGTCCATCCGCGTACCTTTTTTTTCTCCGTCGATCGCTCGGCCCGTCCGTCTTATCGGGCAGCTCGGAGCTTTTCGAGGCTCGGATCGCGGCTTCTTCCTCCGTGGTTGGAAAATTTCGGTATGCGATCGGGCGCGAGTTTCGTAAGAGCGTAAGAGCCTAAGAGCGCAAGAGCGCAAGAGCGCAAGAGCCGATAAGCGAGTCCCGGAGAGCCGCGCCGCTCGCCGGCGATTTATCGATGAGAGGAGGAGGACTACTCGAATTTGGAGCGATCGCGCCCCCGCACCGGCGCACCCGCAGTGCTGCAGGGCCGAGCGCGATGAAATCGGCGTCGCAGGCGCGCGCGTACGGGTTGTCGAGACAGAAGTAAAGACGGTACAGCGGGGACCGGAGAGCCTCTTCGTTGCCGATTTTGCGGGTGAAGAGGAACGCAGGTGCCTTGTCTCTTTGTGCCCGATCACCGCGAGGAGCCTTACAGAGGAGCTAGTTGAGGAGGGAGCGAAGAAAGCTCCTACGAGCAAGCATGACGCATATTCCAGAGAAGAACGGCAAGTCCGCCGTGAAGGCGAACGGCGACAAGAACGGCAAGTCCGGCAAGGAGGAGCTGGTGCAACCACCGCCTCCCGATGGCGGATGGGGATGGGTCGTCGTCTTCGCTTCATTCATGGTTCACATAATCAGTAAGTATTCTGTTTTCACAGACTCTTATCGGGGGGATTATTTTCATTTATTTTATTTTTTTCGTTCATCTACACAAACAATATTTCTTCTTGTTTAATGCATAATGTCAGATAAATATTCGACTTCGATTGATAACAAATTATCGTTACGATTATTTTCTTATTTTTTACACTTTACATATCATTGGATTTCATTGAATCATTTTTCAGACCTTTCAATTTTTTTAATTATTTTAATAGAAAAACAACTAAGTAACGAATATATTTCTATATGAGTATGCAAGAATCATTTCTTATCAACCTTACTTTATTTTGTACTTAACATGTGTTCTTTATTACATATATACTGTCGTCCCTAAGACAGATTTACAAATCTTTCAATTCTTTTATCTTAACGATAAGAGCTCTTTTCTCAATTGATGCTAAACTTAACAATAATTTGGTTTGATACCCATTCAATCATGTACAAATTAATTACCGATTGTTGTTTTCATTGTGCTTTGTATTTAAATATAATTTAAGCTCGATATTTGTTAACTATCTTAAAGTAAATTGATAAAATGCATCGATAACGCTCAAAAACAGATGTGACTTTTTTCAGCTGTTTATTATGTCTTTTTCATTACTTGCGTAGGTCTTTGTTCTTCATTATTTATATTTAGATGAAATTTAATTTTTCCGTAAAAGGGAATTGTAGAATGTGTAATTGTGTGTCCCTTTTTTATAATAATAATATTGTGATACAAATCTCAATTTTTGTTTTGATTCATCGGAAATTAAGATAAATGTACCAATATCAGGACACTTTGTCCCAGTACCCGAACTGATAAATATATTATTGCTGTATACATTTTGAATGCATCTATCAATCACTAATAAATAGTGATACTAAAAGTACATAATTTTTATGAGTTATAATATGTAATTTCCCGATGTTTATTATTTATTTTCTTCGGGTACTGAGAAATGCCCAAGTTTTGTGACACACTGAGTTTCCATCCTCAGTATCTACCCAAAATTTGAATGTAGGAGTTGAAGTTAGTATTTGTATGACCGATATATTTTTGACTCATAAGTACTTATATATGGGCTATGTTAGTTGGGCATACTCAGTAAAATTAATCGATCGCGAAATTGCTATTCAACTCGTACATTCAAGTTTCGTTTGGGCATATATAGAGGGCGGAGAGTATACAATGTAGATTTTCTTATAACATATAGAATGTTATTGCTATTCATTTTTTCTTTATGATTTATGAATTCTTTATGAACCTAAATAGTTTTTGATTAATTATAATAATTAGAGATATTATTAACGGTTATTTTGTGAATTTTGATTCGTCATTTTTGTTTAACAAAAAACCTATATTTTTTTACGTCTTATTTTAACCGACCTGGAACTTGGTTTGTAACGATACAATCATATTGTTATTTTATAAACGATTTGATAGAGGATGATATACCTAAATGAAAATAGAAGAGGGTTTTGAAGAACAGGATTTTATTTAATCCACATGCTTTATTAAGAATTTGACAGAGTATCCTACTGACACTGAAGTATTACAACTTACTGAACTCTCCTCATTCAGCCTTAAGAAAACGTTATATAAAAGTCCTAACATTGATGCAACCAATTCATCATAAATAATACACAACTAAATAAATTTAAAAATAAATTCTAAATGAATAATAGAGTTAATAATCATATTACGTTCTAAATTGAAAATATTAATTGTTTTTTTTAATATATTTGACTATATTTTATAATTATTTTAAAATTTTTTTCTTTCTTACTTAAGATTATACTAATGATATACTATTTATCTCACGTATGCATTCTCATCTGTATTAAATTACGTTCTTTCAATTATTTGATAAGTTACATACGATGATTTATCACGTCATTTTACACTTGTTCATGTTTTAATTTGAGTTTATGAATACATGATTAAAAAAATTAGCATGCATTGTTTAAAAAATTAATAACACACAATGATATCTTACTTTAATAAAGAAAATATGCTTGAATTTTTCTAAACTAATGTTTGTTGATTTCTATTACACTAAAATGTAAAAGTAGCAATTAAGAAACCAATCTGATTGGTTATATTATTGGTCATATTAGATGTTTATTGCTTCTACAAAGAAATTTATATATTAAAATTAATAAACAAATTTTAATAAAATAAAATATTTCGAATTCGTTTTTAATATTCATTAAATAAAATAAAAGAGATATGAAAGAAACCACTATACGTAAAGAAAGATAGAAAGACGCTCAAACAATATACGAGATCGGCAATTTTATAAATAATCATTATCGAAGATGAGTCATGAAAATTAATCAAACAAAATCTTACTCACTACAATGTGCAACTTTTAATATTCTACAATGTCTTGGTAAAACTATTCTGATTGAATAAACAATGTTTTACAAATTGAATCTAATGCATTCTATAATTTCGATGATACGTAAATATGCTTATGACATTTTTGTATTCTGTATGCTTTTAGAACTATTTTACATAATCACTAGAAAACTACAGTGTAGGATACACAATCAACGCGATACATTGTATATATCAAGAGACAGATGTCAAATATTTTTTTCGCTTTATCGAGGTGCATAATTCAAGTCAATCAAGTTCTTACTTCTTTTACTCCTTCTTACTCACTCTGTTCCTCTATAGTGTCTCGATAAGTCTGACTTGATAAAGAGGCTGCGCGCGTGCACTCTACGCAAGTATCTAAGGAACGCTCTATTAAGATTTTAATATGGCTATGTACAGTCTGATTCAGAAATTACGGAAATAGATTATCCTTTTTCGCTACCAAGACACGCGTAAGGTTTTTACCGATGTCGAAGGTTAGTTGCAGAAAATTTTGCAGAGCTGAATTTATTGTTGTTTCTTTTGTTTTACTTAATTTATAATAATAGCGCGTAATTTTAAATTTGATTCACGAATATATTATATCTTTATTTAACCGAAAATGTTTATTATTACAACTATAAAAACTCTTTTGCTTATACGTCCTCCTTTCTTTTGGCTGGTTAATAAATATACCAAAGAAAATAAGAAAGATAAATTTGATAGTATTCTTGAACAGTTTTATGAATGATAAATACGACAAGACGGCATTATTTCAAAATAAACTATGATATTTTTGCAGTTTGATGCTGTTTTCAGAAAGTAAATGCGTCGTAAACGTTTGCGTGAAAATGATTATATACATTGTATTATTTAACAGAAGATATATTATATACTCCAAACATTATTCAAAAAACGTCCGACAGAAGATAAATTTACGAAAGACTACCACACTCACAGCACACGTGAACGGGAAAAATTGGAATGTTGAAATAATAGAAACAATGCACAAGATAAATTATATTTTTCATCCGTTAATGGTTCGTTGTTAGGTCGATTCATTGAAACTTGACTTCTGAGATAGCTCGAACAAACTATACGTACGCGCGCACGATAATGCGGGTAACCAATGCACAACGAATACATTATTTTATTCATCATCCTCGCCGCAGAATAAAAGCTCGCAACCAAAAACTATTACAGTCCTAAAAAGTACGCGCACTGAAAATGCTCGAGCAAGCGGCGCTATTATATTATGTAGCTTTCTGTGCGCGGAGCAATAAATTAATTTGTATTCATTGGAAGATTGATGACGGCTCGGGGCTCGAGTGTGTGCGCATACTTATACCCCTCTCGCGCGATGCATCCTCCAAGACAGCCGGCGCTCGTGGCGGAGTAGCATGGCTCATGACGAAGACGCGAGAGAGCAAACAGCGTAAAGTAAAGAGCGCCGCGGCTGGCTAACGCGCAGTGCGGCCGCGGGAAGTTGCGCGCGTGGGGCTCTATTTATAATGCACGCAAGTGCCGTTGCTCGGTGTAGCACGCATGCAGCGCGGACGATGGGAGGACACGTGTCGCGTAGCCATCCGACTCAAGAGAGAGAGAGACACTTTCCACGTGTGCCGCGCGTCCGTCTCTTTCTCCAAAAATGCCCGCTCGACGTTTCGGCTATTTTTATTGCACTTTGCGAATCCGTATATTAATCGAACTCTAGGATGTATCGTGTTTTTTTGCCGCTTATCGTTTTATAATGTCTGTACAAGTTTTGTTTCGACCGTGCGCTCGTAAATTAAATTTAATTATAGATAAGAAAAGTATTTGAGGGTACGTGCAAGCATTCTATGCGGGTAGGAAGTTCAAAACATGTTTATGATGGAATAACGCGGTACATACATTCGTATTTAGTAAATGAGAAGGGAAAGAATGTAATTTAATAAAGTAGCAGACTTGAGCTTTTCTTCAACTTTCCCATCCAACAAGCCCGGCACACGCGTGTTTCACCACTCTAATTAATGTTTCCCCACTTTTCTCTCGAGCATTAACTTGATGATATAATTGATTTTTTATCTAAAAAATGTGCTCTCGTAAAAACAAAAAGTAAATTCTTATCTCTCAAAATGTATCTCAATAAGTAAAATAAAAGACGAGGGGGCAAGGCGGAAGATCGAATTCTTTTTCATAAAGAAGCTCCGCGCCCGGTAAAAGCACATTCATCATAAAGCGCCTATATATAAGCCGGGCAGGTTTCTCGGCACGCCGTGTGTTGTGTTGCTCGTGGAGCGATCGTGGCGCGCGAAATTGCGGGGTGCGCGCTCGGCAATTCGAGAAGGGATCTCCCGGGGTGTGCGCGATTACAGCTCGCGCGCGCGAGGAGACCGAGGGACTGTATACAATAATGACGGGTGGACGCTCGCCGAGGAAGTTTGATGAGACGCCACGCGCGCGCTCGCTCGTTGGCTATATGGGTGTGAGAAAATGCGAGATAGAGATTCCGCGGCCTGGTAGGCGGCCAAATGGCTCGTCTCGAGCGTCTTCGCCGCGGATAGAGCCGGGAACTGCGGCGATCTCTCTCGGCTACTGCATCTACGTCCTCGCGACAGCTGCGTTTCTGTATTTTTGCGAGCGCGACATGATTTTTCAATACAATTTTCTTGCTTGTACGCTGCACAATGGGAATATCTTGCTGTGCAAACTCGCATATGCCATAGATTTGTGTTATTAACAATAATAACGGTTAAATTATGGGGTTTCTTGGCGATATCTTAACAAATACAGTATTTGGAACAAAAAGTTTAAATTGAAAATTGTTTGCTATCTTTATCCGCATGCATTTGCATTCTTACGTTTTTTGTGTAAAACTTATATTTTTCCAGAAAACCATAATTTAACAGTTATTATTGTTAATAACAAGAATGTGTGGAATATGCGAGCTTGCACAGGAACATATTCTAATTCTACTGCGTGTAAACAACAAAATTCCATTAAAAAATAAAATGTAGCGCTATAATGCACAACGCGATACACCGAGCCACGAGAGAGAAGCGGAGATTTCATCTGTCCGTTTAATGAAATAAAGCAAAATTGCGCGCGTATATACCTGTGTATGCAATATAGCAACTACACGAGAATTTTATTTATACTTGCCGGTGTGTGTGTGTGTGTGTGACTCAAGTTGAAAATTACAAAATTACGCGCCTTCATCCGGGTTATTCGCCCACTTTTACCATCCAATTTTTCAATTTTTAATAATAATAGTGCGCACCCGGCGATCAACTTTATTGAAACGAGAATTGAAGCGGTCCATTTGTGCGAAGTGGAGAATGCAGCTCGCGGATCCCAAGAGATCGACGACATTCGCGTATAAACATTATGTAAAGATCGCAACTACGCGCACGTCGGAAATTGGCATACAGGTAGACGATAGAGAGAGATGCAACGGTTAAAAATCGTGGCACCGATCGACGTTCGAAAATTGCTTCCGCCTTGTATCGGTACCTCGTGTACAATATGCGAAACGAGAGATTGCCGAGCGCGTTCTGGCGAGAATAGAAAGTGCCTCAATATTGCACAAGGCAAATGGCTCAAAGGAACCGATGAACGGTCAAGGCTCTCTCAATGACAGTGAATGTTATCCTTTTACCCTTTGCCTTATCGTTTCTTTACCTTTGTTTAATAACGCGATTTTCTTAATTCGATATCTAGCCTCCGTGTATCGCGATAACCATTGCTTACATACGTACATGCACAACAATATCAGACAACTATTTCGAATTGTTATTGTAAAGCATATGTAAGGAGTTACCGCGGGACTTAGCAGACGGATCAACATGCGATATAAAAAACAATATATTTAAGAATAAACTCAATTTCCATTTCATCATTTATTGTTACCAATTATAAAGAATTTTCCTCGTGAGCAAAAACCGTTTTTATATGTCCTAGTACAGTAAATAAAGCGCTTTCAGAGCTGCGCAAGTATAAGAAAAATTCTGGCTAAGTAGTTAAAGGACCGTTCCGACAGACTCAACGAGTTTCGCGTAAAGTCATTAATTGGGCTTTATTCAATAAAGTCTTCCTGTCGCGGTTCTCGCTGAATTACCGGCCTTTCGTGTAGAAAAGTAGCAGTATAACAGCGAGTTTAACCAGAACGAGCAAGATGAGGACGAAAAAAAAAGTTCGCGTCAAAAATAGGTATTTTGGTTTGTCCTCGTCCTCGCTGAATCATCGCGCACATATAATGCAGACTCGCACAAGTTTGTACAAAGAGCCTCGGAAGGCATGCGTGTAACAATGCCCCTGTGTAAACTGCGGCTTAACGCACCGTCTGCATCACGGCAAATGTCTGTGCAGGCCTTATCGAACGAAGCAATCAACGCAAATTCTTTTTATTTACTCCCAGAAGTATTTACGCGTGCATATAATGCACTCGACAAAACAAATATCTGATCGAACTTGTTTCAATTTTTTTTTAAATCTTCCAATGAGATTAGCAAAAATAAGCATTATATCAAAAGAAGCAGTATTTAATAAATATTTAAACAAATTCGATCAGATTTTGGTTCTACCTGGAGTACGTAAATATATACATAGCTTACCGGAGTTTAAAGAACCCTGCTTAGCAATCTCTGTTAATCGCATTCTCTTGTTTGCTTATTATTCGCTCGAGCGAAATTTCTTTTCATGGATATAGCATTTGCATTTATTAACACTCACGCCGGGACTCATTTTCTAGAAATATATAAGTATACTTTATTTTTCTTTCTAATCTTGTATATATAGCTATTACATAGATAATACCTATCTATTCTTGACCGATATGTGAGAATGTTAAATTAATCTTGGATTAGTTTCCTCTTCAGCAATCTTGATTTGATTTTTATCAAATTAAAGAATAATACATAGGAAATTGAACATTTTTCTTTGAAATTATTGACGTCTCGAAGATTTCTTAAACTGCCATAAATTATCACGGCAATATTTTTTAGTCAAGTGTTGTTTACTGAGATATACACTTTATGTAATCAGGTAATGAAGATAAGAGACTCAATCATAAAAGTTATAATCTTTTACATATTTTCGTAATATTTGCATTATACTGAGACTATTTATTTACCAATATAGATCACGAATAATTATCCAACAATATCATGACTTCCATAATGTTCGTTCAACTATCGTGTCCGAGCCAATTAGATAGAATACAGTACCTATACATAGTGTTTTTAAACGAGTTTCGTCATTGACATGCAGGGTGCAGAGATACCCATATTTTACGTGGCTAGGTTATCGTTTTAAGATTAAATCACAAAGGAATGATATCAAGTTTACGTGGTCTGCCTTATTATCGCTCGATCATATAATAGAACATACGTATTAGTACAGCAGCTTTAGTTAATGATATAGTTCGACTTGCACCCGATATTTTGAACGCATATGAAATATTTCCGCCTTTCATTTGAAACGAGATGAAAAAATAAAACATGAAAGCTTTTTAAAAATGTTGTGCATATAAAATGTTATTATACCCTTGCGCCATGTTATACCAGAAAAATTAAAATACTGTGAAAAAAGAAAGTACCTTTCAATAATTTTATACTAAAATGTTTTATAGTTGTGTAAAAGAAACAAGAAGAGTTGTTTTATTTACTTCAATACAAACTACAAAATAGTAATATTTTTTCGTACAATTTGGATTTCCAATAAATCTTTATGAATCATTTGTTTTATAAAAATGTCTGCATGTTATATTAAAACTGGCGTTTCTTTTACAGCCGATGGTGTGACGTATTCCTACGGAGTTTTTCACATGGAATTTGTACATTATTTCGAGACCTCAAACCAAGCAGCGTCATGGATCGCGTCGCTACTTGTCGGCGTCACATACTGTTCAGGTAAATAATAATCATAATTGATAGTTATGTATAACATTGCTTAATGTAGTGTAATTCTGGTAAACGGGCGATATCTTACATAAGAAATTAACGAGTTAAAATAATGTCCCTTAGGTCCAATATCCAGTTTTCTCGTAAACAAGTTCGGCTGTCGGGCGGTGACAATCGCTGGTTCGATTTTGGCGAGTTGCTGTCTCTTGGCCAGCGTCTGGGCCCAAAGCGTCGTAATGCTTTATTTCACCGCTGGTATTGGAACGGGTACGTACATAAAGACTATGCACAAGATGCGAGTGCTTGCATTACCTTTCTCTTTGCAATGCCTTGGCTTCACTACTCTCGTATCATTATTGTTTAAATTTTAATGCGCATTATCGTTCGCTGCTAAAAATCGAGCTGCGAAGGATGTGATTTGGAAGGTAAGCTTGCTAATGTTATTTCATAAGAGAAGAAGGTACTGAAATTATTTTAAAAAGTTATCTTCTGTATGCATGGTTAAAATAGATTCGATACGTGTAAAAACTAGAATGAATATCTCAAAGTTAAATTGACATTTCGCATCTGCTCAAACATCCATTAGTTTCCTCTTATTCCCGCTTATGTACAACATTATTTAATACATTTCAATTACACTTTAAACAGTAGTCATTATTCTAATACTACATACTTAGAAAAACATT
Organism: Gastracanthus pulcherrimus; assembly: GCA_949152435.1. Classification (NCBI taxonomy): domain Eukaryota; kingdom Metazoa; phylum Arthropoda; class Insecta; order Hymenoptera; family Pteromalidae; genus Gastracanthus; species Gastracanthus pulcherrimus. Next base: position 184,628,449 of record OX424574.1, read on the forward strand.
TTGTTTTTCACTTTTGAAAATATGCATTCATAATAAATAAAAAACAATTCCAGTAAAATATAAATCTTGATATTTAGAAAAGTAAGCTGTATTTACTATAAAAGCTTTTTTTATTATTGCTTGTAATTAATTCGAAAGATCTCTATCTGATTCATGTATTTGTCTACAATATTGGCTTGTCCATTAAAAGAAATGTTATACAATTTCATAAAAAAACATGTTATTTACGTAAATGTTAATGTAGTCAAGCAGTGAAATTTTCAAATAATTTTCCATTAAAGCAGATAAGAGAATATTTATTTAAAAAGAAATGTGGTTTTCATTGACCTTTACTTAATAATTAATGTCAAGGAACGTGATATACATCGTTACGGTAATTAGACAGCTTTACCGACAAATTAAATAGTACTTTGTAATGATTATAACGTATTTTCGTGAGTTTAATTAGCTTTGATTAGCTTCAAACATTTCTATTTCCCGAACAAATTCGGAATTGGAGAATACTTAAAAGTTACTTAAAACTCTTACAGGTTTTGGATTCGGTCTCATTTACCTGCCTGCCATCGTAAGTGTCACGGTTTACTTTGAAAAGTACCGATCACTCGCTACCGGAATCGCAGTATGTGGTTCGGGTTTGGGTACCGTCGTGTTCGCGCCCTTTATCTCCTTCCTTATTGCGTTTTACGGAGGATACAAGTACGCGATGATGATCCTGTCCGCTATTGTGCTCAACTGTATCGTCTTCGGTATCATGTTCAGGCCCCTCGAGCCTGTCAAGTCTTCCGAGTGCATCCCCCTTAAGGTACTTTGATAAGCGTTATCAAGAATATATTCAATAGGTCATACTTGATGACATAATAAATAACACGTACGCTGTCAATAGGAGGTGAAGAACAACGGAGCAACGAATTTCCAATCGTCCGAAGGATCAAAACAAGGACTGGACCGTCGCCTGAGCATCGGTGCAGCCAAAAAGTATTCGAATGCCAAATCAACGGACGGTTCTTCTAATAATATTCGCCTCGCGCTCAGCCAGCCTATCCTCGTATCGAAGGACGGCAATCAAACTAGCGAGCCCTTTCCAAGGGTGTCCTGCGGAAGCGGGATAATGAACCGCTCGGATGTTTTCTTGCGCAGCAGCATCCACAATATCCGCAAGCGCTCGTGAGTATATATTGTATTTTTCATAAAAATATAATTTCTCGTGCAATCTATCTGAAACAGTCGTAATGAGCATAGTGCATATTTTTTTTCTTTAGCATGTCTACTTAAATAAGCGAATATTAATATAATTATGAGGAGAATGAAAGAAATACGTCAAGAAGGTCAAGGACTTGACCTAAAATTGAATATAATACAATGAATATTATTGAAATTTGCAGTGAATCGCTAATAAACAGTGAAGAGAACATACGACTCCGGTTATCCTTGAGAAGTCTTCCAAACGGTGCCGGACACAGGGTGATCGAGGGGCCAGACTGCCAGGACGATTCCGACGACCCTAACATCATCAAACGAATGTTGCAGTTTTCCTTGCTGAGAGATCCACTCTTCATCATTTTTACGATATCGAACTTTTGCACGAGCATAGGTTTTAACGTACCGTACGTTTACTTGATGGTGAGTCAACAGTCATAAATTAACAGCGGACGCATCCGCCAATGACTTGTAAACACCGATAATAGTGGTAAGACGAGTAGCGGAAAGAATAATAAGAATTTTTCCGCATTTTTCAAAGCAACAAGCCATTGAACAAGGAGTCGATGCGAAATCCGCCAGTGTGCTACTCTCTGTGATAGGAATTGCGAATACGCTGGGCAGGATTGTACTCGGATACGTATCTGACAAACCCTGGATCAATCGATTGCTAGTCTATAACTTATGTTTAACTTTGTGCGGCCTATGTAAGTTTTTCTTTTATTTATGCATCACACTAATCTTTTAATCACAAGTATAAAATAAAATTGTTTATTATTATTTTCAGCTACTGCACTTAGCCCGTTCTGCAGTTCCTTCGTAACTTATGCTATTTACGCATCGGTGTACGGATTCACGGCTGGCGCCTATGTTGGCCTCACCTCGGTATGTCTGGTCGATTTGGTCGGACTGGATCGGCTAACGAATGCCTTCGGTCTTGTACTGTTATCCCAAGGAATTGCTTCTTTCCTGGGACCTCCCATCGCTGGTAAGGCTTTGACCTCCTTTTTGATTAAAAAATTTACAAATGAGATACATGAAATTTGTATTGCTTATATTATAAAATATTTTATTATTTTTTTAGGCGTTTTGAAAGATACATTGAAATCATATGATCCCGGTTTCTATGTGGCGGGAATTATGATTTCCATCAGTGGATTGATGCTATTTGTTATACCACCTATCCAGAAGAGGATATTGAAAAAGAATGAGCAATTGCAGAGGATAGATACGGTTGCTTAGTCCGAATCAAATATTCATATTTCAACTAACGTGTGGACATTTTCCTCGCCCTCTTCTTAAAAGTCCCAATCATCAAGTTCTTGATTCTGTTGGGCACAATTAATTTAATTTTTATTAATTTTGTTTTTACTGTTTAAGTTGATAATAAACATTTTTTTTATTAACTATAGAATTGTATTTTATTTTTTTTATAATATACATATTGTAAAGATCAATTTTTAATTGTTTGAATCGCAAATTACTTTTATTATTGTATATTTATATTTTAACTAGTACTAAGTAGTTATATTTTTACTATCAATTTTTTGTAATAACTAGGATGCCTATACTTCTCGCGTAATATGCATCACTTGCAAATACGTAATAATTCTGTGATATAAAAAATGTTTATCATAATGACACAAAACAATATATACAGCACAAAGAAAGAAACTGGGTCGAAAGATGTTTTAGTTTAAGATGATAAATGAGTAAAGTATTTTTGATAATTATTATCGATAAGAGATTATGAAATTCAATTAATAAAATAAATATGTAAACTTTCGTAAGAAATATAATTGGATGAGCTGTACTATCGTGTAAAGAAAAATTATTTTTTTGTATGGTATGGATGCATTTTGTAATAATGTAAAATATTGAAATATATGTAAATAAGTTTTAAAAGACAGTAGTAAATACGTATAATAGAAATGAACTCGTGTAAAAATGATATCCTTTTCCACTACTTTTCCCAATTTTCATTATCAGTCTAATCTGTATTTTCGTTTAAACTTGGCGCCTTTGGTACGTCAGTCAAAGCAGAAGCTCATCGGTTCCATCAATCGTCGCTAGAGTTCTCCAGCTGTCTGTGAATGTGAAGTCGGCCCCAGTATAGAAGCGCTAGAACGACATTATATGCATCAAAGTAAAAAGTGAGGTTACGAAATTGCTGTGTGCTCGTGATTCGACGCCAGCTGAAAGGCTGAAACTTATAGTATAGCAACAATCAAGCGGCCAGTGCGTTTACGATTTTCCAGCTGGCAGAAGACGCATTTGATCGCGCGGTAACAGTGTTTTGTTTTTTGTCCCCTGTGTATTATGAATATTATGATCTGCGTGCGAATTGAACGCATTCAGGATCCAAATTAACCTCCGACGGACGCTAGAATCCGCTAAGCATTGACTTTGGGTAGGTAAGTGGAGATCATTATTCTTGTTCCCGTCTATATAGCGTTCGGTCGATTCGCTAACGCGTGAACGAGGGCTTTTCATCGGCCTCAGAATCCTAGCTCGCATAAATATCTTGACAAGTGCGTCGACAGAGCTGAGAGCGTGATGGTACACGGCTTCTGTCAATTGACCCTTGTGAACGGCCTTGCGCTTTTATTAGAGATTCACCGATCCCCGTTACAATTCTCGGAATAACAATGACGAAATTTTGATTTTACGCTGCGAGCGGATAATGCGCATTTGTGTGAAAAGTTTACTCTCGAAAGCTCTTCTTAATTTTCTATTATTGCAGCTTCTTTATCAGTGGTCTCGTTATTCAACGATATGGATTGTCTTATCAAAACGTACTCAATCTACTGAAATCATTTTTTTCCCGCTTTCACAATTGTTTTTAACTGTTTGCTTAGATTCGTGCGCTGATGATTCTTATGCTTAATGGTTTTTTATTTTAGTATTCGGTACTCGCTTTTATATTATAAGATAGAGTCTACAAAAAACATACTTTATTGTAAAATAACAATTTTATTTGTTTAAGTGTTTTGCTGCACGATGCAGCGGTAATTTAAGTGACCTTGAAGAACGTCATTCTTATGCCGGTTGAACAGTTCATTCTTGCTATTAAATAATAAAACATCGAACTTTCAACTCTTTTAAATTTACAATTTTTTACCGCAAACTAATAAATTTGTTTACTTAAACATCACGAACTGAAAATGCAATGTCATTGTTTACAAAATCGATTTAAGCATTAAAAGAAAATTATTTTAAGCTGAGTATATTAACGCATAATATTGCCTTCCAGAAAATATTAAATTGTTGATACGTTCTGTAATAATAATTAGCTAGATATTGCACCACAACAATGAAATTTAGGTAACCTTCGTAGGAGATAGGGTGGGAGGCCAGTTCATGTTTCTTGAAATAGAACGTCGAATAATCGATTATTTTACTCCCGCTTTCCGAGCTACGAGGATGCACTCGATTCTAAGAAAACGGAGGTCTTTGTACTTATCAAAAAGTCATTCATCCTTCAAGTATAGGTACGATTGCCAAAATATGAAAGACCTTTTTAGATTATTATTGTTCAAGTTAGATCAGAATACTTAAATTTAATTAAAATTAATTTAATGACAGACATTCATTATAAGACATGAATGCTGATGGAGTACCTACATTTCAGTAAGATTTTAAATAATAATATTTAATATACATAACTAACATAACTAAATAAATAAATAAATACCTCAATAATTATTCCTTAGTCTTATGAAAGTATTTGTCGGTCTTAATAAAGAAATAAGCTCAACATGCGTAATTGAAAGTGTCATTGTTTCTGCGCAAGTTCGTTTTCGCGCGTGAAAGTTCGCCGTTTACCAAGGTCGTAAATAATCGAAGAAAAATTATTGCAATTCCATACTGTCGAATGAATTGGAAAGGTGTTCGTACCCCTTGTCCAGGAAGTACGTTCACCTGCTCTCGCCGCCTCGAATTTTCTTCTCTCCTATAAAATTACATAATTACACCGGGAAGAAGGAAAGGCGCGCTCGGGCCCGCGCTGCCTACACACCCGGCGAAGCATGAACGGCGCAAACTTTTAGTGCCACAGTGCAGTTAGACCTACGCCGCGCCGTAATAATATACCGAGACACAATTGCACACTGGATTGTTGATCTCTGCAACACTCGGCTGCATAATAAAAACTAACGCTTAGCCCTCGATATCGTGAGAATTTTTACGTTTATTCCTTGGAGAATCGAAACAAACGAAAGCAAACAGCGTAATTTTATAGTTTGTTCTTTTAAATAATAGAAAAACAATATATTTATTTTAAATTTTGAATATACACGAGTGCATGAAAGAGTCTATTAGTTATGGATCAGGGAAGCCTTTTATTACAAGTACTTTGATATATGTAATAGCATTACGTCTGTCTTTTTTTATGACAACCCGACATTCACAGTAAAAGGTTTATCTACTTTATTCTTTGACAATCGCATATGTATGCAGGCTAAAAACTAACTTCGTGCATAACGGAAATTTCGTTATATGAAAGAAATATAAATTTTTACTTATTTTGTACGCCGAGAAAAATTAGTACATTGTAAATAAACGTATTACATTTTTTGTTTCATTTTATTCATGCGTCATCATTCATTGTTATTATTTATATTTAAGAAGTTTATACAACAACAAGAAAATGAATTTTTCTATCTATACTTTAGCGTAGTGCTAAAAAATACATCACTCATCGTGATGATTCTTACACCTACACAACCTTTGGGTTACAAATCTAAATCTACCCAATAACTCCGGGAAATGCCTATATATACCGTCACGGACTCAGTTCCTGATCAGCTAAGAGCAATTCCTGATCAACTCTGATTTCCATAAAAGCCAATTACAATTAAACTTTTTAGACTTTGAACAGGAACATCTAAATAGTAGATAGATATATCTGCAATATTCAAAAAAGTTTTTGCAGCAACAAGTTTAAAGTAATATTTAATGTAAGAAAATGATCAGGAATTGGGTCCTGATCAGGAACTGGGTCCGTAACGGTACGGTAGCTCAGTCGGTAGCTGAGCGTCGGATTCCCACGCCAGCGACCCGGGTTCGATTCCTATTAGTCTCTGCAGATTGATACAAGCACTTTCGTAAAAATTGAATGTGCTTTGTTTACCTACACACCGAAGACCTCCGTCATCTATTAGTATCACATGGGAGGACAGATATGACGACGTTAAAAAAAAAAACAGAGAAAAACGGGAAATAATATTTTGCAAAAAAAATGAAAAATTATATGGTTTATTATTGTAAGAATATTACTGTAGGGAAAAGTACCCCAATACGAACGCCTTAGCATTTTGGCTCTAACTTCTGATTGTCTTGGTGAAAATAAAAATTTGTAATGATATTTATTGTATGAACAAAAATTTTTGACGTAATAAATTAGCTCTGGTCAAATTTAGTTATCAGAAAAAAAGTCTCCCAGTATGGACATCATAGTTTTTAACATCAATTTCAAAGAAAAGGATGAAAATTATACGAAAAATCACCGTATTTAAAAAAGTTAAAAACTTCGAATTGGGATGTATTTTTCATCAGTTTCTTTGAAAGTTTGTAACTTCGGCCCAGATAATTATTTTTGTACGAAACAAAGTTGAAAGTAAAGCTCTTTTAGTCTATTTTTATTTACTTACGGGGGCAAAGAATTATTTTTTCTTGCGTAGAAACTTGCAGAGCTATGATCAGAAATAGAGTCACTATTTTGTACTAAAATATTAACGCACAGTTGAGGTCAATCGTTTGATATCTCAAGAGTAAGGGCTCGTTGGAACAAACTAAGGGTACTTATATACACTTGACTTTTACGAGTCAGAAAACATCTCTCAAAGTCACATAAAATTTCAGTTTCCAAACCTCCGACACTCTCCCATAGTAAACAAATTATAAGTCAACACAGATTTGTGTGTAGCGAGAATTTTCTAAACATTCCAAGACGCTAATTCTTCCATTCAGCTTGGGAGTTCCTAATTCCACGACGCCCGGCCGACTCGGTCTCGACGCAATGTCGGACGATCGGTGAATCTACACAAAGTCGCGCAGCCGTGGCGCGTCACGGTGGCGAAAGAGCGCTGCACAGCCTGCCGATGATGCCGCTGGCTCAGACGACGAGTCACAACTACAACAACAACAACAGCATCGGCAGCAACAACTCGAGCTGCGCGTCGCCGACCGACTCGCCGGTCTCGCCGGTCTCGCCGGTCTCGCCGGTCTCGCCGGTCTCGCCGACGGACTCGCGGATACCGCGGCCCTCGCCCACTGCCCTCAGGCGCTCGGCGAGCTTGCGCGTGCGGGGCGAGCGCGCCACCTCGCAGAGCCTCATGCACAGGAGCCAGCAGCACCATCACGACTTCTTTCCAGTCATCACGGAGAACGGCACGCCCACCCGATGCTCATCCGTAAGGATACATTGCATATTATCTTATTTGTAGATCGAAATTTCTAATTTGAGCAGTGTGTCATTGCGTTATCTTTTTTTTTTTTTATGTTTTTTCGATATCTCGATCTGGTAGTCGATACGGATCAGTGTCGCGTTAAGAATACTTAAGTACACTTAGTTTCATAAATCAATGGATCTACTGGTTTATTAAACAAATTAACGGTGATAAACAAATCAATTAGATTGTATTAAGGCTCAAAGTGCCATAATCACTTCTAGCAGATATCATTAAATGCTCAAAGCTGTTATCATACTTACTTTCGGTAACAACTGTTTTATACGCGGAATTTAATATAGGTTTTCCGGTAAATTTAAAGCGCGTATTTAAATTAGAATTTTGGTACGAGGTTTGGTCTGGTAGCCTTTATAGATGCAAGTTTTCTGGACTCGAAGAAAAAGGATAATTTCGCTATTCCGAAGCGGTTTTCTATTTCTGAACTTCTAATTCGTGTATTCAGACATCGGAACACACATTGAATCTGACAATATATTTTTATGAAGATATAAGAAAATTAATTATAAGAAAAGAAAAGTTATAACAATAATTTTGTTTACCATACACTGAAAAAATGCCAAATATTTCTTCCATTTTAATGATATAACTTTTTATACTATTTTTTTAACAAAACCAAAATTTTAATAGCTTATTTTTACATTTCATTAGACATATGTTATAGTTTAAAAAATTTAATTAAAAATAGGTTCTATAGATGAAAAAGTTAGTCCTTTAAAAGGGCACGGTGATCGACAATGGTCGATGTGAGTCGTCTCAATTTTCGAGGTGAGTCTTCTCAATTTTAAAAGAACCGCCAGAACAAAAAAGGAAAAGTGTTCAAAGGATGCATTATGCATTTATTAAAAACTGTTATCTTTATGAAGAATGCAAATTAAATACCTTATGGGTGCAACTTTAAATAGATCGTCAGTACTTACAAAACTTATCTCGTTTGCAGCGATAAATTAAAAGTATGAATATATTGGATGAAAGAGATAATTTTAAATACATATAGCGAATTTAGGTATATTATCAATCTCAAATTATAAATGAGCGGAAGCTCCGAAAAGGTCAATTGAATATGTATGACAATTTGAGTTGAAAAGGACCTTGAGGAGTCTAATAGGATAATTGTATAGAACGAAACGAATGGGCTCGGTCACAGCGAGGCATGGAAAGGAGACGATCGATGCCGCAGGATCGTGCAGCGTATAAACTAGTCAGTTAGATACCTGTTGCGATTTAAAGTGGCCGCAGACATTAGTTACGCGAGCTGATTAGGGCACGGCGATACCTTCTCAGATCGTCGTTGGCTATTTCGAGATAACGCGTGTTCCATAACTTCTCGAGATCCGTGTCAAAATATTGTCAAGCCTTTGTGTTAAGAGCTAGCTCGATTGTAAGCAAAAACTTTGTAACACTTCTTGTAGTACCTGCACGTACAATTTCTTTTTTAAAATCACATTTTAATCTTACTATATAATGAAATTTGAAAAGTCAGTTAAAAAAGTAACAATAATTCAAACGTTAATAGTGAAAAACGTACGTCAGGACTTCAGCTACAAAGTCATATTTACTTGTTTACAAAGTCGAAAGAAATAACGGGTCAGGATGAAGACGAATGGGTATTGCGGGGTTGTGGAAGGAAAAAGCATCGTCGCGAATGGCTTTAGGGAAGGGTGGGGGGTGAGATGCAGGTGTGCAACGCGCTCGAGCATCGGGATCCGGCGGGAAGGGGTGCGCGCACCGGAGAGGTTGCTCCAGTTTTCCAGCGTGCGCGGCGATAGTCCTGCGGAAGTAGGGGCCGGGCGCGAGCGGCGCAGGGAGCGCGAGAGAGACAGCCAGAGAGCTCCCTGACCTTTGGCAAGTGTGCTCACGGCGGTGCTCGCGTCGGCGCAGTCGTCGTCGGCGGCGGAGGCGGCCACCTTTCCACTCCTCCGAGCCGTCCGTCCGTCCAGCCAGCCAGCAGTCGGTCGCTGGTTCGCGTGAGCTGCCCGTGCAGTGCTGCGCGCTCGTGCCTCTCAGCTCCCCCCCCCCCCCCGCGAGGACGGCCAATCCGTCCCCGTGCACCGTTTGCATGGACCAGCCAGCCGCGGCCGCCTGCGACTCGCCGAGAGATCCGCGCTGCCAGGACCGGCTCTCCCGCACATGGCTCAACCGACGACCGACGTCGACGAGAGGAACTCGCGCAGCTGTCCCTCGGTAATTCCGACGTACGAGTACACACCTAAGCACACCTCCAACCCCATCTCGTGTGTAGACGCGATGTAGACTCTCTCTTTCCGCTGCGATTATTGCGCTCCTCCGCGCCTTTTTTTACTTTTAATCGCGATGCAGCGCTGCACTTTCTGCCATTGGCTCGGCGTCGACCACCAACGACTAATTGTTTCCTTGAACCTTTTTGTCTTTCTCTTGTTACGGCATTTGTGCTTGCCGATTTTCGAAGACTATGGAATAGCATGACCCGTATGTAGGTCATGGACTTCCCGTAATACAAATGAACAATTTGTTGAAAAATAACCAGCTGCTTCGTTTATTTTGTTGTTTATTCATATACGATTGACACTCGATAAACCGTCGCGGACATCTGACGAATGACTTTTTAATGTTTACATATACATGCAGTTCCGCTACATAGATTATCTGCACGCTCATTAATGATAACTAAGTTCATTTGATAAAGAGCAATTTACTCGGCGAATCAGTGTATTTTGGTGCGATTTGGCTCGAGATGCAGCTCTGTGTCTTCCAATAATAAGCTATAAATTTTCTAAAAGTACGGTGTGACGGAATTTCTTATCGCTCGGGCGACCTCGTCTGTGCCCACAGACAGACAGGCAGAGTCTTTGGCAAGGAGCCACGAAAACGTTGACGTGTCAATTACACTTGAGAAGAGCGCTTGCAAAAAAGTCCTTTCCTCATCACCATTAGATGTGACATTACAATACCAGAGGAAAAGCACAGAATATATTCCATCGTGCAATAGGAGCATTAATGTATTCGGTGTATATCTGTAGCTTATGCATTGATTGGCAATGAAAAAGTTTCGTATAAAATTTAGATTTGCCAACAACGAGCTACACACTTTTTTTCTACGACAAATAGCCGTAAAAATAAATATTTGCTTGCTTTTATCGCATACTGATCGCGCATTAAGCTTTTATTGGCGCGTTTGTGCACGCTTCTCTGGAGTGCGCTGCAGGCTTTCCGCCAACGACGTTCGCGCACGACCATAAAAAAAAAGAAGCATTTTGAGAATTTCACGAGTGGTGCACCGGAAAGAAAGGCATTGCCGCCGTAGTCTCCTCTCCTTTTTGTCTTTGGGGAGAGCAGCAGCAGTGGAGAGGCTGGCTTTGCGCTTTGTCAATGCGCGAACCGTGTCAAGCGCAGGACTCCCTCGGTTCGCCTTCTACTGAAATATTCAAGCATCGCCGGAGAACGCGACGGGCACACCGGGCTATACTTCGTCCCGCTTCCTCAGTGATACCTAAGCTAAGAATAAAGAATTATAGCGCGCGGCTTTAACGAAGCTTTCGATATTTTTATACTTTAAGGGCTTCAGCGATGTAGCTTTAAAAGTGTATGTGGTATTATGGGCGAGACACTTCAAAAAGTAGCTCGCAGCGCGTTCTTGCTTAAACTTCGTTTGTTTAGTCGTGATAAGATTTTGCTATGCAAATTTGAAAGCAATTTTATAAAGCTGCCTTGCACTGTTTTTCTCAAAGATCAAAGTTTAATTCAAATTAAAAACTGCTTGTGGTTTATAAATGTGTAAGAGAGAGCCTGCTTAAAATTAAAAGTTGGAAAAAATATTTAGTGTTAATAAACGAAACTCTTAGAGGTAATAAATCAACTTTTGTCAAATATAATACCGCTTTATACTCAATTCTTAATTAGTTAAGAAGTGCTTGACCCATTTTTCTTATATCGCAACTCGTTATATACTTACTGAAAAGCAGGTTATATTTACTCTTGAATATATTATAAAAACTTTTAAAAAATTTAATAATGTTTTCTCTAAAAAGCATAAAATAATATATTAATATATATTAATCCTTTTCATTAAACATTTAAATTCAAATGGCAACTCTTTGAAGTCGACGCCAAAATTTTAAATAATATACATATAGAAATGTCTGTTTAATATGAAATCTGGTCAATTCTGGTTTAATCCGATTTGACCTTATGTTCCAAAGAATAATCGTTTTTGCATGGTTTGTTCAGATCAAACTCAGAATCCCGAGTTGCTATTGTGTGAGAATCTTATCAAATGCATGTGTATTAGAAATTTGTTCATTGGTCACAATTTTGGCGCCGACTCCAAAAAGCTGTCATTTGAATTAAAATGTTTAATAAAAACCATTCTTTCATATTTTTTAGAGAAAACTTAATTTAATTCTTGCTTTTTATTTGAAACCGGTATTTTTTAAAGTTATTTATCACACATGCATCATTTTGGGGTTTTTCATGCCTCTAAAGCGGGCGTAACAAATAAATATTCTCGCCCGCTTCTCATAAAACCGATATTTTTGTACTTTTTGCATGTTTAACGCGAAATCAAGACATGTGGGACAAAAAGTACGGTGTGTACTATGTGCGAAAAGGCTTTCTTGCTCGCGTGTGATTGCAGTACTCATCTTCGGCTCACAGTATGCATTCGCCTTCGGCTCGTGCTTGCTCGTTTCGACTCGTACTGCAAACCATACGCGGGCAAAATAGACTATTTTTTCACTCTTCATACACAATACACTATTATTTTACACCTTTTAGTTGTTGTCGTATTGGTTAATTTTCGATTATTGACAGACCTATGAAAAATATAATAAAGTGATTTGGATTCTATATTTGCATTGATAAATAACAAATAAATATATATATATATATATATATATATATATATATATATATATATATATATATATATATATATATATATATATATATATATATATATATATATATATATATATATATATATATATTATTATACTAGAAATTTTTGTGTTCATATTTTTATTTTCAAATTAGCACTGGTTGTATGTTAAAGTGATTTGGATTCTATATTTGCATTGATAAATAACAAATAAATATATATATATTTAACATACAACCAGTGCTAATTTGAAAATAAAAATATGAACACAAAAATTTCTAGTAATGAACCAATATACATGCCATTAAAACAAGTAATTCTAACCCAGTATATACCGACCTGTTCTAATACATTGATAAAGAGGCAAGTATGGGTTACAAGCAATCAATCCAACAAAGAAATCAATGATGACACGATAATAGACACGAAAATTAAAATTGGCAATACTAATAATACAGGCTCCGTATCTATTCGAAACTGCAATTAAACGACCGAAGATACATAATCTATTATATATATTATTAATTAAAAAGTTATTCAAATCGATATACCTATCTATTTCTCAATAGAAATTATGCGATCAAAACCACGAAACAATTTTAACTTACAACTTGTTGGTCAATACTTAGTCCACTTGAATTAGATATAGGACGCGGAACAATTTTACATTGAAATTTTAAAATTAAATAATGTACAGAAAAGTACTCTAAATGATATAGACCAAAAACTAGGTAATCGTGTATGTCAATAAACTCTTTAAAAGTACGAAAAAGTCAAAATGTCAGTTTTTAGCGTATCTAGCAAAATTAAAATATCGGATAGAAAAACTAAAATGTGCGTTTTTAGGTACTAAAAATACCTACAAAATGGGATGTATAAAAAATTAAGTTATCTTTATTTACTAACATGAAAAGTGCAAAAAACGTAAAAATGAGCAATTTTTAAAATGTCGATGACTTTTCAATTTTTGAGATAGACAATAAAATTTTACATGAATTATGGGTCATAACATACTAAAAATGCGTACCAGATTTCAGCTCGATATCTTTATTAGTTTTTAAAAAAACCTATTTGTTTATAAGAAAACTCACTTCTTTAATTGTAAATTATAAGGGTTCGAGAAATCATACATTATTTTGTATTAATTCATTGTTTAAATACGCAGATGTAAATAAAATTGTATAATCATTACGAAATACATGGCTTCCGTTGGATAACCGTTAATTAAAAGTTTCTGTTAAATTTTTAATTACAATTAAATTCCTTTTAAAACGCTAACCCAAGTCGATTACGAAAATGAAACCTAGCACCCGTTCAGTTTGTTCTAACGTTAAAACAAAATACTACTTCTTCTTATTATAATTATTATGCATATATTGACATTAAATAAATAAATAAATATAAAAATAATTAAAAGAATATAAAAGAGTGTAGATAGGAATAGCTTTAATTTGGGACTTGTAATGTTTGAAAATACTAATTGGTTTAAACCAATTTAAAGTTACAGCTATACAAAATTATGATAAGAAAATAAATGATAATTCATAGAATCGTAAAGATTAAAGTAAACTTGAAATTTCATGTACTGTTGTTATTGTTACTATCTATAATCATTAAAAACTTATAAACAAATTAATATTTTTAAACGTTACAAGTTTAAATTAAGATATATTAGACCATCGTGGACGACAAAAAACAATTTTTTGTTATTCAATAGAACAATACATAGAAAATCTTGTTTGATGAGCTATATTGTACATATTCACGGGAGTATGATATATTTTTTTCTTTCTTTTTTTTTTATAAAGTTACGGTGCTAGAATTATTATTGTGTATAAGCGCAGCTGTATTTTCTGGAAGGGACTCGATGGCTAGCAGTATAAGTGCCGTAATTACCAGTTAGACCCATAAAACAATTTTTGTATCATTAATATGCCAACAAATAGAGAAGTAGTATTGATTTTTAAAAATACTGATTTTTGAAGAAATGACAAGCATTTGAACAAGAATTTGCATTATTCCTGTACATTTTGGTGAAGAATTGTTAATAACATTAAAAAGATTTATCAATTGAAAAACTTACATACTTCCATGGGGAATCTAGATTTCAGGTGACTGAAACAATTTAAAGTGAAGGGTAGAGTATCCCAGTACGGACACCCATAGCTATTTTGACTGTAACTCATGAGTACATAGGTGAAAATAAAAATTTGAAAATGGAATTTGTTGTATAAATGGATCTTTTTGACGTAGTAAATTGATTTTGGTCAAATTTAATAATCTCAGTTAATTATTAGCTAAAAACGAAAAATTCAGATTTGGAGTTTTCAAAAAAGTTTCTCCCAGTACGGACAAAAATGGTGCTTCAAATACATGTAAAAGTAATAAAATTGTATGTTGATTAAATCTACTTTACTTTAAATCATATCATAGGGGATACTGGGATTATACCAACGGAACAGTTATTATAACTTTGCTTCAGAAGTGGCGTCATCTATTTGATCGCATGTTAGTTTATTCGTAGCATTTATGCGAGTTAATTTGCCCTATCCTATCAACCATTACCACGTTGAACGAATTTTAAAAACATAGTTTGAAATCGTGAAAAACAGTATATTTTGTATAAATGACTTTTTATAAAACGCCAAAAATCTGATATTATTGTTTCTATTTTCTATATGTAATAACAATTGTATAATTTATTTAGGTAGCACTATCTGTAAGTTATAATAATAACAATATTTTTAAAAATTAATAATGTGCTCCATGTACCGTCCTGGTGATAATAACGTACCGTTCCATTATAGCCCAAATGACCGCTCCATTATACCTCATTATATTATATTAATTTCAGCAGTAACGTAGGAAAATGTTCTCTGCGAAGCAAAGAACAGGATGACAATTTTTCTTTTATTGAATTGCATTTTTTACGTAGTTTAGAGCATATATATAAAATCAACTTTATTATTTTGAAGACGCTAAAGTATAATATCAGACAAGAAAAAGCAAAAACACGAAAAGTTTGTTTTTAAATCTTTTTTTCATACAGTGGGCTTACCTCTTATGCTTCGGCTAGACCTACGCTTTAACAGAGTCTCTATTTAACTTTGAAAGTGCAATAAAACAAGTACAAGCACAGTTAGATAAATTTGGAAAAGTCCAATGGATAAAGAATAATTTTCTGTATTTTTACATACTGCACAATATTTATTTACAGAAATAGGCTCGATGTTATTCAATGCTTAAAGTTAAGGTGATGCTAAACCCTCTTGTTACCGTAAACTACGGGGAACCACTTTTTTCATTCAATATTTAATTTTGAGAAAATATCTCTTTAAAAAGTTGTTGTTTTTGAGTAGGACAATAACGTTTCATAGAGATATTTACTCAAAATGAAGAATAAAATAAGAAAAGTGGTTCTTGATATTTGTCGGTGACTGGTGGCTTTAGCATCACCTTAAATAGAGACTCTGTTAAAGCGTAGATCTAGCCGAGGCATTATTATTATATTAGGCTTGTACGAGCCCCTAGGTGCATCATTTGACCGGTAGCGAAAATTGAGTCGCACGTTTGTTTTCCGATTGTTCGCAGAGCCTGTCGCTGACGCCGTCGCGGGGCCGAACGCGTCCGCGGGCGAGTCCGAGCTCGTTTCTGAGCGGCGGCCACGCCGGCCACGCCGGCGGCTGCAGCGAGGACTGCAGCGACCTCGAGAGCGTCAAGAGCTTCGGCAGCAACTACAGCACGGCGAGCGCATGCGACCATGCGAGCTTCGCCCTCAACGGGACCACCTGGTCCGGCAGGTCGCGCCGCTACGTCGTGCACTGCTCGAACCACACGACCGACAACGACGAGTACCTCACGCCGACCCAGAGGGCCGCCAGACAAGTGCGCAGGTTTCAGGTGAGCTCGCATTTCCAATCAGCCGGTTGGAAGAGTAACTATAGGCTTTTTCTTCAAAAGCTTGCTAATCTTTGAGATTTCTTTAAGTGATTTCGCTGAACATGACATATTATTTTAGAACGCTAACTATTGCACTCATCAAAACTATATGCCATTATTTTTTTTAGTTTATCAGAATAAAGTAGAACGTCCATATGTTTTTATGTATCTTTTTTCTTAATTATTGTAAATAAAGGTTTTCTTTACTTGTAAATTACGCGTGTGTTCTGACATACGCGCTTTAAATGGAAGATTGAAATATAGTCATTTTTAACTTTTTATTATACATATTACATTACTTTTTGAAACTTTAGAACAATTAACAAGAAAAATTGTTATTAAATATAAATGCAAGAACAAATACACAAAGCCGAAGGCTCGGGTGGCAATTTACACGTGCTATGGGGTAGCCGTTTTTCCTCCCGTGGTGCGTATACTATTTTTCACCATACTCGGGCCGATAATGACACATTTCAGTTTCGGAGCCGGGAGGAAATGTGGTACTTTCGGCCAGGGTGTGGTGAAAAAGAAAACAATTTAGGTAATTCTCAATACAAGTTTTAATAGTACATTATGCATCAAGGGAGTAAAGTGGGCACTGTACGCACTGTGTGACGTTGCCGACCGAGCGAAGCGAGGTCGGCATTTCACACAGTGCATGCTTGCCTACTGTACTCCAGAGGTGCGTATACTACTTTTCACCACACCCCCGTAAAGAAATGACTGTACGCATCTCAGCAGGCCGTACAGTACCCCATGCTCTGCCTAGAAGTAAAGTGACTTGTGTACGCGCGACGCGCTGTTTTACCGCTCGAGACGCAGTCGAGAGCGGAAAAAGGCGCATCGCGCATGCGCAAGTCACTTTATTCCCTAGGCAGTCCATGCGGTACTGTACGGCCTGCTGAGAGGGCGTACAGTCAGCACTTTACGCGCAGTGTGGTGAAAAATCAATAATAACATTAAGAAAATATCGGATACTAACAATAAGTCAAACTATGGCTTTCTTCAACTAGGGGTTGTTAGATTTTATGTTAATTTCATTTAAAATTAAAAATGAACATATCAATGGCCCTTAAGACTAGCACATTTCAATTTCCCACGAAGACTAACACTTATCATAGTTTTCCACGATGACTAGTAGTTTTCACGAGTTACCCACAAAGACTACCACTTTTCATAAATTTCCCACGAAGACTAGCTATTTTCGTAAAGAATATATATGGGAGACTGGGGTATAACGGGCCACTAGCCATATTTTCTGTAGAAGAGTCGTAGTGGGTTAAGTAAGGTGATGCTAAAGCCACCTGTCATCAACAAATACGAGGATCCACTTTTGTCATTTCATTTTTAATTTTGAGTAAATATTTCTATGAAAAGTTGTTGTTCTAACCAAAAAGAACAACTTTTCATAGAGATATTTTCCTAAAATTGAAAAATGAATTAAAAAAGTGGTTCCCCGTATTTACCAGTAACACGGGGTTTAACATCGCCTTAATTTTCTTTGTATGGATATAATCCTCCGAGCAAACCAATTTTTACAGTTTTAAATTAAAATATCAAGTTATATGAAAAACGACAAAGACTTTTAAGTTGCCAACCGTGTATATTTTTGATTGATTTAAAAATAAGACAATGCTGTTTTCTTAGGATATGTTTCAAGCTTCATTTTGCTTTTTGTATCTTTTTATTTCATTAAGATTATTTCATTAAAAAGCTATGATACGAAACGTTAATTATTGCAAATGGGACATAACGGGCCATCTTTGTTGGGGTATAATGGGCCACGATTTTTAGTACATAAAAACGTCTTACTTGGTTGTAGAAGAGTATATATATCATTGAGAGCAGCAAAAGAAAGATGTTGTCGCATTTATTTATAAAAAAAAAACATAATTTGAAGAATTGAAATGGATAGCAAATATAAAACAGGAATCTTAAGTCGATTAAGAGCCGTAAAAATGACAAAAATTGTCATGAATAGTAGATGTAAAGTTTCTCTTTATTTTAGTCGTTATAACGTATCTCGATCTAATATCGCGATTGATTAAGCATAAACAAACCTTGTATTATGATCTATCTTACGGTATTTTGGTATCCATAGAATAAGAGTGTAAAATTACGCTGACCCATTATACCTCAATGGGGGGCCTGTTATACCCCAACTATTTCTTAAATCGCTATTTTCAATGTAATTTATAAGTGCATTCTAATATTGGAAAGAAACATTAAGCACTGATCTCAGTATAAGATAACATTATTCAATTAGATAGTAACTAAATGCTATTTTAGTTGTTTTTTTAATTATGCTTTTTATAATTTCTATGGGTCATTGCATTTTAGTGGCCCATTATACCCGAGTCCCCCCTACATTAGAGCTGTGCTGATAAACTTTCGAAGAGTCGAGTCGGTTTTTTTATCGAGTTCGGGGGTGGATACTAAACTTTTTTGATACTCACAAAATGTGCTAGTCTTCGTGGGAAAATTGTTAAAAGTGATAGTATTTGTGGTGAAAATTCAAATGTGTTACTCTTCGTGGAAAACGCAAAAGACGTGCTAGTTTTCGAGAGGGCCATCGATATGAGCAATCTTACATAAAAATGTAGTTTTTTCGTCCGAAAAGAGTAAAAAATAAATTTTAGAACACATCTATGGGACCAGCTTTTTTCTTGATACTTTATATAATAAAATTCATCGGCCGGCAAAGTTCTATTGCGGCCAAATTACTATTACGGAATTATTGATTAAAAATGATCTTTATTAAGATGTTAATAAGTCAGCTTCTAAGGGTACAAAAGGGTAGTGAATAATTATTTTTGAACATTTTGTTCTAAAATGAAGTTGTAGTGCCTTATCTTAGATGTAATTTCCATGTAAAACGAACGACAGGCCCTGCTGAAAGAGGCCAGAAAGGAGATCGAGGACAAGGACCGCGAGATCTTCCGTCTGACGAAGGAGGTCGTGGAGCTGCGTCTGTACAAGGCCTCCCTGAACAGCCCGGACGAGAAGACCGACAGCAGCGAGACGGCGACCGTGCGCGAGAACAATCCCTTCTCGCCGGAGTCCCCGTGCACGGAGCTGCCGGCCGAGAGCACGTTCATCGCGAGTCCCGCGCTCGCCAGTCCGCGCACGCCCGAGAAGAAGGAATCCTCCCTCGTCGACTCGGGCCTCTTCGAGGACGGCTCGGTCCACTCGAAGGAGTCGGGCTCGGGTCCGCTGCCGGCCAGCAGCGCGGCCAACGAGAGCTGCGCCTCGACGACGAGCGGCAGCCTCGTCGCGCCCCAACGCGACGAGAGCCTGCATCAGCTGCTCTCGGTCTCCACGCTTGGGGAGTTCGACACCTCCTTAAGGGACGAGGACAGGAAGAGGATCGTCGATCATTATGAGAGTAGAATCGAGGAGATGCACAGGCGGCACGTCGACGAGATACAGATGCTCAAGCAGAATCACAACGACAAGGTGCGTCTTACGTTTCTCTAGTTATACGGAGAGAATTTTATCGTTAAAATCACTCGAAAAATTGCCCTGATTCACGGGAAAATTCACCTTACTGAATGTTAATTTTTACTCTTCGTCGGGCTAATCTTTCCCCTCAAGTGAGGATTTATTAGTAAATTTTTTGTGTGTATATTTACTAAGCTGAGATACGTATCTTTCAAGTTCGAATATTTCCTGTAAAGTTACTTTAGAATTTTTATAAAAATAAAAAAGCAGTCATAGCGTAGCCAACTCCTTTTCAAAAAGACAGCCATTGTAAGTTTCTGCCTAATATTGTGAGAATATATTTGTATCTTCGAGACATAACCACTTAAGTCCACTTTTTTAAAATTGACTTTTTAGTTATTTTGATGTCTATACATGCTATACTTTGATATAAAGAAGTTTTTTTTATAATCTATGATTTTATTTTGAATAGGTTTAACGACAATTTAAAAATTCAATCCTGTATATATCTCGGCGTTTCGAAAAATGGACTTAAGTGGTTATTCCAGGAAACCAATAATATGTAGTGGTGCAATATCCCATTCAAAAGCTTATATCATATTTTGATTTGTGTGTCAATAACTCTTAAAATTAACTTTTGACTGGGTTGCAATACTACCTCAAACAATACAATATTGATCAATGACCGAATTTTAGGTCGAGAGCCTGCTGAATCAGCTGTCCGAAGTGAGTACGCGCTATTGCGATACTCGCCCGTCCTTAGATGCAGCGGAAGCTCGAACCAAAGAATTGGAAACCGAAGTCGAATCCTTGCGAACGGAACTCGCCGAGCAAAAGTCTCTTCTGGAGGATCAGGAAGAGCGAAATAAACAAATGTACCTGAAAATGTATTCCAAGGGTCAGGAAGCTGCGAGAATCGAGCACGCTGATCAGGTAGTTGTAAGTTATTTCTATGTAGATACATAGTAAACATTCTATGCTGGCCATTTTATCTACAATCTTATTTTACTTTCGTTAGGTTCTTGAACAAGCACAGAAAAACCCTACGAAAGTTTCAGTAGCCGAGCTTCTTCAGCAATTAACTGTCACACAAGCCGAATTAGAAAACGTTAAGGTAAGACACTACAAATGCCTTTTTTCAATTGGAAATCTATTTCATGCAAATACGAATAACGACGAATATCTTAGGCTAGTTATATAAACTGTTTCACATGATTAAACAAAGGTCAATTGACTTACATTTTCCTGTGCAGTATCCCTTAATCACTTCCACATTCTCTGAATATGAGAGAATTAAATTTTCCCAGACATCCTTATACAACAACAGCACCTCTCACCCTCACTTTTTCTCACCATTACCTTGTCTTGTAACAACAATTAACACGACTATGTGTACTAACAATGTTCCACTGTTTTTTGGCCGCCGCTCACATAATCCAGCCATTCCAGGATTCAAGCTACACGCCCGAACCTCTAGCTTTGGCCAATCGTAGCCAAAGTTTATTAAGCGTACAGGAGGCTGTTTCTCTCTGGGTCCTTGGTACGCGTAAGGTATTGTATTCCTTACTCAACTGCCACGCGACTTTCGAAATTTCTTAGTTTATAGTGTGCATGTCGGTGTCGTAATATTATTATTTTTTTTTTCATCAAACTGCACATTGTCATATTAAAACTTTTTTTTAATCTATTTTGAAATTATTTTTTTACTATAAACTATTCATTTTTAAGATTACTTTTATTATGTGGTTTGCCATATTTTTTACTTTCTTCATTTAACGTGTTTATTCTCGTAAATAATGTACACTGTGAAATTGAGAAAAAGGGGCAGCACAGGGCAGAAGGTGCATGTTAATTTTGAACACTGCACAAATATTTTCAGTCGCACAGATATTCTTATGAGCAAGTAAGTTATGTGGTATTTTGTTAAACATGTAGCACTCTTAGAAGAAACAGCCTCTTAATTCCTCGATGGACCTTGGTGACGCTAAGCTTCAGCACAGAATTAGCTTTATTTGGTACACGCTACGTTAAAAATGTTGTTTCTGTATATATTATATTACTGGATTAAGTATAGAATTTTGTGCACCTATGAACGTAAAATAAAATAAATGATATTTTATTTAGGTAATGTACAGACGCATCGTGGAATCCAGAAACAGTCAAGGAGCTCTCGACCCAGAAATAACCCTGCAGTTCCTCAAGTCAGCAATTTACTATTTCCTTACCGACAAAGAAAATCTTCATGGGCATTTAAATGCTATCGAGAGCATCCTAGGTTTTACAGATGCGGAAAAGCTTCACATTGACAGGTTATATCGTTCGGCTAGAAAGTAATTACTGTGAAAAAAATTTGCCTTTTTAGCGGAGTGAATTTGTAAAACGTAAACGATTGCGAGTGCTACTGCGTTTATTTTTACGAACTATAAATTTTTTATTTTATGGTGACAAGTGATACTAGGGTTGTTTTGAATAGACATATCTCGTAAAGTTAAGTACCATGAACTTTTTTAGCATACAATTTTAAATGATTTAATTAATATATATTTTTATAATTTATATTAATTTCTAATTTAATTATATTTGATGTTGTACAGTGTTTTTGAATATTCATGTTCATGGTATTTAACTATCTCCAAAGGTGATCATAATATAAACATGGAAAGCTGCTTTACCAATGCATACATACATTGTATTGCCGAGATTTGGCATTTTTATCTATATTTAGATAGCTTTTAAAAATATAGCTAAAGTTTTGGGATTCATTGACAATGCAAAAAATTCTGAAAATTATTACAACTATGTCTTGAATCTTGAATTTTATAAAATGATACATAAAACAGTAGGGTTTAAAAACTGAAAGATGTTAAAAAAATTATACATAAAATATGTAAAAATTATCGCTTCTATCTTGATGTTACCTATTCTTCGTTTCAATTACTTTATTTTCTAATTAATTATTGTGCAATAATACTTATCTTATAATTAAGAAAAAAATTTTTTTAATATTTAATTTACTTTAAAATTTTGATAGCCATTTTTCATTAAAAAAATTGAATCCCTTAACGTAGATAAAGCAGAGTCATATGCACCGAAGATTTTTAGGATTAATCTTACATGTAAATCTGGTGATATCGTGTCCAGATGGGATAACCAAGGAGACTGATGGTATATCTTGCCTTTTGAATTCGCTCGATGTAGTAAATTATAAGATACCAATGACATTTTTAACCGTTTATGTCAAAATACCTATTTCTTTTAAATTATGCACCACTTCCAATACTTGAAAAATCAAATTTCAATTTTGTAAAATCTATAATTTACTTATTGTTTGTGACAAAGCATACGCGAATTCTTAATTGTTTATAATTACTATGACGTAAAAATAAAATAACTATTATTTCAAATGTATCCATATAAAACGATAGTTCCTGCCTTATCGATTTGAATTTATATTATTCAAATGGAAAATGCAATGTATAATTTAAATGGGTCACAAACCATTATTACAATTTTTAAGAGGTTTCAACCCCTCTATATTTTAAGCTATTACTAAGAAAAGGAGTGATTTTTTTGTAAAGAATATCCAGAGAGGTGAATGAAAAGTCAAATTTTACAATATTACGAATCTTTCAGCACATATATCATTTGTATGTCAAAAATTTAACAGTTATAAATTTTAAATGGGTATAATAAAAGTACCACATGACTCCAATATGCAATTGTTATT
The DNA here is from genome assembly GCA_949152435.1 of Gastracanthus pulcherrimus. Classification (NCBI taxonomy): domain Eukaryota; kingdom Metazoa; phylum Arthropoda; class Insecta; order Hymenoptera; family Pteromalidae; genus Gastracanthus; species Gastracanthus pulcherrimus. The sequence continues at coordinate 184,652,075 of OX424574.1, forward strand.
AATAAACCTGTTTTCCTGGTCAATAAATAAAAAACGTATACTAGATTTAAAATTTTTTTTTGAGTTTTATTAACATAATTTTTGTAGTAAAATACACAAATATGTAAATTACTTTTTACCAGCTAGGATGATACCGTCGTATTTCTGTTGGAACCATTTCATAGCATCTTCTTTCGTGAGCCTGTGCTGGAAACCAACTTTGCCAGTTTTCCTTCTCCTGTGTGCTACATTGAATCCTGGAATACAAAATTTCAATTATTATTTGTCAGTATAAGTGCCGTAACATTAATTTATCTTTTTAAGTTCTTATAGTGTCGCCTCCATTAAGTAACACACCCAGTAATGTAAGTGGGCATGGGTTGCAAATAAGAAGCTATTAATCTAGCACATGTTCAAATAGAACTATAGATGCTGTTTAAAGCCACAATATCTATGATACCAGTTGATGTGCAAAATAGAATATAAATAAAAATATTAATTCTTACCTGGGCGGCCGAGAACAACATAGAAGTCCAAACCATAGATACCAATGCTTGGGTCATATTTGATACCCAAATCAATGTGTTCTTGGATGCCAAAACCAAAGTTACCAGTGCAAGAGAAGTTTTCTTTGCGCAACTCGTATTCACGTACCTATGGGCAAAAAAAAAATTGTAATTATTTTTATATATTAATTTTTTATTGAAATTATAATGGTCACATATAAAGTAAAAACTAGTATCATTATAAAATGATTTCTGTGCTTGATAAGAAGTAAAAATGGAACATTGGTTTACCATTCTCATAAAATAAATTGATACATAAGAAACAAATTTTTAACTTATTTTCTAATAATAAATATTAAATGCTTTTCTTTAACTATATTAGTGTAGTTTCCATTAAGTAACACACCCAGTAATATAAGTGGGCATGGGTTGCAAATAAGAAGCTAATAATCTAGCACATGTTCAAATAGAACTATAGATACTGTTTAAATCCACAATATCTATGATACCAGATGATGTGCAAAATATAAAATTTGAATGCTGTGGTACATTTGTTAGAATAAATTTGATAGGACCTAATGGGTTATGAATAAAGACTATTTTATAGCAATATTACTCACTTTCAAGCCCCTCTCCAGGATTTCTTCAGCTTTGGCTCCACGAACTGTGCAGTGTACAGCAATCTTTTCATTACGACGAATACCAAAGGAACGCACAGTGTAACGAGCTTTGGAGAATACTGGTTGTTGACCAGTCAACTGTTCTAACACCTATTTTGGAAATTCATAATATTATGAAAACGTCGATCTACTATAACTTTAGCATACTAAATTAAATATTAATTAGACAAATATTACCTTCGCGGCACGTGTAAGTCTGTCACCAGACTCTCCAACGCAGATATTCAAACAAAGTTTGCGGATCTTCACTTCCCGCATAGCATTTTTGGATGCATCCTTTGGTTCCTTCCTGGTTTTCTTCACTGCTGGCTTTGCAGGGGCTTTCTTTGCGTCCTGTAATAAGTGACATGCTTATAATTGTAGAAGATTGGAAAATATAATTCGATCCTCAATCTTGAGAAAAGGTTAGGATTTATAAAAGTACACGCCGAATGAAAACAAGCGTGCCGAACGACCAATCTGTCACATGAAAAATTAACACTTAAACTTTTACAAGTACTGAAACTAATGCAACTAAGATTCGAAAAATTTATTGATTTTAATTTTGATGTTTAACACAATAATCGTTTTATTTAGATTCTCGTGATATTTAAGGATTTTGAGCAAAATTTTTGATGCAGCAAACTCACCGCCATGATGGAGAGAAAAGGAACCCCTTGGCCACTCACCCTGGCGGGTCTCTGCCAAACTTCCTCTAATCAATGCTACCAACAGTACCAACGGCCAACGCGGCACCGTAGGAAGACATAATGGGTTACATGCCCTGTCAAAATAAACCGCGAAAATTGAAACTGATATTTTAATATAGTATACAAAATCGATATACTTAAATCATTCATTTTAAAAAATTTTAAATAAAATTTCTACTTCTTTTTTATTAACATAGAATAAGTTATTTTTCTACAATAGTAGAATATGGTGAGATAGTAAATAATGTTGCTAAAATAATTGTTTACTCTAATTATTATAAAAAAGTTTATTGACTGTCGCTTAAACGGTCCTCTCAGTTTTTCAAATAATTTTAAATAATAAAATCCTTATAAGAGGATTAAGGTGACCCATCGGTGATGTTCTTGAAAATTTTCTTTTATTCTTGAAAAATGTCTGACTCTTGAAAAAGTTTAACTCGTTCTTAACAAATAGAAATATTTGTTGAAACCCCGTACCTATGAGAAACTCGGTTTCTCATGCTTGGATAGGATGAGAGCAGTGCCCGATTTACGCAATTATTACCGAAACGGTGTTTCGCACACCATCAGCGTGCGCCTCCGTCCCTGTGTCCCGCCATGCTCATGTAACATTATTTTAATCTTTTTTCGTATACTATCAATATTTATTAAGAACGCAGCCCTGATCTTGTACCTCGTTGAAGAAAAAAATATAGCAATATTTAAGCTATAATAATATACTCCAATTAACCTGCCTCTTGTGCTCGATCTTCTCATACTCGTTCCAAAATATAATAGTATACCTACCTATATGTCCAACGCATGCGCTCAGATGATAATTTCGAAGTGTGCATTTGAATTCGAACTTTGAATTTGAATTTGAACTCGCTTCGCTCGGGCGACAATTTTATGGTCCGTTTTCAAGCGGTGAATTATTCGTGGCGAATGCTATGCTAACATATAGGTGCGAGAGAGAGGGTCGTATTCGTATAATCATACTTTCACTCTCCACCTATATGTTAGCATAACATTCGCCGCGAATAATTCGCTGCATGAAATCCGACCTTAAAGGTAAAATACCTCTTTTGCTAAGCTACCTAATTAATATTAAGCACTCTTAATTGGATACCTAAAAATATTGTTTATTTATGATCAAAGCGTGAGGAGTCAAAAATCTGTTACCGTATAATTGCGATTAAATTAGCTAGGATATGATTTAATCGCAGTTGAATAATGATGAAATATACTAATAAATTTAGTATTCAATATTGTTGTATTGTATAGATACTTAATAGATTTGTTGTAATAACAAGTTTGCTTGAATAACCTATTTTATTTATTTTTTGTAGGTTGAATAATGATGAAATATACTAATAAATTTAGTATTCAATATTGTTGTATTGTATAGATACTTAATAGATTTTTTGTAATAACAAGTTTGCTGGAATAGCCTATTTTATTTATTTTTTGTAGGTTAAATCCTAAGTATTTTTGCAATTTTATTGTTTTCACTTACAATTTGTAACAAAAACATTACAAAATGTAAGTATATATCATATGTAATTATTTTCTTGCTTATGTTATTAAGTTAAAAATATATTTTAAAGAAATATTTTTGGATAAAGTGTAGCAAAAAGTTTTATTTTTCACCGGGCAGCCATCATAAAGGAAGCATCCATGAACGGACATATCTACTTTTTCAAAAATTTACTTTTGTTAAAATTTTCATTGCCCGTTAAACCTATACGTATTTATTACTTGTTATGCTAATTAAAAAATTTAGATCTTATAAAGTGCATGATATGTATTTAAGGGGAGGACGGAGGGAACTGTAACGTCTAAAATTTACAGAGTAACATCAAAATCGAAGGTGATAATGATTTGTTATTCTGTAAAGAACAGTGGACAACATCGTTTCTGGGGGCCTGCGGCGGCTCAGTCGGTAGAGTGTCGGATTCCCACGCCGGTGACCCGGGTTCGAATCCTAGTCTCTGCCGATTGATACAAGCACCTCTGTAAAAATTACATGTCCTTTGTTTACAAACACACCGCAGACCCCCGTCGTCGATTAGCACCACATGGGAGCACAAACATGGCGACGTTAAAAAAAAAAAAAAAAAAAAAAAAAAAACATCGTTTCTGTTTATTAATAGCTTCAAAAGTTTCTTATTATGAAATAATACTATAATTGACCTATAGAGAACGGTACAAATGACGGTTATCTTACCGTTTTATAACCTCATCGGCGGCTTCACTTAATTCGCGTCGTATTTTTCGTTATACGTCAAGATTTCATAAAAAGTCGTACATAGCGACCTTGATAATCATTCATTATTCTGTAAAGAATAAGGTAAAGTAGGTTATAGTACTTGGACACTTTTTGAAACGAAAATACAGAATCAGTGTTTGTAGAGCCAAAACTAAATATTTTTCCCAAATCATTAAACTAATCGTTAATTCGGTATGTTTTACTGTTATTAGTACAAGAAAAAATATGCTTACATACTTTTTTATACTAAAAAAGTTTAAAAATTCAACTATATGTCGCAGTAGTTGGACATCGTATGTCAAGCTGATACAAGTACTTGGACATAGTTAGGACCCAGTAGTTGGACATATAAATTAAATGTCTCCAACTACATGGGTTCAGAAAAAGCAGTCGACGTAAACTTGGACAATACGTTCGGCATATTACAGTTCTAGATATAACCTCAAAATGTTATATTTACATTTATAACAAATTTAAGACGTAAATTAACATCATTTTGGTTAAATTATATACTACACATCATAAACTATCCAAATGAGTGCCAATGAATACATCTTTTTATCATCCACTGTAAAAAATCCTCTTGTAGATTTACTACTCCGACAGTTGGACATAAAAAGTCCTAGTCTGAGTGTAGTGTTTTTACTAGAAAACTATAAATTTACAAGCGACGTTGTAAATTTACGTGCGACGGTGTAAGCCTTGATGTTTGAGGTTATGATGGCTAATTTCTTCACACTTTATATTCGAATGAAACGCTTTATTGGCTATACTTTTTTCTTTCAAGTGACTGTATAAATATTTTCGGGATTATTCCTTATTGTGTTAGCCAAAAAGCATCCAAATTTTGAGTAACACTGGATTTTTGCATTCGTCTTATATTTTTACCTAATACTACTCTAAATGTAGTACTTTTATTAGATTTTAGAACTTTTGGAACTAGATTTTTGTAAATTTACAACTTTCTGTAACTTTACAATGACTGTAAAATTATTACACTCAGAATAGGATTATTTTTGTCCAACTCTAGCTCAGACTAGTAAATTTACAATTTTGTTTGTGAATTTACAACGGCGTTGTAAACCTTCTACATTCAATGTAGGGGTTTTTACAGTGGCATTGTTTTTTTTATTACTCTCAAACTATAGTAATAAATTTACAATTGCCGTTGTAAATCTACGAACAACTTTTTACAGTCACTTTATCAGTATAAATTACAATTTTTGTCACTGTCCAAGTACCTACTGGTCACAATTTTCGTTTTGTCCAAGTGCTGGGCATTTTACCTTAATGGACAACGACATTTTTGTACTAGAAGTGCCTACAAATTTCTATTTTTGTTATGCAAGTTTTGGAGGTTAGGTCAAATTTCCACCAATCAGAATAGCCACGACATCCCCTTGACAACTAAATTTTCATGAAAATTGATCTAAAGAACAAGAAAATTTTGATTGCAGATGTATGCCTTAACATTATTTTTGTAATTTTTGCTCCCATTGTTATACATTTATATACAGCAATCAGATTTAATGAGTTTAAACAAATTATTATTTTGTGGTAAAAATGAATGATTTAAAGAAAAAGTATAACAAATCTTTAAGAAACAAATTTTTAATAAAACGTATTGAATAAAAGACATATAGTATACATACTATTGTTATTAAAAAGTTAGAAAAATAATGATAAATATTTATTGCAATACAATTAATATCCCATAATAAAACTAATTAAGTGTTCTACTTAAAAACATATGGATTCTTCAGAATAAAAAGGTAAAGGGAGGAAAGCAATAGACGTTTAAGTATTTTTTTAATCATAGTTATTATTATCGTTAATATCCATATAATTATCAATAGCTACATTAAAACACAAACAAAAAGTGATATCTGTACATTTTCCTTATGCAATTAACATAAACGTTTGTATACCATTAGCCTAATATAGGAAGAAACTAAATCATAATATTCACAGATATATTACAAGATAGATGAGCCGCAACGGGCATATGCACTGCCTTTCGTTTAGTTTTCCCATTTTCTCCATCGGCCACGTACATTCAGAATGCTCGCTAAAGACGCAAAAAATTACAAAAAAAAGAGATATGTATCATGAACATAAAATATACATTTTTTCTTTGCAAGTGAAATAAAAACGCAGAGTTTGATAGAATATGAAATGTGCAGTGTACATGCCGCGTCCGCCCGATATACTTAATTCGTAAATATAATATAATGCTCTTTCATACTTTCGGACGCACATTCATACTCGATTTTTCCGTTTTCGCTCGAATTTTATTTTTTCCTTTAAACTTCTACACTGTACATATGCACAACGCATCTTTTACACTGTACACGCACACGCTCCACGAGTATCTCTCTCCGCTGCCTTACAAATTTACCATTTTTTAGTTTAGTTACTCTCATCTAAGGATGGACAGAACTTTCTACACGACCGTCGCTCGATAAAATTATTAATTGTAAAAAAAGAAGATTATAATACAAAGAAAAGCCACTACTTTCGTTCGCAATAAGAGGCAAGTTTTGCCGTGTCTCGTTTCGTTAGAGAAAAAGATTCTCTTCAGTTGCCACAGACGATCTGACCTTACGGATATGCAAGGATAAATATTTGATAATCTCCGCATAGTCGAATCACAGCCTAGTAAAAATCAAAGAACGAAAAGATTGGAAAGAATAGAAAGGTAGAGCGAGAAGGAGAGAGAAAAGGAGATAATTATAAAAAATGGAAATGAAGATAGAAAAACCGTAAGAGCGACTTGCTAATATTTCTGAGCAACCGACGAGAATAACTTCTACGTTCTGCCCATCCCTAAGCATTTTTACAATTTAACGTTACTTGCTAGTGTTTTTTTTGTTATTGTAAATCATGAATTTTTTATTTCATTGTAAACGCTACTCGTATTTCTTTCATCCTCATCGTCTCTTCGGGAGGGTGATAATTCCATTAATTTTATGTTTTTTTTTAGTTTCACATACATGCGTTCGCAATACAAGTAGGGATTCTCTCGACTCCTATACACGTAAGCGCATTATTATCTCGGGGCATAATTCTAACGAGAAACTCACTAACGACGAGACGACGATGAGTTTTTGTAGGTACACGATTTTCTTCTTATTTCATTCCGTAAAACTTACGACAGGATGGAAGTGTGTATTTACTTGTGTATGAATGTGTGTATTTTTTTTATATGTCCGGGGTCGCGAAAAGTCAATGGTCAATGAGATCGATCATACTGCAGAGGTATGACATTGGTTTGAGCGCCCCTCAAAGATTCGCTTTCATCGCTTGTAGCGTGCAGATCAGTACGGTCTAACTAGCTCGTGTAATAACGCCATTTTCTCATCTTTTCTTCTTTAATAATTAAATCGATAACAGCGGTACTAGTTCATAGTAGTTATTGATAGTAATAGCAGTAGTACAGTAGTAGAATAGTAGGAGTAGTAGTAGTAGAGTAGTAGTAGATAGATAGATAGATAGATAAGATAGAAGTAGCGTAGCATAATAATTAATTAATCAATAATTTTAGCAATTAGAAGATTGATAATAGTAATAATAATCATAATAATAATAATAATAATCATAATCATAATCATAATCATAATCATAATCATAATAATATTCATTATAATATGTAAAATAAAAATAGAAATAATAATAATTATAAGGAATAATAATTAATAATAAAAATAAAGAATGAGAATAATAATTATTGTAAATTTTTTGTATAATAATAATTTACATAGTACGTGCCTAGGTGGTACTTTTCATTCTTTTAACCATAATATGTTACATCCTTCTAATTGGGAATTTATGATACACTAGGGATAAACGCTACTTAGGTAGTAGTTCTTAGTACTCTTTTATTCTTCATCTTTTTTCCCTACAAGCTTAACGCAACGTACTCTTTTTTTAAACTCGCATATTACCGTTCGATAAATTTAACTCTAAACTCGGAGCGGCGGCATCGTCGTCGACGTCAGCGTCAGCAGCAACTATTGTTTTACAGTAATATAATACATAGGTATTTATATGGAGCAATATTATACAATAACACATCACATAACGCGCGTTCGGACCGCATAAAACAACAGCGACCTTCCTTATGTTTTTTCCCTTTATGCAGATAGATATCATTAAATAATTAAAATCACAGTAGTTATGCCTTGGCTGGCTCTTAAATTTATAAAGTGTCTTTTTTTTGTATTCTTTAACGTCTAAGACTTATGAGATAGCTCGTGTACAGGGACAGGGAAAACGTAGTTACGTTATTTCATTTCGCAGAACAAATGTTTTTACTGGTATGTCCAGGTTTTCTCGTATTTTTCGGGATCATTTCTCGCAATGAGAAATACATGTTTATGTATATATTCGGGATTTTTATTATACTTACATAATATACAGGTGATTTATTTATACTATATAAGTATAATGTGGACACGTATGTTTGTTTGCGGAGGGTGGAGCTGCGCCTGACCCGCTTGTCGGAGGGACCAAGAGTGACGTCGGTCACTCCCACAAACGTTGTCAGCGATCGACTTTGCGTTTCGAGCAGAAAGCCGAGGAGAAGGAGCACGCGAAATACTTCCATCTCGCTAACTCCTTCACTGATATCGCATCTCCGTCGCCCTGTCTAGGCCTCCGACATGCTCGTCTGGTAAGCGCCCGGCTGGCGCTCCTGTCGTTTGTTTTTTTGTTTGTTTATTTGTTTGTTTTTTTGTTTGTTTTGTTTGTTTGTTTGTTTGTTTGTTTATTTCTTTAGTATTTGATTGTCACTCGTACGAACTTTTCGCAGGGAGCTATTGCCACGCGAGAGAATGTTCAATTCTCTTTTTCCCTGTAGATTCGCATTGATAAGTCGAAACACGCCGACGTGTCGAGTTCGGTTTCCATTTGCCTGTCTGGAACGCTGTGCAATCATTGGGCTTCATACCACGTGCGCTGCAAGCGTCTTGCTGGCTAATAAATCAATCCTAATCCATGACAGCACAAACTGCTTTCAAACAGTTGCGATGACGATGAGCAAGTGAGCGATTTCCGCGACTCTGTGCAGTAAATCAGGAGCAATTCGTGCCAGACTTTCATTAGCAAAGTCACACGATGGAAAGATGTGCACTACGAAGGAAGGCTGCAAGAAGAAACGTATTTTTAATAACAATCTCATGTGTGAATTTAAGCAAATAACTTGTCAATCCAATCGTTGCGACCGTTGGATAAGAACGAGAGAAAAATGTTACAAACCTGTTGAGAGCCAGGCGCAGCGATGTTGACGATTCCCGCAGCCTGCTTTTGTTGTAAATAAGTTATGAAGCCCGTCTGTAGGTTTTTGCTTTGTTGCAAGACATCGAGGTGGTCGCGTCCGCAAGGAAGAGCCAGCAGCATGCAGTGCTCGTTATCAGTCTGAAAACACCGAGGAGCACTAGACGGTCAACATTCGCAAAGAGTAGGTAATAAAGGAGAAATAAAGGAGAAATAAAGGAGAAATAAAGGAGAAATAAAAGAAAAATGCGAAGGAGCATCGGCGACACGTACCTGCATTTTTCTGGCAACGCCCTCTACTTGCGTAGGCTCGAGTCTCATTCTCTGCGCGATCCTGAGCGGGGGCGTGGAGCCGTCGCTGTTGCAGGGCAAGCTCTCCCTGGCGACGTTGGGATTGCCGAAGACGAAGTGCATCTGCACGGCCGCCTGGTCGTTCTTGAGGGCCAGCAGACCCTGCCACATGACCGGATAGCGCTGCAGCAGCATGAGCAGCGAGTCGGCCTGGGGCGGCACCTGCGCCGCGTGCGGTGGCGTGCTGACGAGCTGCTTCCTCGGCCGGTCGGGCGTGAGGGCCCGCTCGGCCGGGGTCTCGCTCGCGGTCATCGGGTACTGGGAGCGCAGGTGCGCCGGCGGCGGGGGCTCGTAGTACGTGCGCTGGACCGCGCCGGGCGCGGCGGTGTACTGGGGCGGGGGCGGCAGCCTGCCCGGGCCGTGCATCATGTAGACCTGGGCCACCTGGGGACTGTCGGTCGTCCGGTCCTGGGGCGTGCGCCTGTCGCGGCGCAGCTCCAGCGGCGGGCTGTGCGTCTCCTCGACGCCGGCCTCCAGCTTCGGCTCCAGCGCCAGGGCGGGAGATCTTCGTCCCGGCACGTGGTAGGGTATTCTCGGCACCGTCAGAGCCTCCTGCTGCGCGCGCAGGTATTGGTACTGCAGCACTTGCGGGTGTATGTAGTGCGCCGGTATCTCTCCGGCTCGCAGGGGACCGTAGTGAGTCACGACGTCGCCCTGTCAAAATTATTGCTCATTAGTCACTTCTCTCTACGCCGTTGCGCGTTTCTCACTTCTACAATGGTAGCGGACAAGCGCGAATTTGATCGAGTGTAAGCTGAAAGCTTCAAGTACCTGAGGAGCGTTAGCATGATGATGAGCAGGTGGAGGCAGTGGGGGGCTCTGAGCGCGATGCGGGGGAACAAGTCCATATTGCCCCCCTGGTGATGGAGCTGCACCAGTGCTTCCATGCTAACCAAAACCAAGCCAAGTTAGTTTTAATCACATGAATACATTTATAGAAGCATTCTCAATGGTAAGATGGTATTTTTTCAACAAATTGTTATTGCAACATTTGTGACATTTATTCAGCTAATGAATTACTCGAGATGATGATTATGGCAATACTAAGCTAAAAGCATGCTAGTGTTAGCAAAACCGCTGACTTACCAAAGACGCCTCGTAGGCAGAAATCGGAACCACTCTGGTCTGAGGACTCGGCGCTGGTACCATAATGCAACCGGACATCGAAACTTCCACCTTCGGTGCTTCCAAAGTTACAGCAACCTAAAATAAAAATACAATGTTTCAATAAATATTCCCGTCCGAAAAAATAGGTATATTCTGTAAGAATTTTGGAGTAATTATTTACCGCTGGTTTCGGAGCTGTTGTTCTCGTGCACGGTACTCCCGTGACCACAGGCTGTGGAGCAACGAGATGCGATTGAGTTGGTGGGCTCACAACGGTACCGGCAACGATGGAAGGAGTAACGACGCCCTGTACAACGGCCTGCAGCAAATGAGCCTTCGGGTTCAGCGGATGTGGCTGCCCGTTCATTCCTTTGAGAACCGGCTGCGCTGGTACCGGATGAATCCTCGGAGTCGGAGTCGGTGTGATCGTTCCAGGATGCACGACCGCTGGTAACTTCTGCTGCAAGTTGACGATGGTCGACGTCTGCTGCTGCTGCTGCTGCTGCTGCTGTTTCGCTGCCTGGAGGAGATGTTGCTTCGGATTCGGCGGACCTCCACTGATGTTCAGGACCGGAGATATAGGTTGACCCGGCTTGCCGTTCACCGCGTTGACGACCGCCGGCTGTGCTTGCACGGGTTTCAAATGCGGACTCAAACTCGGCGAGACGACTCGGCTGGTCGAGACGGGCGGATGCAGGCCTTGGATCGTCTGCGCTGGCTGTTTCACGATGTTCTGCACGACCGCTTGACTCGGCATGTTGGGAATCGGGACCTTCGGCACTACAACGGGGTGTTGCACTTGAGTGACCAGCTTATTGGCGTTGAGAACATGAGCCTTGAGACTCGTGAGTTTGGGAGTCGCGGTGCAAGTCGATGGCGCTTGAGTGGTAACTACGCTGACAGAAGCTGCAGCTGTTGTGGACGGTAGCGCGAGCGCAACTGACACCGCCGCTGGTGCGTTGGCAGCTGCTTGAACGACAGGACTGGGAGTCTGGGGCTTCGTGATGACGCTGGTTTGAGGCTGCAGGGCCGCCGTCGACGTAACGACGCTCTGCGCTGCTTTGCACGGCACAGCTTCGATCTTCGGCTCTGCCTTGGCTGCTTCGGTCGGAGCAGGTTGCAGGGGCTTCGGGCGAATAGCCTCGACCGCCTGAGCGCCGCTGGTCATGAAATTCACTCTTGCCTCCATGTTCGTCCTCTGAATGATCTGTCCAGACGCTGTCGAGACCGGAATGTACTGGCCCTCCTCGGACTCCCGCATGGGTATGAGCATTCCGGTGACGGGATCGATGAGAGTCATGGGCTCGAGAGAGGCGGGCTTCGCGCCAGGGCCCGCTACCGCGGTCAGACTTGGCGTCGGAATCGGAATCGGAATCGGAATCGGAATCGGAACCGGAATCGGAATCGGGGCCGAAGTCAAAGTAGAAGTACAAGTGGAAATGGAAGTCGTAATCGACGTCGACGTCGAAGTCGAAGTCGAAGTCGCGGTAGGAGACGAAGTTGGAGTGGAGGTTGGTGTCTGCGTCGGCTTAGCCTCCTCGGCCCTGTCGACTCGAGCGACGGAAGAGAGTACTTCGTCTTTGTCCTGGGGCTCGGCCGAGTCAGCCCGGGTCGTCTGCGGCGTATCCTTGATCTTTTCTTCGCTGGTGTCGTCGGCGCTCTCGGAGGTGCGTCTCGCGGCCTTTCTCGCGCTTCTCGGTGATTTTCGGGTCTCCGCCAGCGGCTGGACGACCTGCTGGGCGGGCAAATTGCGCGGGGCGCTGTTCTGCCTGGTGCTCCTGCGCGTGACGGGCGCCCCCGGCGCGTTCTTGTTGGCCGCGCCCCGCACCACGTCCTCGATGACGTCGTCGACGGTCGACCGGCTGCCGTCCTTCTCGGCCAGCCTGCGGGACTTGCGCGTGTTGACCGCGGGCGAGACGAACTCCTCGGGCGGAACCTCCTTGACGGCGGCGACCGGCGTGGCGGGCTGGGCGTTCGGCCCCGTGGCGTTCGGCCCGGGCGACTTGATGGTGAGAATGAGCCTCGGCCGGCCGGCGTTGTCCTCCTCGCTGTCGTCGTGGAACTCGTACACGTCGGCGGGCAGCTTGTTCTTCTCGGCGTGCTGCTTTCCGCCCCTGCCCACGCGACCGCCGCGCTTCTGCGTCGCGAGGGGGGTTGCGGCGGCGGCCGGGGTTGCGGCGGCCGCGCTGCCTCTTCCGCCGCGCCTGGTGGTGACGCCACCGCGACCGCCGGCCGCCCTCTTCGCCTTGGACCGGCCGCGACGAGCTCTCGCCGATTCGTTCTCGCCGGTTTCGACGCCCTCGTCCTGATCGTCCGTGTTGGCCAAGCTCTTCTTCTGGTCCTCCTCGATGGACTCGGCGTCGAACCACGAGTCTCCGTCGCTCTTGCTCGTCTCGCGCGACTCGTTGTTGCTCTCGTGAATGTGATCGTCCTCGTCGACGTCGTTGGACTCGCCGTCGCAAAGCGCGTCGACCTTCTTGATGACGCTCTCGATGTTGACTTCCTTGGCCGACCAGTAGTCGCTGTCCTCTTTGCTGTCGGTCGCGTCCTCCTTGACCGCGTCCAGAGCGAGGGGATCGGGGCAAGTTTCCTTGAGCGGATCCTCGGCCGGTTCTTCCTCGGCCTCTGCCTCGGCCTCGTTCTGCTCCTCGTCCTTCGGATCGTGGTCAGATTTGACTTGCTCGATTGGCTCGTTCTTGGGAGGCGAGGACGGCCGCGACGGCGACGCGCACGGCGGCGGCGGCGGCGGCGGCTCCGGTTCGGCTTTCACCGCCGCGATCTCGCTTGGCTTTTCCTCCTCCGGCTCGACGGGAAGATGTTCCATCGGACCGGAGTCCTGCTTTTCCAGCTTCACTTTCGACTCCGAGTCTATTTTTGCGGATTCCAACGGGTCCTCGCTCTTCGGAGGTGTCGGTTTAGTTTCGGTTTCGGTTTCGCGTTCTTGCTCGGTGTTCTCGGGTTTGCTCGACTCGATCGGAGGAGTGAGCTGCATGGGTTGCACGCGTACGTCGTCCTCGCGTGGCTCGTCCTCGAGCGGGCTGTGTTCCGGAATGTAGCGCGTCTCGGTGTCCAAGCTACTCGGCTCGGCGATGCGCATCGGCAAGCCGGGCGGCGTCGAGGTGGTGACTCGCGAGATAATGGTCGAGACGAGGGGAACGTGCGGCTTGGCGAGTAGAATGGCTCGAGGCGCGACGACGGGCGCCTTCTGCGCGACGATCGGGGCCACGATCGACTGCACGAGAGACTTGTCGGGCAGGAGGCCGGTCGTCGACGTCTGCTGCGACGCGACGGGCATGGGCACGAGAGGCACGGTCACGACGGGCACGACGGGCACGACGGGCACGACGGGCACGACGGGAACGACCTGAGCCTTGACGAGCGACTGACCCGGCGCGGAGACCGCGGGATGGACGAGCGGGTGAACGACCGAGGCGTGAAGCAGGTGGGCCTGGGCGTGAGCCACGATGACGGGGCTCGGCGTGGACGCGCGCGGCACGTGGGCCGCGATGAGCTGCAGGCTCGTGAGCTCCTGCTTTTGACTAGGCGACAAGGCACAGAGGTCGGTGGTCTTGCCGAAGATCGGGCTGGACGCGCCCGCCCCGATCTCGATCTTGGCTGTTTCTGGAATGTAGGTGGGCGGCTGATTCGGCGAGGGGATCTTCGGGGAGATCGAGGGCTTGTTGGCGACCTCGGCCGGAACGACGCCGGGCGAGAGCTTCGGCTCGTCCATCCGCGGCGCGGGCTCGCTCGCGCTCGCGGCGATGAGCGACTCGATGAGCGACTTGCCGGCCAGGCCGGGCTCCCGCGAGAGCTTGGGCAGCGAGCCGGGGCTGACGGGCGGCACGCCGGGCAGGAACGGCCTCGACGGTATGCTCGGAGCGAGAGGGGGCAGGCCGCCGCGCGGGTAGTTGGGCGCGGCCGCCCTCATGCCCGGCGCGTGCTGTATGACCGGCTGCGGGCTCGCCGCCGTCGAGTAGATGTGCTGGTGCTGGGGCTCCGGCCGGTGCGCGCTGATGGGAACGCTCACCGGTATCCTGACGGCCGGCGCCGAGGCCTTGACCGCGCACGCCGAGAGGGGGCTCGCCGCGGGACTGCGGTTCCACTGTCCGTTCGGCGAGAGAGGCTGAGGCTGGGGCAGGCGCGCGGTGGCCGCCGCCGTGGCCAGCGGAGACGGCCTGGATGGAACGAGCGGAGGCACGCTGGAGACGCTCGTGACGCTGGAGACGCCGGCGACGCTGGTGACGCTGGTGACGCTGGTGAGGCTCGCGACGCTGGCCGAGCACGGGGCGGAGCCGAGGTTTTGCGTCCTCGGCGATATCTGCCTCGTCGGCAGCATCTGACCGTGGGGCGAGACCGGCAGCCTCTGATACAGCGGCTGCGAGCCGAGCGGGCTGGTCTTGGGGCCGACCGGCGCGAGGTTCGCCGGCTCGGGCGCGATCGTCGGCGCCGGCGCGGCGGAGGGGCTCGGGACGCTCTGCTTGCGGTGAGGCGCGAGGGGTGGCGTCGGCGAGACCGAGAGCCTGGCCGCCCGCGCCGGAGGGGTCTCGGGCTCCGAGGCGCAGGCGCTCGGCTCGACGGCGTCCGCGCGAGGTGTCTTCGCGAGCTCCCGCGCCTGCTTCTGCTCCGCCAGCTTCCAGGAGTGCGCGATGACCGAGCTCGCCGGAGTCCGAGCCACGGACGTCTCCGGCGCGGGCTTCTCCTGGGCGGTCCCCGACGCGGCCACCGCGCCGCTCGGGGTCTTGAGCGGCGACTTGTAGAAGGAGGGCGCGTCCGGCGTCCTGGGTGGCTGAGCGACGTCCAAGTTCTCGTAATTCGGATCCTCCTCGGTGTCGGTGTCTATCTGCAGATCGTGCTCGCTCTGCGGCGTGTCGGGCTTCAGGTCGGTCTCCGTCTCGACGCTCGAGGCGTTCAGGCTCTCGACCGCCTGCTGCGTCTCCTCGACGTCCTCCGCCGGGGGCGTCTGCGCTCTCGGGCCGCTGCTGCTGTTCTCCTCGTCGGCCTCCTCGTCCTCCTCCTCGCCTTCGTACGAGTAGTCTTCGGGCTCACCGAAGGTCTCCTCGAGTAGCGCGGCAACCGCGTCCTCGGTCTCCTCCTGAGAAATAATGACTCGGGGCTTGTCCTCGGGCTGTTGCGGAGGCGTCGCGGGCTCGGGCACCTCCTGCTCGTCTCGGCTGTTGAGGGACTGCAGGCTCGTGTCCCGCTCGTCGGGCTCCGATATGCTCTTGACCGCGTTCTCGTGTATGCTCTCGTCGACGTCGATGCCGAAACCCGGAATGAGCGTGTCCTTCTTCTTCTCGGACTTGCTGGAGTCGAGGTCGGTCGGGGAGTCGGATTCGGGGCCGGAGGCCGTCAGGTTCGGTATAGGACTAGGCATGCTCGCCCTCGGCGAGGGCAGCGTCGGCGACATGGGCTTGGCCGCGATGAGCGGACTGCTGGCTCTCGGAGGCGTGTTATCCGAGCCGAGGTAGGGCAGACTGGCGGCCGCCGTCGCCGCGGTCGCCGCGGTCGCCGCGGTGGCCGTCGTCGCCGCGGTCGCCACCGTCGCCGGCGTCGCCGCCGTCGCTGCGGTCGCCGTCGTCGCCGGCTTATCGTGATGATGCTGATGGTGATTGTGGTGGTGATGGTGGTGACTGTCTTTGCGCGCCCGTTCCTCCTTGGACTTCTTTCGCTTCTTTTTCTTCTCCTTGAGCTTGTCGGTGGGAGCCGTGGCGCTGGGCGTCGAGGGCTCGATGCTGTCGTTGTCGTCGGTGAAGCGGAAGACGTCGTGCTCGCTGGGCTCGGTGCAGGTGGCCGCGGACTTCGGCGAGCTGGGCAAGCCCAGTAGTTTGGCCTCGATTTCCCGGCCGGCCTCGGCTAGGTCTACGCTGTTCTCGTCCTGGATCGGCTGATGCCTGCGCTTCTTCTCGGACTTGATGCGTACTCGCTCCTGATCCGGACTTGGCATACCTTCGCTGTCCGAGTTGTAGCCCGCCGCGTGGTTCTCTTGGGGCGAGCTTCCGAGCCTAAACATGCTGTTGCCAGCGGGCTCGTCGACGTCGTCCGACAGAGGACCGAAGATGTCCTCCATGCGCTGGTTGTCTCGCGCCTCCTGTCTGTTGAGCCTCTTTCTCCTCGCCTTAACCTTGTTCTCGGCGTTTCGCTCTCGGCGTTTCTCTTTTTTGCTCCTCGCCTTCTTTTCTTGTCGCATTAATTCCTCGCTTTCACTGAGCGTCAACGTACCCAGCGATATGCTAGCGTTCATCGCAGAGTTCGGAGAGTCTTCGTCCACGTGATTCGAATTGCTTGTCGAGCAAAGGTTCGATTTACTGCTCTTGTAATCAAATTTATCACAGGGTTCGAGTTTAACGCTTTCTTCGCTGGATATCGAATTCTTTTGGCGCTTCTGCTTCTTCTTGTGTGACTTTTTACGAGAGTCCCTCTCGTGGTTATTGGCAACGACTGGGTGATCTTCATGGTAGGACATCGATATCCTTTCGTCGTCCTCGGAGGTTCTTGGCTCGTCTTTGATGCGCACGTTGTTGACCATGACATTCGCATTGATCGTTGAGCATTCGCGAGGGTGATGCTTTTCCTCTGTGTCTGCGAAGCCGAGTTCCACGTCGCTCTCCAAAAAGCGTTCGGTCTTGATTTTATCGATTTTCTCATTGAAAGACTCGTCCTCTTCGCTGGTGTCGGAGTGTATTCGCGATCTCGAGCCTTTGCGGGACAACGATTTGGCTCTTGCAGAGTCTGATTCTGAAGTACCCTCATCTTCGGTCAGAGCTTTGCTACTGACCGAGTCTCCGTCCCACGAAGTACTCTGCTTCTTTTCCTCCCGCCTCGCTCTGCTCTGTTTTAACTGCGAAAATTTGTCCTTCAGCCTCACCTGTAATCATAAAAATAGAAAATAATTAATTTATTTTCATGGTTTATTGTTATTTTTAATGACAATTAATATGGAAAATAATTAATGCAATTTGGTGAATGCTTACCTGACGTTTTTCTTCTTCGAGTTTCTGCATGTTCTTGGTCGACCTTGCCTTGACTTTGTCGTACATACTGATGTAAGCAGGCTCATCGTCGACAATGTCAAAGATTGAATGTTTCTTTGGTTCATCACTATCGGTGTCCGTGGCTGAGGGTCGTCGCATTATCTGCATTTCATGCGTCGAGAGTGCGCCCTCGTCTAGGTCGCTGTGTAGATTCAAACTAACACGATGTTGATGGTGATGCTGCTGCTGATGCTGCTGCATTTGTTGTTGATGATGATGTTGATCTTGATGCAGATGTTGCGATTGTTGCTGATGATGCTGCTGTGGCTGTAGTTCTTGTTGTTGTTGTTGTTGTGGTTGTGGTTGTTGTAGTTGTGGTTGTTGCTGTTGCTGCTGCTGTTGTTGCTGCTGTGGCTGTAGATCTTGTTGTTGTTGTTGTTGTTGTTGTTGCTGTTGTTGTTGTTGTTGTTGTTGTTGTTGATGTTGATGTTGTTGTAGTAGCTGTTGTTGCTGTTGCTGCTGGTGTTGCTGTTGTTGTTGTTGATGGTGGTGACGCTGCAGGTGTAATTCCATTTGTTGCACCTCTCTCGAAATATGCGAGACGGTAGAGGTTTGGTCGTTCGTGGGGCTTGAGTCATTTCTCTTGGCCAATTCGAGCCTCGACAAAAAGTCCTTTTCGGGCTCGTGAATAGATACTCGAGGACTTCGCTCTCGTGACTCTTTGTCCAATGACCTCTCGGACCGACTCTTTTTACTTCGCTGTTTGTCCTTGCTGCTGGGATCTCGATTGTTCTCTTTGCCTTCTCTGCTCGATTCTCGGGGCAATTCGGGATGAGACTGCGAATCCCTACTGTCCCTGCTGTCCCTGCTGTCTCTGCTGTCTCTGCTATCCCTGCTATCCCTGCTGTCCCTGCTGTCTCTGCTGTCTTGGGTCGAGATCGAGTCCTTGCTTTCGCGGCTGTCCCTACTGTC
The DNA here is from genome assembly GCA_949152435.1 of Gastracanthus pulcherrimus. NCBI lineage: Eukaryota > Metazoa > Arthropoda > Insecta > Hymenoptera > Pteromalidae > Gastracanthus > Gastracanthus pulcherrimus. Next base: position 184,670,852 of record OX424574.1, read on the forward strand.
GCGATTCGATCTGTGGATTTCGCTGCGATGCTTGCGATCCTCGGAGCGCCGGTTCTGCTTGGACTTGTCCTTGCTGTCTCTGCGATGCTCGGAGGAGATTTTAATGCGCTTTGCCTCCTTGATGTCCTCGTCGGCCGGGGTATCCTGAGAGGAACAGCGTCGCTTGTTGGAGATGGAAGCTGGAATCGCCGCAGGCTGCACGTTCGTTGGCTGCAGATGATTTTCCGTTGGCACTCGCCTGCTTTCTTCGCGCTCTCTCCTTTCCTTTTCTTTGTCTTTATCTTTGTCTTTCTCTTTATCTTTATCCCTATCCTTCTCCTTTTCTTTTTCCTTCTCCTTCTCCTTCTCCCTTTCTTTATCTCTTTCCTCGCGCTCTTTTCGCTTATCCCGGTCGGCCTTTTCCTTCTCTCGCCTTTCGAGCTCTTCGCGTTCTCTCCTCCTGTCTCGCTCGTGTTTCTCCTTCTCGACTCGCTCCTTTTCTTCCTTATCCCGCCTCTCCTTTTCTTGCCGGTCGCGTTCCTCTTTGTCCTTTCTTCGTTCTCTCTCCAGCCTCTCTCTTTCGTCCCTCTCTCGCTTCCTCTCGCGCTCGATGCGTTCCTTCTCTTCCCGGCGCTTTTCCCGCTCCAGCCTCTCGCGCTCTTCCTTCTCGCGTTTCTCGTCCTTTTCGCGCTTCTCCTGCTCCTCGCGCTCCTTGCGCAGCCTTTCCTTCTCCAGGCGCTCCTTCTCGGCGCGTTCCCGCTCCTTGCGCTCGCGGTCCTCGCGCTCCCGCCTCTCCCGCTCCTGTCTCTCCTTCTCGAGTCGCTCCTTTTCCCGCTTCTCCTTCTCTCGCTGCTCGCGCTGCTCGCGCTGCTCGCGCTGCTCGCGCTGCTCGAGCTCCTCGCGCTCCTTTCGCTCTCGCTCCTCGCGGTCCTTGCGCTCCTTCTCCTGGCGCTCCTTCTCCAGCCTCTCCCGCTCCCGGCGCTCCTCGTCCTTCTCGCGCCTCTCGCGTTCCTCGCGCTCCTTGCGCTCCTGACGCTCCCTGTCCTCGCGCTCTCTCCTCTCCTTGTCCTCTCGGTCCTTCTTCTCGTGCCTGCTGTCCTTGGCCGAGGGGCCCTCGAGGTCGGTGGCTTCGCCGGCGCTCGGCGCGGACGTTCGCTCGTCCCGCTCCTCGCGCTCCCTGCGGCTGCTCTTCTCCGAGTCGTCCTCCTTCCGCGACCTCCGCGACGAGCTGGCCGAGGACGAGGAGGAGGGGGACTCTTTCGTCTTGCCGTGCCTCGAGTCTCTGCTGTCTCTCGAGTCGCGGCCCTCCCTGCTGCTGGACTCCTTCTTGAGCCTGGCCCGCGGGCCTTCCGAGGAAGACGATATCGCCGAGGAACATGAGGTAGACGTGGCTGTGGACGCTTGCGGCGCGCTGGCCGCGGGGCTCGGGGCCGTCGAGGTGCTCGCCAGGCCGCTCGCCGGGCCGCCGGCGCCGGAGGAGCCGGGCGTGGGGCTGGGGAGGCCGCGGCCCGCGGAGACGCCGAGCGGCAGCGAGACGGCCGGCGGCTCCGGGCCGACCGCCTTGACGCCGGCGCCCGGGGCGAGGGGCGTCGCGGGGCTCGCCTTGCCGGCGAGGGCCGAGACCGGCGGATGACTAGGAAAGGGGTACTGCAGGCACAGCAGGCACACCTTGCTGGCGCAGCCGGAGCCGGAGCCCGCGGCGGCGGCCGCGGCCGCGACCGGGCCCACGCCCACGACGCCGGTGAACTCCTTGGGCTCGTACTTCTCGTTGAAGTTCTCGAGGCGCTTCGAGTCCTCGTCGAAGACGCTGCGCTTCGCCAGCACGGACTTGACGATGTCCGAGGGCTGGACCTCGTGCAGGTCGAGGTCGAGGAGCTTGTGTCGGAAGCGGAAGCGCTCGGAGGCCTGGGCGTCGAGCTTGGCGAGGGCGTCGCCGCCGGCGGCGCTCAGGGCCCTGGAGCCCGACCACTTCTCGTACTTCTCGTCGAGCGAGCGGATGCGCTCCTCCAGGCTGGGCGACTGCGGCGCCGTCTCGCTGTCCGAGCTCGTCGGGCTCGGGCTGGCGTGCCTCGGGGGCGGCGAGGCCGGCGGCTGGACGGCGCTCCGCGGACTGGGCGCCGCCGGCTGCAGCCTCTCCGCGCACGGCGGCGAGCCGATCTTCGCGAGGCTGGCCACGGCCTGGCTCGCCGCGCTCCTGGATCCGCACGCGCCGCTGCCGCCCGGGTTGCCGCCGCCGGTGCCGCCGCCGCCGCCGCCGCCGCCGCCGCCGCCGCCGCCGCCGCCGCCGGCGTTGTTGTTGCCGTTGTTGTTGCTCAGCATCTGAGTGGCGAACCTGGGCAGGGGAAGGGAGAGCGGCCCGTCCTGGCTGCGCTCGCGAAACCTTCGAGGCTCGCTCGGCATGATGTTCTCGGGCCGCTCGTCGACCAGCGGCGTGCCGGGCCGGGATCCTTCGTGGTGCTCGTGATGCCTGCTGGAAACAGATTATCGGATTAGAGGAGCCGGCTGGCTTGGGCGGGATCGGGGCTGGGGGGTGGCACTGACCTGCTGGTGGTGTCGCGGCGTCGCTTGCAGGGCAGCGAGCCCCGGCCCTCGCAGCTGGAGCGCCTGGAGCCGTGGTGCAGCATGAGCTTGCTGTCGCTGACCCTGCGCACCTCCATGCCCTTGCGGCCGGAGTGCGAGGTGACGAGGAGCGAGGCGATCTCGGGCTCGTCGTCCTCGCCGGCCAGGAGGATGGGGCCCTGGTCGAGGAGCTTGGGCCGCTTCTTGGGCGCGAAGCAGCCGATCTCGTCGCCGCTGCTGTGGCACTCCTCGAGCTGCTCCAGCAGGTGGACGCGCTCCTTCTGCAGGTGGCGGATGTCGGGCGGCGGGAGCAGGGGCCCGGGGAGCGGCGGCCCGTCGCCGCCGACCGCCCCGGCGACGCCGAGCGAGAGGCCGTGCCGGCGGGAGGAGCCGGGGCAGGCGAGGAGCCCGGGCAGCTCGTCGTCGGCCAGCAGCTTGGGCTCGGGGCCCAGGCCGCCGCCGCCGCCGCCGCCGGGCTCGTAGTCGTCGTGGCTGGCGGCGCTGCCCTGGCTGAACTCGTCGTAGCTGCGGAAGCGCCGGCTGAGCTGGGGCTCCGGGTAGTCGGGCTCGTAGTAGGGGTCCGCCTGGTACGAGCGCCGGCTGCCGCGCGACATGGCCGAGGGGTGGCCGGGGCTCGCGCCCGGGGTGCTGCCGCCGCCCGGGGTCCGGCTGTAGCTCGAGGTCCTGGCGCGCGGCGGCGTCTCATAGCGGCCGAAGCGGCCGCTGGAGTTGCCCACCGTCACAGACGACTCGAAGCTCCTCTCGCGCTCCCGCTCCCGCTCCCTCTCCCGCTCTCGCTCCCGCTCCCGCTCCCGCTCCCTCTCGCGCTCCCTCTCGCGCTCCCGCTCTCGTTCACGCTCCCGCTCGCGCTCCCTCTCGCGCTCCCTCTCTCTCCTGGAAAACAAACAAAATTACAACATTAGTACTATATTTTATTTATGTATTTCCTGTATAAAACATTTTTTATACATTTTTTAATTGACAACATCTTATTTTCACAAAAGAAACCTATATACTTTTATAGATAGCTTAATAATAAACGATATGACCAAATTGAACGCTTCTAGGGGACGAGGAAGGGGTCAAGCATATCGTGACCAAATATGACAGGGGGGCGAAGGGATCTAGTATTACATTACGTCACGCTTTACGTATGGAAAAATAATGTTTATACATAGAAACAATGTCACAAAGTAATGTTTTAAATTTCAAAATAATACTTTCTTATTGATGAAATTCGAAAATAATGGGTTCAAAATCAAGTATTTATTCATTCCATTTAATAGTAAGTCATCGTTTTGGTCATTTGAATTGAATCAACAATTTTCGACGCCGACTTCAGAAAAGTTGTAAATGAAATATCGTTAATAAATATATTTCATAGTAGTCCCATCATTATCTCAATTTTATTAATGAAAAAAATTAAATTTTAAAAACTCATGAAAAAATCCGAATTGTCTTAAGTATTCTATTAATTTGACATATAAAAAATAAATTGTCTTAACCAACCCTACATACTACACTATCATTCAGATCGTTGAAATTTCTGAAAATAAAAAAATGATATTTGAACATTAAAATTCCCGGTAATAATATGAGCTATAACAATGCAATATTTTAGCATTCAATTCAAACCTCTAGCTTCGAACATTACGCTAATAATTTTAATCAAACAGAATATAATGTTATGTAAAAACTCTTATGCGCTATTAAGGGGAGCACTCTATGTAAATGCTTAATAAAGATAATTTGTCATGATTTTATTGTACAAACACTATGTATAACAAAGATCTAAGACGTTTTATGTGTATAAATACATACTTGAAGAAATGAAAAAAATTGTTTGATAAGGCATTTGCAAAGGCTTTGGCTTCGAAGGTGTAAATTTCCGAGACGCCTAACATTCGCTGTTAAGCGTTTGAAATTAGAAAACCAAAAATGTTTTGTTATTTTCTGATAATACGCAGCAACTGTACCTGATTTTATTAAAAAAAGTATAAAATTTGTCAAAAAATGGAACTTTGAAAAAAAAGTTACAATTTTTATGAAAAAATAAAATCGCTGTAATTGTGCAATAAAAGTTACAAAACTTCTAAATCTTGGTAATTTTATAGGTACAGTCGATGAAGTATATAAAATTGTATATGTGTAAATATTTTATTTAAAAACTGCTTTAGCCGAATGCGTTCTCAAAGAGAGGACCTGAAAAATGAGGTTTTGAGTTTAAGAATTTTATATTGGAAATTCACTTTAAACAAAATAATGCTAAAAGTAATTCATTAGATGGAACCGTTTAAGTATTGCCAATCTTAGAAAATCTTAAAATTAGAAATAATTTTTAACATGTCTGCACGCGGGAAATTCATTGAATCTTAAAAGACATATATGTACATCGAATAAAAATTGCGATTTTTACAAATTGTTTTAAATTAATATTTTTATTTTGCTTTCACTGTATAAATTTAAGATGAATGTTAGTTATAACAAATTACAAGGAAATTACGTCTTCTTTTTGAAAACATACATATGTTTCACAAGTTGAACTTATAAAAGTAAAAAGAGGAATTTTTGCGTTTTTTAGTAATTTTTTTAATATTAATATTTCATTTTTTATTCTCTAAAACAGCATTAAGATAAATCATAATATATATATATATATATATATATAATTAAACAGAAATTACGTCTATTTTATGAAAAAGTTCATATTTTTAAAATGTTTGACGTACAATGAGACACAACTCTTTTCCTTATTTTTATAAAATTTATGTTTTATGTTTGTTTCACAAAAATAACATGAAAATAAATGTTTGATACATCAATTTAAAGACAATTACATGAACTGTATGAAAATGTACATATTTGTAATACATTTAGCGTCGAAAATAAAAAAAACCTTTTTTCCCATTATTACACATTTTATAAAATTAATATTTTTAATAAAAAATGCACTTTTTATTATCCCATCAGCTCCAAAATTTAATCAGTACTAAGTTGAGATATACTCTACATGTCTACAAAATTGCAGCTCATAACATGTTTCCTTTGAAGAGTTATTGTTCAACAAATTTTTTGTCATATACATACATACATACATACATACATACATACATACATACAGACAGATATTGTTTAAAAACATGTTTTTCTGACTCTGTAATCTTTAAAATATAAAAGTTCATCAAAATCTCTGGTAAAAAAGTTTTCATCGTCACAAAGCTTTCTCTTGGAGAAAGCAAAACATGCACACTATTCTTCACTACTGATTAGGTGTTTTATCATAATTGAAACGCTTATTGGCTTGTAAACACGCGTTAATTTTTTTATATACCAGATAAAAGCTCATTTGTTGTTATTTATTTGTATTAAATTTTGTTCGTAAATAGAATGGTTGTATCGAATCAATGCTGTATAGTTACTTCACACATAATACTTTATGACAATGAAATAATTTTTTCTATATTTCCCCGATTCAGAATTTCTATACCTTAAGTTTTATTACGACAGTGTATCATTGATACGAAAGTGGAAGAATTGCAATTTGTTTGAGTAAAAGTGTAACAGCGTTACTAAATTTGAACTGAAAATCGGAAATTTATGTAATTTGGAGGCTCACATACATAAAACTATATAAGCTAACAGGCATTGAGGCTAAAAGTTGCGAAGTGCAGCCTCGTCTTAGGATGACGAATATAGCTGAACCGACGGGGGCAAAGAGTTAGCGAGGTCGCGGGTCATAGCGAGATTCTTCAAGCACCCGCAATTTATCCTCATATGAAGCTTTTAGCCAACCCTCTCATTACAGAAACTCTCTCGCTCATTTCTTATTTATTTCCCCATGTCATGTCCTCATCTTCTCTCGTTATTTAAGAAAAAAACAATATTTTTTTAGAATTAATGACATGTTTTTAAATGAAGTTAAGAAAGTGCATTTCTACTAACGGATAGAAGCTATCTTTATAGTAAATTACGCTGTATTAGAAAAGATTACGTATTTGTAAAGATTATCTATGTGTATAATTGTGAGATACTCATGGTATGTACTGCAGAAAGTATCAATTTTGTTTTAAATGCTCGAATGCTTCAGCAAAACATTTGAATTTAAAAATGTGCAAGAAATGTAATCCATTAAGATCGCTTGCTATTTCGACGACCTAGCTAAATTTGTATACAAAAAATGTCTGAGACTCTTAAAGTTTGTTAACGAAGACTCGAAACAAGCAGTATACTATGTTAATTTTAATGAATTTTTTCCTCGCTAAAAGCGTAATACGTGTCATGTAGCCCTAGCCTGCATAAAATAATTGATACAAAAACCGTCTTCCTTCCTCGCGGCGCAGCCAGGCAGATAGAAAGCTTAATGAACTCTCGGGTTGCATCCCCTTTGACAAAGTAAAAGAAGTAGAGTGAGGAGACGAAGGAGGCAGCGGACGAGGCGGTGGACAGCACGCAGACGTGGACAGGACAAGTAGCTCCAGCAGCTGCAGCACGAGGAACGAGGACAGCGGTGGAGACGAAGGCGCGTCCGTCCGCGTTTCCTCGACTCGTGGCACATATATACGTGTATTATGTACGTGAGTTATTAGCGCTCTCTCTCTCTCTCTCTCTCTCTCTCTCTCGCGACGGTGCACGAGTGGGTGTGCGTGCGACGCGTCGCAGAATCCCCCTGGCCACTCCCTTTATCGGTGGCGGCGCGACCACTCTCGCGCGCTGCTTTTCTCTCCCTCCGCGCGCGTGGATCGCGGTGAGTGCGTGCGAGCAAGCCAACCCTCCCCCTGCACATCGAGACACAGACGCGAGCACCGCACGCATCGTCCTCCCGCTCTCGTCAACAATGCTCTCGCGTGCGCCCTCAAAGTGCAGTGCGAGGGGGGCCAACGTCGCACACGTGCTGCTGCTGCAGCTATCGAGCTTTTCTCTCTCGAGTGCAGGCTTGTGCGAGTCGCGCGACGAGAGCTTTTTTTCGGCGTCGGGTATATTCACTCTATGTGGGGCTCTCTCTCGTTGAGGGGACGGCATTTCCCTGGAGAGTGCAAAAAAAAGCTACTTCCCGCGGCAAATTGCATTTCTTCCTCGCGGCAATCACCCTAGTTGAAGCTTGCAGGCCTGCAGACAAGCAAGAGGCTTTTGTTGACGCGAATGCAACGAAATAATTTTGTTAACTTGCTTTACCGACGATTTACTTGACGACGATGTTTATTGTATACATATCATGCTTAGGGTTTTCACTGAGACTTGTCTCATCATTGAGTCGTCTAGCTTTTAGTAGCTCTAAGCAATTGTAAAAAATATGAGTTCAGTGAGCAGCCGATAAATTCAGCTAATCAATAATTCGTCACGAGAAATGTTTTGAACAATGAGCGTTTCAATTTGCAATTTTGTACTCATAATACCTTGTAAAAAATATTTGATTTATGTGTTAATAATGTAGTTATAGATATTTCTATAGCTGCGCTCGGGTGATAAATTGTCTCGTCTCGCTCCGCTCGGATAATAAAGTTGGCTCGGCATCTTTTTTCTTCAATTTCCGAAAATAACCATGTTTCTCGCACGGTTTGTTAAAAAATAGTATACGCAACACGTGCGCGAGGCGATTTACTCGCTGCTCTCGGGCGACAAACTCGACTCGTGAGTGAATCACCTGTTTCGCGCACTAGTTGCGTAATGTACTAAATTGTAACAATTTGTTAGTTTTACAACTCAATGTAAACTTTAATTTATACATATTGGCTCAAGGGATCGATAGGTTTAATGTTTTATATTCAAATTTTTCGCATGATAGAATCACCGAAACACTTTTATTTCATATAATTTGAATCCTCGTTACATGGAAGAACCATATTCATTAAAAAAATTAAACCGTACTTAAAGCATGAAAGAAATAAAAATGGCACAATCCAGGTTAATTAATCTTAGTTAACTAATTTATTTCCACCTAGAGCCTGGTGATATCTTCTTGAAGAGCAACACCTGCTTTTGACAAAAAGACACTAATAAGTAGAGTGTCATACCTTTGGGAAGGCACCTTATAGTTTATGCCAATGGACCCTTGTATTCGAGATATGACTATTTTACTTCAAATCCACGTAAGTTTGGTGAAAAAAGGCAACTCTTCTTGTAATAATAACTATGTACTATGTATTAACACTAGAAGAAATTACTCAAATGATAAAAGAAGTAAATGGCAAAAGCTTTAATTTAAGTTTTGTTTCGTATAAAAATATTAATCTGGCCAATTATCTATGGCTTAAAAATTATCAATAACATTTTTCGTCACGATCTTCAATTATTCATAATTTTGGACCACATTAATATTTTTAAATGATACAAGCTTCAAATAAAGCTCGCTCCACCTATTGATACACACTACAGGTCCTAGGCTTAATTTCTGAGTACCGGAAAACATCTCCCAAAACATCATCAAAATCCGTTTCTCAAAGATATAACATTCTCCTTGTAAGCATGCGTTTTCAGAGTATCTAATTGATTTGCAGCGTTCCTTCTAGGGCACATACATTTTTTTCGGTTTTCTTAAATTTTCGTGTAATATAAACTCAAAATTCTGCAAAATAAATACATCTATCAGGTCGAAGTGAACCATTTCCGATCTGGTAATGTAGGTCTAAATTATTCTTGACCGCATAAAAGTCGAGACAACTAAAATATTGTAAAAAACTTGTATTGCACAAAAGCATCTAAAAAAGACTGAAACAAATTTCTTAATACTTTTTAGAGGTCATACTCAACGATTTCTAGGCTTGGACATTAGAGGGTTAATATTGTATTACACAATTTCAAATTCTATTAATCATAGCTCTAACTTAAAACTGTTAAATTTCAATTATATATATTACACTTATTTTGAGAAATATTATATTATGAAGGTAATCTTAGAGTTTCTAATCAATTGGATAATAACTGCTCTCAAAACACGTGGTAAGTGCATTTTCTTGTTTTTCCATCCAACGCCTCATTTGCCTTCAAACATTTTTAAATTACTCAGGCAATTATATTAAGCCTAAAAACGACTTGACGACTTTGCACACTTGTTTGATAAAATAGTACAGCTAGACCTCGCGCACTTTTAACTTGCGTACTGTTACCCTCTGTGCACTGTTACAATATAATACCATGTCCAGGAATGTAACAACCTCACCGGGCCTCTTAAAAAATTTTTCTTTATTTAACACTATACATTGAATAAAGCTTGTTTTCATTGTAGAATATGAAAATTTTTATTATTTATGTTACTGAATTGAGGAAAGTTATTGAAGTTTTACTGTTGTAGGTATATGATTTGCAAATTTAGTATGATAAACCTACCCTGGTAGAAAATTATCTAGTTTTATCGAGGCCCTCTATTATACCCATGGCAAACTAGATCTCGTACATAGTACTAGATTAATTTTCCACCAGGGTACATACAATTTTTATTTATACAATAATAATTTTATATGTTAAGATCAATATTGTAAAGTCTGTGATTTCTCTAATTTATATAATTTAGATTTACAGAATTGTTAATTATGAAAGAACCTAATATTGTAATAAAAAGCGTAAGTTAATTTTTTCTAATGTTGCATAGATTTTGTAATTTATTTGGTATACCTAACCTCAAAATATAATCTATTTTTATTAAAAGTATTCAAAATTCGTCAAATATCATTGTTATTTATTAATTTTATGAAGATTTGAATTATTAAATCTAATTTTCTAAGAACCTTTAAGCTTTAACCCTACATTTTTGTAATTTTGTTATATGTACGGATCTGGTCTTTCAATCTGATTTGCTGACGCGGCAGTAACAGTGCCCAAGTGCATCGGTCCCCACTTGTAACAGTGCGCGAGGTCTGAGTCGTGCGCGTAGGTGATTCTCGCACTCGTGTTTTTGTCACCCCGAGCTTCGCTCGGGTGACAACTCCGCTTGTGCGGGAATCACCTTTTCTTTACGCACTTGTTGCGTAATATACTATTCTAAGTGTTAAAAAGCTGAAAAGTAGCAGTTTTAAGTTTTAAATTCAGGGAAAGCATGTTCGTACTAGTGTAAGAATAATGAGAAATAATTAAACCTCAAAATTCGTTATTCCTGATTGTTAAACTGTTCGTGCCTTAACTGCTTTATAAAATCATTACGTGATATATTTTTAAATTATGTACATTAAATTTAGTTCATTCCAACATCATGGTTCCAATATAAATGTTAATAATCTTAATGTAGATGTTAATGTAAAGTACTTAAACAATTTTAAATTTTAACAAAATTCACTTTGAATTGGTCGCCATTTTGATACCGTCATGTCAAGTAAAAAAGCTCATAGCTATAAGCATAAGCACTGAGACAAGTAAAGTAGTAAAAATAACAATTCTTGATAGTAAGCAAGCCTTTAGTAATTCTAACTATTTTTATTTTTTCTTTTACTACATTTTGCTTTATGCTACAAAATGAAAAGAGTCAGGGGCTCTACTAAATAAATTAGTTCATCTGCCATATGTTACATCTGACTAGTTGCATAGTCGTTCGCGTTTTGTTTGCAGGGCTGCTGCTTTCGAATGAAAGGTTATAATTCTAAAACTTTGATGAACCAGATTGAAAGCGTAATTATCAATAAATGCACTTTCAACGTATTTTGAAAGCTGGGCAGATGACATAAAATAAATATACTCGAATGTTTTGACTATTGTCAGCGCTAAATTGAGTATCTGTTTAGCATGACACATGTGACAAACATACACAATCGGGCGAGAAGGTCAACTTTATACTTAGTCAATGCTACTATATTTTAGTGACAACCCATACTAAACAAAATGGTCAGCTTAACAAAAAAGTTTAGATGTATCAAATTTCCACTAAAAGCTTAGTTAAAACTTAGTTGGTTTTAAATAGTTTCTACGATGATAGAAGTACGTTTTTATCCAGAAACATGCAAGAGAAACAAGAAAATGACCTCATAAATTGACCGATTTTATAATATTTTTGTAAAAAATTGTGTAAACTGTAACTTTTTGCAACTTTCTTCCATTCGAAAAAGTAACCTTGAAAATCTTTTTATCCATACATTTCGCATAGAATATATATGGGCAAATCCGTCGATCTTGTAACCTTTAGATTATGAACTGTAAGACTGTTGATCATTTTAATATTATTTATTAATATACCCGAAGTTATAATCTTCATTTTATTTCTACACATCATTAGCAATATGTTAGCACAGTATAGACTTTATAATTCGACTTTATCTAATGATTCAAGTCGAACGAAGATAAAAATATGCTCAATTGTTATGTCAGAAGAGTAGAATTTTATTTTAATTCATTTTATTTAAATTTATACACTGGACGAGCCCTTTTACATTTTTGTTGCATTCATATTTTTAAGGCTGCCATCCCCTCAACATATCGGGATCATACTCAATCTTCATCAGCGATTAGTCCGAAATGACAAGTTGAAAACTTGTCACCGAAAAAGTCGACCCAACGGGGAGTCGAACCCGCGCCCTCGGTCACAACGCGTTTCAGCCGTCTAAGTGTTGTACGCTTTAGCTGCTAGAGCCACGGAGATTTGTATAATTTTTTTATTCTTACTAACAAAACAGGAATGTTGTTTAACTCATCATGTGATCTAATTGCTTAAGTAAATTAAACCTAAACTACATCTATGAGTTGAACCCCATCTATGTGCCTCGTTTTTAAAAAAGTTATGGCACTTAAAATATGTGTCCCAGAATTTAAAAAATCTCATAATTAAATCAAAGTTATTAATTTAGTAGTTACACCGAGTTGTAAATCATCGATTTGAAATTCAATTATGTTGTTCACTAAAAAACAAAGAAAGTGATCCGTGTCGCATTTACGTGCACCTTGATATACTAAAATTAGAACGTGTAATACACAATTGAGGGTCCGGATCGGATAACTCGCCGAGCGTTTGAACACGAATAAAAATATTGTTCGAGTAGTAGAACAGAGGTATAAATAAAACAAATTTTTTAATATAGAAATGTTCGTATAGATGAGCTCTACCTATGAGAATGTACTTTTTATTTTTTATTTGTATAGATTTTTGGTAACACATTAGTTCCTTTTACCCGTTCTTAACGCTCGGGGTGTTATCCGATCCGGGCCTTCTATTATTAAAAAACCCTGGTAGAAATTTTAGCAGTGAAACTGCTCATCAGACTAGTCACTAGCCAGTACCCACTGCCCAGTTCAAAACATGATGACTGCTTAAGCGCTGGCTAATCACTGCTAAGATTCCGAATTATGCGAAACGTAAACAAAAAAGATTAACCTCGAAAAAGACATACATACGTATATACTATTTTGCGAGTTGTCTTTATATGTTTTCATTTAATAAGGATAAAAACGTGTAAAGGTGGATTTTAAACAATGCATCAACAAGAATTGGAAGTAAATAAAAATATATTTGATGCATCGAGTTACATAACCTACAAATATTTGTACTATGGAATACTTCTTTTTGTGAGGTTTAAAATATAAAAGTCAGATCAATACATATAATATATGGTAATATAAGCCATTTCATTGGTTTCATGGGTTTGTTTAATTAATTATAAGTCAATTTATAGTTGTTTACTCTTTTTTATTTCGCTCGGCAGTCCTTCAGCAGTGACGCTAGTAAAAAATCTGACGAAATTCGTATGTCAACTGGCGAGTCACTGCTGAACTCACTGGCCAGTTCATTTTTAACTGGGTATGGACTTGCGAGCCACTGCTGAACGATTCTACCAGGGAAGTGATTCATTGAAAAAATTCAACTTTTACCATGGCACTTCTATAATTTTATCTAAAATTATTTGGTTTTACGTGTAATTATATCTTAATATCCTACATAAATATAAAAACTAAGCGGCGTTTGCGTGATTTATAAAATTTAAATATTTTGCTCGTTTAAAAATGTTTTATCGCGCAAAAATAGCAATTTAGTAGGCCTTATAGTAGGCCAATTTAGTAGGCATCTAGTAACCTGTATATGGAAACACAATGCTACTCTTATGGGCAAAAAATGCCGTTTCGTAAAAATAAAGCAAGCGCATCAATTCTTTTCATAAATGACTTTAAAAGTGTGCCCAAAAATTACTAATTATGTGCCTTCAATTTTCATTTCAAAATTTTTTTATGCAGAAAGTTAAAAGTTCGACGAGTTTGCTCATATGGTATCTCGTTTACGTAAATAAATAAAAAGCCAAAGCCAACATAAAAATTCAACATATTTCAGAGTTAAGGTTAAATATTAACCTAGATTGTACCATTTTTGGATAAAAAAAGTTTCATAATGTTCTTTTACACGTAAAAAAAGTATTGTGCGTGTGCTTTAGTGGGCACTATTATTCATTTTATCGATTTTCAGATTACAAAATTTATAAAAAGATAAATGAAAACATTATTTGCGATGTTTTATACAAATCATCGCGTAAAAATAAGATTTATGAACAACGTAGAAACTTCTTTACTTTAAAGTCAAATAACTTCTTCGAATTGTATGTAAATTTCGACTTTTAATTTCTTATTAATGAGAATGTACACGGAAACAATTTTCCGGCTGTTTCTACAGGAAAGCACGTATATACTTCCGGCCGAGTCGTGTTAATTCTCCAAACAGTGTCACTTGTATCGCTCCAATGCGCGATTTTGGATAATCTAGAAACGCGACTTGGAGGCTTGCGTCTGTTTACCATACGTCCGGTCCGAGTATCCTCACTTATCGACAATTTTTTCAATAACATACAACTTTAAAATAGTTGAAAAATTATTTACTTGTTTGCTTTCATATATTTAATTTAAGTTAATTTTGTTGTTAGTTTTCTTCGCTTTCCAATAAATTCAAACAAATGTGCGTGCGTGATGAAAAAAGGTCAAGTTGTTCGGGCGTGAGCAGACTACAAGCTGAGCCTGTAAGATTCGCAGGAATCATGCATGTAGTGTATCTAAATTACTGTCATGTAAATACTACGGGATAGTTTTTTCCGTGTATGCTTTAAATTTCCTTGGGCAAAACTATATGGAAAGCCGGGGAAAAACTAGCTATAAACTCCATTTCATATTGTACATGCTCGTGTCGTCTACTGTGAGTTGATAATAATGAAATGTCATTAAAATTGATAAAAGATTATTATTAAAATTTATTGAAGTTATTTTTGCTTATTCTCGATATTTGATTATGTTTTGAAGAACAAACGGGGGTACACCGTACGTCTCGTAGTTTTGACTAATGCCAAAAACCTTTTTATAATTGTTCTGATCAAAGATCAACTACCACTTGCATATATGTTAGATGAGGTTAGCTTTACTATACTTATACAATAACAACAGCAAACGCACAGTAATGTGAGTCAGTTGCTGTGCCCTGAATCACTTACTGTGCTTTACGATATTTTTATTTAAATACTTATAAATCGTAAAGTACACTCGACGTGGAAAACATTTGGTCGAATGCGTTTAAATTCTTTTTAAATTCTCTAAGGAGATTAGCGAAAGCGGGTGTTCGATTCAATGAAATCCAATGTAATTACAGTATTTCAGATGCTTTCTACGTGTACATACCTCGATACAAAATTAAACTACTTCAAGACCGACTATTTCATTGGATTACTTTATGATATTATTTTTTGTTAACCTTTAGAGTACCGGTATTTGGGGTAAGGCAAAGTACCCAATACATGGACAATGCGAAAAATGGGACCTATACTTGGACATGGACAGAAAATAATTAGCGTACAAATTTGTCTATATTGTCTAGGGCACTAACTATCTAAAAATACACAAATTATTTCAAATCTGAGGATGAAATTATATGTTAACTTTCTTTTAAATATGTGGTCTGAGAGTGATGCGCTGGCGTCGATAGCTCATGCAAATTCAGTGGCTCCACGATAATTATTTTTTTTTTAAATTACGTGTCTAAGTTTACCTCCTACTTTTTTGGCAGGAGCCAGTGGTTGGGCACATGAAATACACAGAAAATAAAAAGATTCATTCAATAAAAACTCATTTTGAACTTAATGAACATGATATTGAATAACATCAACTCGAATGAATCTGCTCAAAAGTGATTTTTATTAATTTATAGCACTTGGTTGATGAAGTGAAATATTAACCCCAAAAAGTGAGGTTGCAGTGACCATCGTTATCAGATTTTATGATTTTTAAATTAATAATATTTACTAACAATATTAGTAAATCGATTCGTATGATCAAATGAATTGAAAATATGAGCTCATATTTATTATTATACAAAATCTTAACGAATAAAGCTATCTAATGTTTGTCCAGGTACTGGTGCTTTTGCGTGTCCAAGTACAATAGCCAGCTCGAAATAGCTGTCCAACTACTACAGTCGGAAACTGTTACTTTTAAATCATTATTTCTTAGAATTGAAAAAGTTTAAATTGTAATATTTTTTTCAATCGATAGCAAATTTTACGGGTTTTATGCTCGTGCTAAAAGTTTTCGAGTTTATGCCATTTGCCATTCAGAATTGATAGTTTTCTGAAAAGTTATCGAAAAAGGGTCCAGGTATTGGGTACTTTACCTTACGCGATTCCTCTAAGAAAATGCATAAATAAGGTATCTTATATCATGGATTGACCATGTGCGAAGTGTCGATCATGGGTCGAGCCACTATAGTGGCTTTCCGGAACTCTAAAGGTTAAGAACTTACGAGTGCTTTTTTACTATTTTTTTGGAATATAATAGTATGCGATGTGAATAAGTTAGCCAATAATTTGCAAGTATGATAAAGCAAGCTAATTCAGTTTTAAAAAAACATTTGAATTTTTCATATTTATCAGTCCGATTCTTATCGTAATTGAAACTAATATAAACTATATTCTTTGCTTTAAAAAGGAACATTTGATTCCGGTTAGCACCAAAAAAAGTTTTCTTTTATTGTAAAGTAGAAGAGTCGTTTGGAACGAGGATTAACGGGCACACACGCAGTATACGCAATTCCAAAAAATCTCAGTTTTATTATAAATTGCTTATCTTTCAATTCTATAACGATTATTAGTTTCAGATTTAGGCATAGATTTTTTACATTTGAATAACAAAGGTTATGTCGGGTTATGTTTAGTAATGTATCGTATTAATGCAACTATAGCTGTATTATGAATCTAAATTATTGATGATTCGATCATCAAATAGCTATTTGTAAACATTTTTCGTTTTAAAAGGTTATTTTCTACTTATTATTGCGGAAAAATGAGGTTTCCGTTAAAACCCGAAGCTGTGCCCGTTTAGCTTTGGCATAAGACTTCTCACTTAAAAATGAACGTTTGCTCTTTTCCTAAATCAAGTGCAATTGGTAGTTGAATAGTTAAAGAACATACTGCGTTGCAATAATTCGAAATTTTTGATAAGTTAATTTCCTTCGTTTCTATAAATTAAACGAGTTTTTTGTTTTCTTAATTTTTATTTTGTGTTTTTTTAACGTATAAATCGCCTTGGGGAGTCCGAATACACTAGTTTTAAAAAATGTAGTAATACTAGTTCTTATTAGGAATCTACTACAAAAATTAGCAATTTTCAGAAATTTAGACAAAAAGTATAATTTTCTTAGAGGATCTAAGAAAGTGTTAGTATTAATTAGAAAATCTAAAAAGTTACAGTTTCTATAAGAGGCCACTGAAAAGAAGTAGGTGCTTTTGAGAAATCTGAAATGTGCTAGTTTCGTAAGGAACGTCAATATGTGCGTGTGTGCGTCCACGTGTGTGTGTGTGTTAGTAGGTATGTGACACATCACCATTCGTTCAATATGCGGTATACCTTTCCTAAACGTTCACTGAAAAAAGTGAATCGCTTTCCCACCATTATAACCCTGAATACATTTTCGTTCGCTACCTTGACAATCGGTGTAGCTCCTAGAGCAATACCGACTGCTGAGACAGCTTTATAAATTATTTAGAAGTACATATATGAATAATTCGAGCAATTGTCGTTAACAATATGTTGTTGTTTAAATGTTTAAAATTTATTAGATTAGTTCATCAAACACAATGTAAAAGTTGTTATTTTTTAATAATTGTTTTGGTTACTTGAAACAACCATAACCATAACAAAATACCCCTTGGCAACGTGGTGTTTATCAGAATTTCACCGCTTTGAAATATGATTGTAGCTACACGATTTTTCTGTTCTTACATTAACTTCAACATTGTAACGCGCATTAATTTATTTGAAAAGAAAAATTCTTTCGGCAAATTGCTAGCTGTATCAGCTACAATATTATTCTATTCAACGAAGCATAACCTATGAACAATTAAGAGTTTTTACTAACTAACTATATACTGTATATTTAAATATAAAATGTACCTCATTATTCTATATTTATGATCTTTTTAAGATAACGTATTCAAAAATTATTTATGAATGAAGATGTAAAAACTTAATGATTCTTTCTTATATTTATATTTTCATATATTAAAAGATTCTTTGAATATAAAACCGATTATAGTCATACAGATCTATTAATATTGTAATTAAAATAAAAATATATTATAATCATCTCTCCTTTTCCAGCCTAGGTATATATTGTTCTCTTAACTGTAATAATATAGCTGTGATAGCTATACTCAGTCATTACTATGACATCCAAACTTTGTATTGGTTCCTCCGCGAGAATCTAGCCGCCTGAGCAATTCTCTTCTTACAGTGTTGCACAGATGTTTGCTACCATTACCCAGTATGCGCTTAAAGTTTCAGCAAAAAAGGTCGATTAAATTATTCTTTATAGCCATTATTCAAAAATTAAAATTTTTAAATTTCGGTTTTTCGAAAAATTTTTAATGTAGGAATGGTTTTTGGGAAGCATATCTTTTACACAATAGAGTACTCATAAAATCACTTTGGAACCGTAAACAATTTGATATGTGTCACTTTGTATTTGTCATACTTCGTAAGAAATCTTTTTTATATTTAAAAGTTAATCAAGAACGTTGTTGAATTAATTGGCCAGTATTACTCGTAATAAATTGATTAATATGATGCTAAACCCTCGTTTTACTGGAAAATACGGAGATCCTATGTATTTACTTAATTTTCAATTTTAAGGAAATATCTCTCTGGAATGTTGCTGTTATTCATTGGGTCAGCAACGTGACAGAGATATTTATTTGAAATTGAAAATGAAATAATCAAATAATATAGATTTACGTCTTTCTCAGTAGCGAAAAGTCTTCATTATGCACATAGAATACGATAATATGTTTATTAAAAATATCTATTTTTAAATTACAAAAAAAAACGTAAAAAAATATTGTATTTCGTGAATTGAAAGCAGCAACGGCGGAATATGTGTTTCGCCCAGCTCCCTTATTTATAATAATTTTAATTAAATTCTCTTTGATAACGCACAGTGTCAAAGCAGTTGGCAGAGTCTTTTTTATAACTGTTATATATCGAAAATACATGATGGAAATTCAATGAAAAAATTTGAGATGATCAGTACGATGAAGTACAATATTCAGTTAACCTTTTGAGACATTATATTTTTTTCTTGCCAAGAAAAAATCATTTTGTAAAAAATCGATTCTCTATGGTCCACAATAACGCGAATGAAACGTTCTTCGACCAGATCATAAAGACTTTAATTTTTCAAAATATTTGAGGTTGATTTTAAAAAAAAAATTTTGATTGCTTGTTTCTTGGGTATCGCATGGTAATTTTTGACCAAATAAAGCTCATTTTTTTCGTCTTTTGGTGAAAATTTGAAATCAAAAAGAATTTTTAAGATGCATTGATTCGTTTTTGTCGTATAACATATTTTCATTTTTATAATACCTTTGCAATAAATTAATTCATTCATTGTTCATAAACATGAACAAAATTAAAAATATTTTATCGCATATACTTTATTGAAATTCGTACGTAACTATCGTAAGAACTTAACGTAAGAACTTAATTAAATTTAAAACTGTATAGATTACTGTTATACGAATGGAGATTCCACTTAAGGCAAGATTTTGTTTTAATCATTTAATTAAAATATGTATTTAATAAATTCTTGTCTTAGGAAAATATAAAATAAATTGTCAATAAGGAAAAGAAAAAAAATTTTATTTGTAAAAATGGTATGCAGTACAAAAATAAATTTAATCAATAATTATTATATTGAAAACTTTATTATTATCAATTAAAAAATGTTACTTGATATGCAGAAGATTTTTAATTTTTTATACAATTTAAATATTTTTTCATAATCTATGCTATACTTTTGCATAAATTAAATGGTAATTTAAAAATTTTAACTTTTATAAGTATCTCGACATATTAAAAAATAGACTTGTCATTATTATTTTTAACAACAGAATTAAATAGAACAAATATATTCATAGTGAGACAATTAATAAGGTTTGAGGAAAGCTATAAGTGTCAAAGAACTGGCAGCAGTTTTTTCTTATATTCTTGATAATTTCAAAATGTTGATTTGCACAGCAATCTGTGTTTTCCATCATTCCTTTTATACTTTTTATATAACATAACTCTGATATAAAGAGTGCATAAAGTGCGGATGGCGAATTTTATTGAGGTTTTAAGAGGTGTTTTCTGGTAGGTACTTCAAAATGAACCCGATCAGCGGCTGTCCGGGCTAATGAGCCCAAAATACCGATTATTTTATGAAAAATGATAACTACTTCAGATAATAATAATGATAACTACTTAGAAAATTTTTACTCTAGAAAAATGATTCCACAGTAAATAAAATTAGGCAAATATATTTTTCGTTATTTTTACGTTATTTATGAGCTATTTACGTGGTTTGCGTTAGTTTACATTGGTCTACGTTATTTTACGTATAAGAATCGAGGTTTGCTTTATATCTTCTACTTTATACGTAATTTTGGCCTATTTTTAGGATTTTTGGTTATTTTTACGCTATGTATGAAATATGTAAGATATGTAAATCCTATTGAAGCTGCATGGAAAATTGAAAAATTGCCACTGGCAGGAAGATTTCATATAGTTATTCGTTTAGTGGTTCATACAGAAAATCAACAGTAAATTGTTATTCAAGAAAATAACCAAAAGAAAACTATGAAAAAAATACAGGTACCACACTAAGACGTATTGCGTGGTTAAAATTAAATCAAACGGATAAAGAATCTAGAAAAATTAAATATGCTGATATACCAAAATATTACGTTTTTGATACATTGAACAAAATTTGGATAAAACGAAAAGTTTTTTCAAAAGCTCTTGGAAGGTAGACCTAAAAATATTCAAAGATTTCACTTAAAATTAATTTTGAGTCGTGTAAACGGAGCAACTTCTTTTAAAGATTTGAAAACTTACGAAAATATAGAATATAAAACAATTAAAGATACAGCTATCGCAATGGAGTTGATAGAACATGATAGTCAAGTATCTTTTTGTCTTTTTAGGTTATAAATGATCTATACTTTCTTTTAAAAGATTTTTATTTATTTTTATAAATATAATAAAGTTTGGTAAATTTGTATTAACGTATTATAAAATAAAGCTACATTCTTCATTATTTTTCATCAATTGCTGTTTTCTCATTATTTAAGTTTTCAATCATCAAAATGTTGTTGGCGCATACCAAAATAATCAATCTTGATAAAACTTTTAGGATACGTTCTTTGAAGCATTCTCAACATTAATTAGCTGAAATAGTTTGTAAATATCCATAACAAAACTCATGTTATATGATTCTATTAACAAATTTGCACTGTTTTTAACCATTTTTAACCAACAAATATTCATTATTTTTAAAAAACACGTAGTTGAGTAAAAATTGGTAGTTTAGCTAACTTATTTTTATTTTACTTTCAAAAAGACTATCAAATTTTTTGGTTTATAAATGTCATTGCGGTGTGCACCAACAACTATTACCGTGCAGCCTAATTTTACTTAAAATAAACCTATTATTCTCAATAAGTTCAATATTATTTGAAAATTTTTTTAAAATGTGTGAATCAAACTTGCCATGTAAATTATTATTACTATTATTATTATTTTGTTAGCCTTAAAGCTACAGAAGTTTTATTTTTCACCGGAGAGCCCCCTTAATATAATGTTCATACGTGAATTCTTGCATCAAAAATTTATTATAAATATATTTTTAAATTTATAAGTATATTTTTATTTAATTTTTAGCTTAAACTTATATATCCTTTTGATCTGTTATTTCACCACTTGGTACTATCATTTTCGATAATTCAAACAATATTTTCAAACCGTTCTCGGTAGAAACTCCAGTAGAAATTGTAAAAGTGAAACTTTCGTCTTGAATCGTACACGTGGAGGTACACATCGTGCGTGGTTCACGCGCATGAATTTCGGACGGTACCTATATACGTGCAACAGGAGAGGCAACGGGTACGGTCTCCGGCGTATAGGTAAATATGACAGGAGGCCCGGGGCAGCACGAGAGATTTCAATATGTTCTATTGTATACGTTCAAAAAAACTTGTTTGAGATTTATAAATAAAGGGTCGTAGAATACGAATATGTATGTTTCATCAAAAACAACTTAACCCAGGTTAAGTTGTTTTTACACCCAACGCCTCATTTGTTTGATAAAAACAAATGCATAAAGCCAAGTAACGGGTGATGTACGTATTTCTTCAAGATAAATCATCAAAATCGCTTATTTTCAATAATTCGTGTACGTGTACTACTTAGTTTTACTGATATTTTCTTGCAAAAATAAACAATTGTTAAACAATACAACATGATTGACAAAATGTCTGTTAAATTAACAGTCGTTTGCCTGTCTTATTCACTGACAAAAAATGTTAACAGTTTACGCAAGTGTTTTGTTTACTATGTCGTACAATACAGCTTCCAACTATATTTAATTAAAACGCCCACTTGTCAGTCAAATATAAATTATAATTAATAAATAAGTAAAATACTCACCGCAAACATAAATAATTTTGAATATGGCTACAAACGATTTATGCTGTCTGCAGTAAATAGATTTTCTTCTTGTAGGCAACAAAAAACATTTGTAGCCATATTTAAAATTATTTATGCTTGCGGTAACGGTTTTTAAACTGTATAACAAAAATGCATTTATTTGACTTATTTATTAATTATAATTTATATTTGACTGGGTGTTTTAGTTAAATATAGTTGGAAGCTGTATTGTAGTACAATACAGGTAATATAATACTGGTAAACAAAATACGTGTGTAAATAGTTAACATTTTTTTGTGAGTAAGAAACACAGGCAAACGGGGTTAATTTAACAAACATTTTGTCAATCATGTTGTATTAGTTAACAATTGTTTATTATTACAAAGAAATAACAGTAAAACTAAGTAGTGCACGTACACTAATTATTGAAAATAAGCGATTTCGCTTTAACTTGAAGAAATAGGTTGGGGAGACCGGGGCTAATTTAGACAGTGAACCATGTTCTTAAAACTAAAAACAAACATAGTAAATGACTAAATAAGTAGCTGAAACTATTTAAATAGTTACAACCAATTACTTGATAAGTATACACAAATTGCAATATTACTATTTTTCATTAAATGGTAAAACATAGTCTCAAAACAAGAAGCGTCCAACTTAGCCCCAGTCTCCTCTATATCGCCCGTTACTTGGCTTTATTCGTTTGTCTTCATCAAGCTAATGATGCCTAAATTGTGGCTTTTCTATAACATTTAGTCAGTGCTCGGCGGTACTTAAAAAAATGATACTTAAGTACAAAATTTTTAAGTTATTGTACTTCAGTTCAGTACTTGAAAAAAATTCGTAAGTACAAGAGTACATACAAAATACTTAAGTACTCTTTTTTGAATTAAAAATACTTTACAAAAGTACTTAAATACTTTACTAAGTACTTCAATTACTTGAAAAAATACGTAAGTACTTGTAAATGTAAAAGTACTTACGTACTTGAAAAAAGTACTTAAGTACTTTCTTCCAAATACTCGAGGTACTTAAAAAGTACTTTTTAAATACTTTATATACTTTAAAAAAGTACTTAAGTATCTTTTCAAGTATTTCAAATACTTGAAGAAAGTACTTATGTATTTTTTAAAGTACTAGGTACTTGTCCGACGATACTTAAGTACTCTTGTACTTACGGTTTTTTCAAGTATTATACTTGTACTTTTATTTTAAATAATGAATACCAATTTGCCCAACACTGCATTTAGTACACTATTTGCCACATAAAAAGTTAATTTATTTATGCTTGGATTTTAGTAACTCATTTAGTACTGATTTAATGTTTACTTCAGACATTTCTCTAAAAATAATAGTAGATTTTAAGATTAGACTACATATCGCCCTTTTAATACTCCATTCACTGACGTCTGTCTATCAAATTTACTGACAAAACGCCTGTTAACCTATTTTAATAAACAATAGCTGTTAATTTTTTTACTGTATACAATTAGGCATTTCATTTAGCTATTCCTCCTTGTAATATGGGGAATAGTGCGGAATATTCTTGAAGACTCAAAGACATTTTCAGTTTATACAGTCTGAGATTTGTGTGGTACACTGAGAAAATTGTATCGTAAAATTCATATCATAGAAGTACGATATCGCATGCACGCAACATTTCTTACCAAATCGAAGTGTAAATAATACGTGAATACAGTTACAATAATATTTATAATAACTATAGATAGTAGATAGTAATTAAAGATTTAAAAAACACTAGAAATTTAGAGTAGTATAGATTTTAACCTCAAATTAATTGAACTTCGCTATTGCTTGTTTTTACGATATCATATTGTAGTTGACACTACATATATCGCAAAAATTACGATATTGATACGATATATATTGCGTGAATTACGATATAGTTTTCTCAGTGTATACAGGCGATTTCACGCCTTATGATTATTTAGTCTTAAAATTTGTATGCACGCGGCCGATATCAAGGCTGCATCACCTTGGACTTGTCTCCGAGTCTTTAAATATCTAGTAACTAGTCTGTGCCCCCTTCTCTACCTTTTGTTCATAAGAGGACTTACTAGATGAGATTCCTGACTACAAGCTACTGATGGTTTTATAAAGAAATCACCAAGTATTCATTTAGTTTCAGGCATAAATGTTAATTTTTCCATAAGAGCCTATGTTAAAAGTAAAATAATCGTAATGTTAAATGATTTTTTAATAAAGTTTAACTTTGCAAGTCTCTTTTCGTAGGTTTTAATTGAAGGAAACAGTATATAAAAGTTAGATTATAATTATAGATCTACAATAATTACAATTCAACATACAAGACAGGTATGAGTGTCGCCTAGTTTTAGACACGGTCCTCCGGTATATTATATTTTCATAATAATAATATAAAAATGAACCACATAACATATGACTTTTTCGTTATATAATCTAAATATTAGTATAATGCACGATTTTCCTTATTACTTTAATGGAGCAGACCTGGATTAAACCTGGGTTCCAGGAAACTTTTTATGTTTAAAAGCAATCATTCTGAAAATCTTGATGCTATAAATACTTAGTAAAATCTTAATTTTACCATTGTAAAACCTCAGAATCTTGATCCTACACATCAAAATAAATTACCATCGTTGATACCTTACTTACTTAACGTACTTTAAGGCGTTCACTATTACACGTCATACGATAAATAAAAAAAATTCCGACGGTTAAATGAAGTCTTTTGATATGTAATATAACTTTAATCTTGCACTTTTTTGTGAAAATTTTTCTTTTAAGTTTTTTTCTACAATGATCTAATTTTTAAAAGAATGTTATTAATAAATTAAAAGAAATTGAATCTTTGTAAAAAAAATGAAAAAGAAACTTTTTACGAAAACGTGCATGATTTAAGTTTTAGTACATATTAAAAAGCGTCATTTAACCATTGGAAAAATAATTTTCATTTATTATATAACGTGTAATAGCGCACGTCCCAAATTCCCTTAAATAAATAAGGTGTGAACAATAGTAATTTAGTGTGACGTGTAATCAAGAGTTTGAGGTTTTACAACGGTTTTATATTAAAAAGAAATTCAGAATTTTTGCTTATAATTATAAGAAATTGTATGCTCTCCTGCAGAGATGGCTTCGCAGTCGATATAATAATGAAGCACGTTTATAATAACCCTATGGAATAATTGTTTTCCTCATGTTGCGGTAAAACAGGATAAAGTAAAAAATGAAAAATTATAAGTGTCTTATCCCAGACGACAGTCTGTGTCCCAAACTGGACGACAGACGGAAATAAGACAAAACAACTACTAAACTATTCCCGCTTAAAAATTTTGAAAAAAATTCTTATAGTAAAAGTAGAATAATTTGTAATTTGAAGCACTACGTGAAAAATAATAACAATACGCATATATCTCTCTATATTATAAAGATATTTTGCTGTCGCCGTTGATTGAAGAATCGAGGCCCTTCTCCACATCTTTCTTTTTCTACGATATTTTGGCCTCTTTCAGAATTTTTAGTTATTTTTACGTAAATTTATCAGCTATTTCACGTAGTTTGTGTCTTTTACGTTAATTTACGTCTGTCTACGTCTATTTTCGATTGAATATATGAAGTCGTCTAACGTATTGTAGTAAAGGCCTATATGTCAGAAATTTTGTAAATAGGCTTCTTTCATAATGAATTTTAAAACCCAAATCGTCGCCCCATATCGTAAATCGAAAGTATTGAAACCGGAAGTGTCCCAAAAGGGTGCTGTCCCAAACTGGGAGACCTGCCCTATTTATTTCTCTTTTCTGTATACCTTCTGGCCATCACCCCACCTAAAGGCCAGCGCAAAAAGTTTGCTGTCAAAAGTGCAGGTTATTTGTATATCTATACAAGGTAAAAGTCCCGATTTTGGAACACTTTTACTGTGGTCCAAGATTATCGTCTAATTTACATTATTAAAAGTGTTAATATTGAGTATAAAAAAATATGGTTCTAAGGGCTAAGGTTTATACGTGAATTTATAATGTGCCAAATGCAAATTTATTGTAAATTTGAATTATTATGAATAAAAAACTAAAGGAATAGCATGTATGTATCATGGAACGCTGTTTTCATAGCTTGTCCCCGTGTTGCAAACTTCATGTCCCTATTATGGAACGGATAATTACTACATAAATATGACTTTATTTGATAGATTCTATTTGTCATTGCTATACAAATGAATAATAATGCACATAATATACACGAGAAATGAAGTAAACATTAAATTGACGTCGTTTTTTGAAAGTTCTTTAACCCTTAGCAACCGTCGTCATGGCTGGCAGATGCCACTTGATACAAAAACAATTATAATTTTATAAATATTATGTTTTAAAGCTTTCTATTTTAACGTAAATTCGATAATGTGATAATGATCATTATGTAAAATTTTGGTACAGTATTGCTAATTAGATTAATAAATATAAACGATTTTGTTAACAAAAACTAGAAAATTTGATTATGAAAAGTTTCAAAATCTGACGTTTTTATTTCAAAAAGTGCTTTATCTTAAAGATTTTTGTATTTTATTAGCATCAAATACATTATTATTGATTATATTTCATTTGTTGATTATTATAATGAATGTATTGTTTATGTGCTCAGTTACACGACCGACAAGATTATACACAACCTCATCAAACAATTACTTTTTTTCAAGATTAATGTCCAATTTTCGGTCAATTAATCCATTTGAATTTGTTCATTTATGTAATGGACAATTAATCTCTTAATTATAAATCTCTTAATTATAAATTTTTTTATATAAAAAATGTCACATATAATATAATAGTTCATAAACAATCATTTGGTGTCTGTCAGCCACACGATGGTAGTTACGTGATAAAAATTTCACGACGGTAGCTAAGGATTAATAACTTAAAATGATCATATGTAAGGTTAACAATTTCGATGTGCGTTGACATTAATAGGGACTAACATGATTTTATATACCCATTGTGGAACAGCTGAATATTTAATGAAAATCGCATTATTATTAAAATTACGTATAAACGATTCGAATATATGGACGGAAAGCTATAGTTTAAGCTATTACAAGTTAATTATTAAATCACTTAGATTTATAAGTATAGTGAAAGAAACATAGTCGTAGTGATCAGCTGTCTGGATAAAGAAAAATACAGATTTAAACGGTTCTGAGAACACACACGATTAAATTTTTTTTTTCAATGTTACTTTTTGTGTAATAATACTCATGTACCTATGTTTATTTAAAAAAAATACAAACATAAATATCGATATGATTTTTATAGCCCCTTATGTATATTAGTATTATTTCTTATTTTATCATTTTGTTTACCGATCCACGTAAGGGACACCTTTTTGAAGGTGTTCCATAATAGGTACTTTTAACTACATGGTTGCCTAACGACGCGCGAATCATGGATCATAAATAATGATATACTTATAACCTATTTTTTTGACGGCTCGCTGCCCACAGCAAAGTTTGTGCGCCAGGATTAACCAAAATTTTATTGTAAAACTTATAACGCACACTATCGTGGTATTTTTATTTATTATTAATGACGGATTTTGAAAAAACGACGGAACTACCTTAACTATCAAAGAATGCGATGAAGAGTGCATGAATAATCTTGGAGTTTATAAGAGTTACAATTCTCAAATGTCCATGTATTTATCATCACTTTCTTTGATAGTTAATAACTTCGGAAGAGATTAACATTTTTATATGACACAACCCGAAAATTTAAGCTTTCTCTGTCTACTTTTACATACTTTTGGATTATTTATCTAGAGTAAATATTTGTGGAGTAATGATCTAAAGTAGAGATGCCATTTTTCACCAAAAAACGGGTAGGTATAGACCTCGGGCCGTGATACGTGGTTTGGAGGATTCAAATGGTATGATGTATGATACAGGTATCACGTATGTTTCTTGGCTAAAATATTAAAAGTTCTTATATTGAGTTTACTTAATCCTTGTAATTGTAAGAATGTTTTAAAACATATATCAGATATCTATACTTGAAAAGTTTTAACAAAGTTATACGCATGTAAGTAAAACAATTTACATTAGATAAGATACAAAATTGAAACTTTAAACGTGTTTTTCTCGTAAAAAATATATCCAACTTTAGAAAGTGGCTTACGCATGAGATTTTCATGAATCTTTTTGAAACTTTCAGAAAATATACCTTAGGATACTTGGAACATAAACTGTTGATTATATTTTAATTTTTGTCTTATCCCATCCATCAGTTATTATTAAAAAACGTGATTTATTAAGCATTTTCATACATTAAATGAAAACTAGTTTTTTAAGGGGATGTCATTACCAGTACGATGTTTCGTAATTACTGACATTTTCGTGTTTTCCATTATTCTTGTTTAATTCTTAATTTTTATTTTCCTCTCCGACACCCCCTGCTGAGGGTATATAGTTGAGTTTTAAAGTTCAGAGTATTGGGAGTTTAAATTTGCAATGTGACACTAGCGGATTCTGGATGAACTTGTAAACATGGCCGCCGCGGGGTCAGGTTCTCTATAAGACTTACACGGAAAAATTTTTAGTAATTGAAATACAGGTTTAATATGTGACAAAAAAACATTTTGCTACCATCCATTATACTATATCTTCAATAGTATACACAACGACGTTAATAGGTTTTTTGTCACGTATAAAACTTGTAAATCAATTTATAAATATGCTCTTCAAGTAAATCATATGAGAAACTGCCTCCACAGCGGTCATATTTTTCACTGTTTTCTAATAGGAAAAAGCAGCCCCCCTCTAGGCACACTAGTAGTTCTCTTTGCCAATAGGGATTACGAATTTTGTTTATACTTTTTATTATTGCAAATGACTTTGTTTGTTGTAGTTGGTTTTAAAGTTTAGGATTTAGTTATTAGTACGTATTTTATTATTTAAATGTATTATTAAAAAATGCTCCACTTGGGGCAGTTGGGTTTAAGGTTTAGAGTTTAAGTATCAAATTTTTTTATTTAAATTTGTTACTATTGCAAAATTTTCTATTTGATATACCTTGTATGGCTTGTATATACATAAATAAACGTTGCATTCGTTAACTCTGTAATCTAGCAGAAATATGTATGATACGCAAATTTTGGTATGAAACCCTAGACGTATCATACTGAGTATTATACGCCAATGATTATAGGTATCATACGTGACGTGTGTTACACGTCCAACCGTGCACGCGCACGTACGCGCACACGCAACAACGTAGACAATTGTATTCAATCCTATTCTTTCTTCTTAGGTAAATAATCCTGCTGATTGGTTTTTCAAATTTAATTTTAACAAGTAAGTAAATAAACCAACAAAAATATGTAAATGGAGACAAAGAACAATAAAATAAGGTAAACTTTTATGTGTAAAT
The DNA here is from genome assembly GCA_949152435.1 of Gastracanthus pulcherrimus. Taxonomy (NCBI): domain Eukaryota; kingdom Metazoa; phylum Arthropoda; class Insecta; order Hymenoptera; family Pteromalidae; genus Gastracanthus; species Gastracanthus pulcherrimus. The sequence goes on from OX424574.1 coordinate 184,700,701, forward strand.
ATAAAAATCAATCAGTCTTATGAATAGAAAATATCACAGACGGAGGTCATTAGAATAGGGAAGAGACATGGTCTCTCAAATACACTGAAAATCTTTTTTATAGCACACTAACCTCAAAATGCCAACTTTATTGTCGATTTTGAGGTTGTTGTGCTATAAAATATCGTATGAGACTGTTGTGGGAGGTGTTTTTCTACCTTGCTCGATTTTCTCACTCGCTTCGCTCGTGCGAAAACCCTCGAGCAAGATAGAAAACCATCTCCCACAACAGTGTCATAATATACTATTAAACTATAGAATAGTGTTAACATACACCCAATATGCTGTTTTGGTAAAGATTGAACATTTATACAATTTATAAATATTAATTGAAAGTTTATCACTTTCAACAGCATTTAAACTGCGGATTCCTTGCGATTGGTACATAAATTCAAGATGGCTGAAATTTCTTTGTTATAGTTTTAATTATTGTGAATTTAGATCACACATATAGAAAAATCTTTTTAACATTTTTTTTATTTATTGTTGGTATTTTTTATTTTACAACACTTTCTAATTGTGTTGTATTATGATGTATGATCTGTATATTGTTTATCATGGTGCGCGGTCATGTTTGAGCGCGCTTTAAATTCTAATTTGAAATTATATATTTCTAAAAAATTCCTATGCACCAAATATTGACTTAAAAAATTTATTTCTTTCATTTTTGTGTACAATATATTACTTAAAGTTTAATAACAGAAATAATGGAAAAATCATGTCTCTTCCCTATTAGAGCAAATCTTCTAATGGAGGAAAGAAAAGGAAGAAACGAATTATGAAAACGAAAGGAAGAAAAGAAACAAACAAATTATGTTAGCAACTAAAAAATTGTCTTTTTTGTTTATAATTATTTATGAACCTATGTGTAATATTATCTACTTGAAAAGGACGACAAACCAGTCGTCGAAACCTCTTAATTAGAAAAAATAACGTCTTATTTGACTTATCATTCATCGAAACCTCTCCAACAAACTGTATACCATGAGTGATAATACAATTAATAACTAGCTTGCCACGCGGTCGGCAGACCTACAGCCCGCACCTGAAACGCCTCCGCGCCTAGCATCAACAAGCTACACTTTTTGCATGTAAGGTGCGACCGCCGGCGCTTGCGCTTCACGCTCTCTTTTTATATTTATTGATCCCTGCGTGTTTGATATCATATTAAGGAGGTCAAAAAGTTATTTAATAGAGAAGTTTATGACAATGTATCCTGTTAACAAATTAAACATTTAAAAAACCTTGAATATTCATATTTATATCAAACGCATATTTATCTTATTTCTTTCTGAAAAGTTCAATATAGATATTGATTTGACTCTAACCTCTAAGGTGGTTCTCTGTTTTGAGTACTTTTTTGCGTTATTCTATAAATATCTCTCTAAAATGACAGGCATCCCTATTTTTTTTATTGTATTTACATAAACTTTGAAAGATAAGGATTAATAGGTAAGAATACAAAATTTATTATTGATCGGCACTTGTGAAAATGGTAGTATCTAAGCCGACGTGTATTGCTTTTTGATGTTAAAAAAACTTAATTTGCAAAAGTTATAGCTTATCAAAGGTCCTTTGAGTGACGTTACACAGTTAAAACATCAAAAGTTCTTTAATTTTTAAGATACCGTGAAAATTCCAAAAGTTTACAAAGAAACTATACCACGATCTACAAGAATACACTGTTAACTAAAAATTGGTATTCTTCCCTATTTGATACTTTAATACTCTACCAAAGTTTCCTACAATTGCCATGAATGTTTCATTTCAATGGCGGAAAATGCGTTTTCTGCATATTAAATGGGCTAACCGTGCGAACTTTAGAATTAAATATCTTTTCAAAATTCCAGGCAATCTATACTGAAAATTTGTCTATGGATTCAAATAACCTTTATTAACAATTACAAAATATATTTGGGTCTTAAAGTTTAAAATTACTTTCCGCTCTTACCCCCTTAAGTGGAGGCTGTATTCGCTGTCCTTGGCTAATAACAGTTTTGGTATTTACTCAAAAAGTAAATTTTAATTTTAAATTTGTTAATTGAAATACTAAGAGTTGACACCAATTCGTCTTAAAACAAGCAATATTTTGGGACCTAAAAAAGTACCTAACATTATTTCCTTTTCGAGAAAACTTAGGAATGCAAAACCTAACCTTAATGTTCGCGTTCCGAAGTTTTCTCGAAAAGGAAATAATGCTAGGTACTTTTTAGGTATCAAAATTTTGCTTATTTTAAGACAAATTGGGGAGCTCTTAGTTTTTCAATTAACAAATTACTTTTTGAGTAAATAATTGTAATTAGACAAGGATAGCGAATACGGCCTCTCTTAACCCATTTCTTCCCAAGCGGCCATTTTATAGTCGATTGGTTTTTTGCCTAAAAAATTGTCGAAAAAAAAATAATAATAACCAATAGCACTTTTCTGAAGTAAAATTGTCCCCTCTTTCCGATTCTGAAGTCAGAATTTTGAAATTTCCGTTGGAAATTTTCAAAATTGCGGTTTTAGGCAAAAAACCAATCGAATATAAAATGACCGCTTGGGAAGAAATGGGTTAAAGGAGAATTATCATGTAAAACGCAAAAACGGAGAATAAGTTTTGGGATTTTTTTTAAAGACCCAGTACAATGAATCTTTTTTTAAACTTTTTAAATATATTTGCACACATTCAAAAAAAAAATTACTACTAAATGACAGACTATTTTTTAGAAAATGACAATTTTTATAATCTTTTTCCGTTAAATTATGCAAATAAAAGTCATTAAAAAATTATTTTCTTTTATTCTAGCGGTTTATCGACAGCGTAATGTCATGCAGAATAATACTCTTTTCGGTTTCTTTGTTTCAGTTGCGTGCATTAGACACCATAGACCTTACACCGATTTTCAATGCGATTTTAGCAAAACTACGGTGAACACGACTGATTTCTCAATCATAAGCGGCCATTATTTAATACAAATATTTTCTTTTACTTGTTTCATACCTATGCATAAGCACACTCAAAAAGTTTCAGAAATATTCGTTCTACCTGATAATACCCCCATAAAAAGAAAAAAATGTAGTTATGGTATAACACGATTACTTATTATATAGTTTTTAGGGTAAGAATTTAAATTGTATAAATTTAGTAAAAAAAAAGTTGTTTTTTTTCGATATCTACAACTTCAACGTGGAAAACATTTGCGTATAATCTATTAAATTTAAATTGTGGCCCAAACATCGATTCTTTATACCCTTCTTGCGCTCTATTATTTTGCATTTCTCGGTAAACTTAGTTCAAATGATGTTTTCGTAAAAGATGTTAAATATAGAAGAGTTGTATTTTTTCGAGATTTACAACTTTACCCTGAAATTTTTTTCATATAATCTTTCATAATCTAATTGTGGCCTAACAATCGATTTTTTATGCCTTCGATACTATTTATTTTTCGTCTTTCTCGACAAACTTTATTTAAGTAACACTGTGGTAAAAACGTTAAATACAAGAAAATTGTATTTTTACGAGATCTACAACTTTGCCGTAGAAAATTTAGTAAGAAACTAAAGTCTACTCAAGATACAGCTAAAATTTAATTCTTCAATATACACCCGAGGGCCAAACTATTTTTCCGAACGTGCCGGTTAATGGCCGTCAAGAATTGTATACACGCTAAACCCGGTAGAGTGAAATGTCACTTTAAAAAATAAGTAAACCGATTTTAGAGTGAGATTTCACTCTAATAGAGTGAATTTTTCCACTCTAATTAATAGAGTGATATTTATTCGCTCTAATTTTCACTCTAGTAGTTAGAGTAAAATGACAATGTAAACGAATTTTATTTTATTTATCGCAAATTTGAACCTCATTAATTAAAATTAATTTCGAAAGACACGCGGATATGTAGTTGGTACATATTGTGCAACGTTCGCGTCAATCCCGCGCATTCGTACGTGTTCTGTAATGTGAGTTGTGAGTCGGCAAAAAAACGGATGAATAATCTTGAATCTTTTGACGATGAATAGAGAGTGCCAATCTTAATGGTGTCAACCTAACCTCTAAATATCATAAAAACGCTTTTTCTTTGCAAATTTTGTAGGCACACTGTACATTCTTTATATTTTCTTTGTAATAATGATTGTTATTTTATTATAGAGTATATTACTAGCTCAGTGCTCATTGTAATAGTGTCAACCTAACCTCAAAATATTACCAAACAATGTCTTTTTTGCAATTTTCGCGGTCAAAATATGCATTTTTCGTATTTTCTGTGTTATAAATATTGTTTCTGCATCAAAGAATGTTACTAGATGAGAACCAACTGTAATACTGTCAACCTAACCTCAAAATATTGCAATATAATTATTCTTCAAATTTTTGTAAGTTCCCGTTGGAACGTGGGTTCACCGAACAAATTGAGGAGTACAAAATGTTGAATAGCCAGCACTTTTATTAGAGGCTTTTATGGCTAAACTATCATGTATTACTAAAACTAAATGAAAATCAAAGATTTCTTAACGAAACCATCAGAAGATCATAGCTTTAATTACAAATTCCGATTATTACTGTAAAATACTCAATCACCCATGAAATATAATATAATTAATTTAGTAAACCTAAAATGAGTGCAATTGTTTATTATTTTCATATATATTGAAACATACAGGAAATAGTCCCCCATTACAGAGCCATTGCCAGCATAGACATCCGTTGTATTGGTATGCAAAAAAATATCCACTCTTGTAAAATCGCGAACCCCCCTTTGTGAAATCAAATGATTTATTTGAGATACATATGAGTAATTGTACTATGAAAATCAGTCAATCGCCACGTCAAGGAAAAGTTATAATATGTATCTAAGGTTTTTTATATCTTTTAGCTTCTGCGACTTCAAAATCATTATTGAAAGCATATAAAATCATTACTGATATCACTTAAAATAATTACTGCTTTCACTTAAAATCATTATTGATATCAATGGAATTGCTTCTGATGATCGTGGAATATTAAATTTAGAATGGAACAATTAATGGACATACGATCAATATATGATTATTGACTTTATTTAATAAAACGTTGGCTTTTATTAAACAAAGTCAACAGTCATATATTGATCGTGTGACCATTAATTGTTCCATTCCAAATTCATTATTGATATCACTTAAAATAATTATTTGAAATAATATTTGAAATAAATATTCTGAAGTTATAGAAATCATTTTGAAATCACAAAAATCGTCTAAAATTATTTGTGCCCTTGTTTCGTATTGTAGTTAGTTTGAGTAGGATTGGGTTGGTGATGAGGTAGCACGAATAACTAGGCAATTAGTTTACATGGTGCAATAATGAATAACTATATATTGTTTAACAAAGTAGCAATAACAAGAATAACAAACTCTAGCATGTGTATAACGAAGCGAGTATTATACGGTGGTCGCAACGTCTCTGCCGATAGAAGCAGGCGAGAGACGCGACGAATCCCGAAAACCGTGAGAATCAGCGAGGTGTGTGTGATGTTTATATGTAAGTGTAAGTGCGAATATATGTATGATCAGCTTGGAGCGCGAATCTATTTATAGAATTGTCCAGCGGAAAGATAGTAAAATCTGGTGTACATGTGAACAGGTGTGCTAGTAAGTGCGTGTACATTTGTGTGTGTTAATTTCAAACAGCACTTAATTTAAAGTGAATAGCCCCTCAAGTATTTATTTGTATCGTTAGATGGAAACACTTTACATGGTAGGTTATTAATGTGTTAAATTAAATATTCATAGAAAATATGAGGTTTTATAACTTATACAAATGATTTTAGTACCATTATTAAGCATTTATAGACAAAGATATTTAATAAAGTGTCCCTACTGGGAGATACTTTTAGTAAAACTCTAAATTTTAATTTTTCGTTTTTCATCAATACCTATGATAAGTGTGTCAGATACTGTGCCCTGCGTCAGTTACTGTGCCCCTGGATATTCTTCTTTCAAAAATAAAAAATTAAAAAAGTAACTCAATAAAAATAATAGCTTTTTATATAAACTACTTTTGCATCGAATTACTTTATGATTTTATTATTTTTGAAATAAAAATATCGAGGGGTACAGTAACTGACTCACTTGCTCTACTTAGTTCATATAATAAAATTTGACCAAAGCTAATGCATTACTTTAAAAAGGTCCGCTAATAGGACAAATTTCATTATCAAATTTTGATTTTAACCTTGGCAATAAAAAAAGTACAGTTAATATAGCTATGGGTGTCTGTACTGGGATATTCTCCTTTAATAAAGTCAATAAATTAACAACTAATATTAAATTATTTTTATTAGAATTGCGTAGGTTAGAACAAAGATTTGTTGAGCCGGTATGGAAATCGAAACTAGATATATAGTTACGCAACTGAGTCTCCTTAATTTATCAATTCGTTAGCACCGGTTTCATAAAGTAAATATGTAATTTGATTTTTAAATAAGAACACAACGTTAACGATAAAAGGGGAGAGCCCATTTTCGTGATTAGTAGATCTATTTGAAATAACAATTTTCAGCATCTCTAACGACTAACTTTATAGCCCTACGAGATGCCCTTCTTGGCCAGTCTTTAAGACTAGGAAATTCTCATATTTCAATAATCTGTATGTTTTTGAAACTGAAGATTATTTTGTTGTCCGAGCGAGAATCATCACTGTTGGAAAATCTTGAACAAACGGCATAAAAAATACGTCAGTAAAGAACAAAGCAGCAGCGAGCAAATCGCAATCGCATACGTAAGACGGCATCGAAAAAGAATCTGCAGAGCTATCATTAAAAGATTTCTCGCGGCGCTATGCCGCGCATTACGACAAAGTCAGCAGCAGCAGCGACTGCAGAGCCGTTTGTAATATTTGCCCGTGTGGCTCGAGCCTGCGCTTGCGAGTATAAGCCGTGCGCAATGCTTTTGCAACGCGTTCGCGACAGACTTCTCTTTCTCTTTCTCTCTCTCTCAGCGAGATGCGCCCGGCGATATCGCGCTTATCGGCGGCGCCGTTGCGCGCTCGAGACCTTCGATATGCCTCTCTCGCGCGCGCGCGTCTCTTCTCGCGACCTCATTAACGGTCCTCTCGCTTACGTAACGACGAACGATGAACGATGAACGACAACGGCGATGCGAAAATGATAGCTTTACAGTCGTAGCCAGCGGTTATTCTTCCGAAAATGAATGACGCCAAAGCCACGGAGAAAGAGATGACAATTCTGTCAGCGAGAAATCGATAGGCCGATGGTCAGGCTAATGTAATTTACGCGTCACTCAGCTACAGCGTTTCGTATAATTAGTCAAGATCATTGATTATACTCTCGAGATTCCATTAAATCGGAATTCTATTACTGCTCCGAAGGTTGATCGATCCAGAACTTCTTTTGGCCTCATTCGAATTTCAGAGAGTAAATTCATTTCAAAATTCGTAACATTTTATTTATACCGGGAATACAAAGTTTTTAAGCACGACCCACAAAACTAAATCACGATCGACCTACATGAACATTCATGAAACGTTCCGATGCTCATCGTTATACGATTTATCTGCCCGCGCGATACGCGAAAGAAACTTAATAAGAAGCTCGCTCCGAGACGTTAGATTTTTTTCCCCTCGATCGAGCTAATCGCGTTATCGCGCGGTATCTGCAGCAGCAGTAGCTCGACAACATCGTCGGGGCGTCATTTCCTCGCCATTAGTCGAGAGATGCGCGCGCGCGCGCGTGATTTACGAGTGCCCGTACAATCGCATTTTCCACATAAGCCGCGTAATGACCTCCAGTTATATGGAATGACCAGCCTCGGGAATGTGGAGTCGTCGATGGAAAAGTGCCGAGGAGCAGATGAAATCTACCGCGGAGCGTGTTCTTATGGGATAGGAGACGATCTCAGGATCGCGCCATTCTGCGAGCGATAACGAGCTCGATAGATGCTCTCGGCCAACGCGCTCTCGCGGATCGCTGGAAATCGCTACGTGTAGGGGAGAGATGCACAGTATGACAAATTATGCATTCCTGGCTACCACCAACTGATGGCGCCACTTTACCACGGTAATTTGACGCATATTGGCGTTCTATTAAACATACTCCGCGGCCGGTATATAAAATTCATTGCTTCGAGACTTCAGTTACAACGAACGATTTATTCAATTTTACGAGTGACAAAAGTTATTTTATGAAGCTGACCTCTTTCTCCGTAGGTTTTTTTATGGCTCTCTAACAATTTTTATATGAACTCTAGTCCTTCATAAGTCTATTGAGACGTCGATGGACTTCTAATTATCACCATCTGCGCAGTATACAGTATGACAAACACGATTGTAGTACAGTATGACATAAGTAAATTGAATGGTAAAATATTACAAAAATGTACTTTTATCTTTTTCAGAAGAAAAATGTCTACTAGGATTGTCATGTGTGTTAAATATAATCTCCAAACATTTAATAAAATACTGTATTTTAGTAAATATGCAATATTGTAGTTTATAAACCAATTTTTAAATGTCTATAAAGCTATATTTTTAATAAATATACTGTATTATTATTACTTATAAAAATATTGTCAGTACCCTTATAAATCATTTAGATTATAGAAATCGTAACTTTTACATTTATATTGATAATTAATTTTTATGCTTGAATTTGACCACATCCAATTTTTTTTGCGATAGAGGATTATTCAAGAATCAAATCCTTTTTGGGATTTTAATTTTCACCGAGTCAATTAAAATTTATACTCAAAATAGCTGAGATGTCATGCCCTGATGAAAATCACAGATTAAAACCGATTAAAATCTGTGATTTTAGTAGTGTTTCATGAGTTTAATCGGTTTTAATTGGTTTTTATCCACGATTTTCAGCAGGGTATTGTACGACTATCCCCTATACCTGCTGAATGTCGCACATTTGGAGCCACGTTAAAGATAGAACATCACGATGCAATGAGTCTCTTTATAATGGAGTATATTTTTTTTTAACGAACATACAAGTTTTATGGATTGCCATGGTGCATCAAATCACGAGAAATGTATTGTATTTTGCTGTATATACGTTTATAAAGCGATATTCTAAAAATCTTATCTTGTACGAAAAGTCGAGGACGTATTACGACATAGTTTTTACGAATGCCTAAATTTTGAATGACGTCTGCATACGGAATGTGTGAATCAATATTTTGAACAACTTTAAAGTATAGCGTAGACTTTAAGTTTGAAACGAATTTCAAATTAAAAAGTTCATAGATACAGAAAATTGCAAATGTTATCACCTTGTTAACCAGTTACAATACATAGTATTGACAACATAAAAATGTATTATTTAATTTATTACGAATAATAGTTAATTTGTGAAAGAATTATTTAAAATTTTCAAATAAACTACCCGTACACATCGAGCGTGAACAAAATGTTCAATGTCGTAGATGAGCAGCTCTTAAAATTTGTAATATTTTCTTTTCTTTTCAAGTAATCAATAGCAATATTCGTTCCGAGTGCGACAGCTCGTCGTGAATCGCGTCGCAAAAAACCAAACCGTCGGTTGCGCGCGCATTTCACACTCGGGCGCGTAATAACGAGCGCGCGTTCGCGATAAGCTATCCAGCTCGGAGGAGACTCGTGGGACCGCGGCGTGCGCATGCGCCGATTCGCACGCAGGCATAGAAAGCCCAACTAATCTCGCAAGGCCCGCCTGGTCCCCGGCCCGCACGCGCGCGCACTCTCGTCAAATATACGCATAAGCACGAGTTGGCGAAATTACACGGTAGCGTCGCTCCGTCCAGGTGACACATCGAGTTGTTTTTCCCGCGCTCGCCGTACGAACCTCGTCATCGTTGTGTCACCTGACGTGCACACACGAGGAGACTCTTACACATACGCGCACGCGTACGTGTCTCGCAGCCGAGCAGTCTTTCGCTTAGTTGGAGAAATAATTTTTCGCTCGGCGCGACGTATTATTTTCGCTTGGATGTGTTTTCCGCGCGCTTTGCCGACTCGCGCGAATCGCGAGGGAACATCGGCGAAGCCGATAGGAGAGGAACGGGCGAGATTGGTTCAATAGCTGCGACGATGCAACCGGGCGCGAAGTCTTATTTGCGATGGGAATTAATCGCGCTGGAATATCTGCGCGACTGATTTATCGAATATTCTTTGGAAGTTTGTAAACTTATTTTTCGATACAGTGTGCGTAACGTTAAACTTTACGCAGTCTTTATGGTGTGTAAAATGCTACTTTACACACTCATAAGAAAATCACGATTGATGACTCAAGCATTAAATATCACACAGCATCGGGGCCCTTGTGCGATTTCACACTCGGAGCGCCATATTCAACATCTGAGATGCAAACATTATTATTCTACGATTACGTAAAATTGCATTTCACGCCCTGAAAACGGGCGGAACAAACTTTATTATCTGTATAACTATGACCTGTTTTATAATGGTAGTATCTTAATAAAAAAATTCAATTTACATGGCGGGAATATAGTGATTCCGTTTGTTAATGTGTTTAAGCAGCTAAGACGCTAATTTAAACGTGACACAGATATTATTTGAGTTAATTCGAAAAGATAAAGTTTTTCTTTGCGGTACATTATACAGTAAAGTTTTGTGAAAAGTGTGCCGTTAGAGGATTCGCTTATCTTCGCGGAGCACGATAAAGCTATTTCTTTAACGTTTCTTTGAGCGCACAAGCGAAGCTAAATTTATGCATGCACTTCCGGTGCGCGATACTTCATTACCTCGAAAATCTGATTGCCACGAAAACGAGGGGCGACGTACGAAGGGAGCAAAGTACGTCAGATATAAGAGAGATAAAGAGAGAATCCAAAACGGAAAGTTTCGCCGCGTGGCACAACAGCAAAAGAGAGATGATAATCGCGTTTCTCACGTAACCGGTCCGGTGCGATTGGCAATCTCGATAAAACAATCGCGCATGTCTAATTACATATATTTTTCCTCTCGTTCATTACATAAAACACCTGCTGAAAGCCATCATCGGGCGCGATAACGCTGTACGATTATTTTTCCAAGGCACGCACTCGTTCGCCCGTGATGTATCTGCGCCAGCTGCGCGCCTCCGCGAATTCGACGATAGGACAAAGTTATTCGCGCGCGCGCGCTATATACAATAAACAATAAAATTCCAAGTGAAGCCTAAATTCATGGTAATCGCAAATGAAAATTACGTACGGTCTGCGTAAGCATACGGCAAGATAAGCATTTTTGTAGAGAAGCCAGTCTGCGCTCTTTCTCGCAGACGACTTACCTTCCGACGTTCGGCTGCTTCTCTTCTTCAAAAAGCCATCAGAGTGATTGAATCGCACTTCCGAGGGTCTTCTATCAATCGGGTTGACGTTGCACTCGAGGATTCACGTATTTTCATTATCACTAGCGAGAGCACTGTATTCCAAAGCACTGCAATTCACAATCGTGTGCACACCCATTTAGAAATCCAGAGGTGCGAGGCACTGGTCACACTGTATTTTCTTCTTCCGATTGTAGCACCACTTTACTCCATTTCTTTGCGTACTCGCCAACAATCGACACTGCACTATCCATCGGCTGCTCGTAGAACAGCACGGATAATAGAGCACTAATCGAATTTCGAGTGGTTAATCCACATCCACTGAGAGAAAGAGAGGCACTAACACAAGCACACGGAGAACTGCTCACTGTATACTCCTGCGATGGTCTGGCAGCTCGGATCGTCGACTTGAGAGAAAGAGTGAGAAAGAGAAAGAGAAAGAGAGAGATGCAGAAGGCGCAGGCAGAAAAAGAGGAGAGTAACAGCAGAAGCAGCAGTGGAAGGTAGATAAAAGAAATGCAAAAGAAGCGCGCGCAGACCGTACGTAAAATTTGACTTGGTAAACGCGAGCACGCAGAATGTGCGATATTGACGCGGCGCGCGAGCGTATAGAATAGAGTCCAGGTTGGCTGAAAAAGCAGCGGCGTCCGGTCGTTTCCGGTCTGACGCGCCGCGAATTGATTTCCTCGGCGCGCGGCAACGTGACACACACACGCGCGCCTGAATTCGAGGATGGAACGTGCTCTTGGCGTTCGCTTTATTTAGCTCTCGATAGGGCACGCCCGTGCGGGGGCCACGGTAATTATGCTTACAAGTTAGTAGGCGCTGAGGATGAGAAAAAGGTGAATGCTTACCCGTGAGAGGGAAACCTGTGCTGAAGATGCTGAGGCTCGTAGTACTGGGTGGTGAGGGCCCGCTCGTCGAGGGTGTGCTCCGTGGCGTGGGCCTTGGCCGCGGACTTGATGTCCATGAAGGCCACCGTGGCGGAAGCGCCCTGGCTGGTCGAGCCGCCCGAGCCGCTGCCCGAGCCCGAGCCGGCCTCGCTGCCCTCGCAGAGCGAGCCGCCGGAACCGCCGCCGTCCACGGGGCACTCCTCGCCCCGTGGCAGCAGCTTGACGCTCTGCACGCGTCCATACCTGTCCAACAGAACAAAACCACATCGTTAGCATCGATTCGTCCGCTCCTTCTCGCTCTATTATCTGCATAAATCACGGGGTGCAATTTCGCCGGCTCGCCTGGAAAGTGCATGCATAATTGGCAAAGAGGAGCGCCGCACCAGCTCTGGCGATACTGAAAAATTCATGCCTTTATTACGGCGCTGTGTCGTGTCATTGAGTCATTAAATCGAACGAGAACGCAACTAGCCGCAATAATTTCTTCTTTCACTTGGAGACACGTGTTTATATCGATTCGCAATTTTCCCTCCTCGCATTCTATATGCACACTCGTCCATAGCTCCTGCGCCATCGAACAAGTATGCTCTACAGTGCGTACACGTCGCACCATTCATTTTTAATTGAATTTCATTGCGATAGGAGCGAATATGACTTACCAAAATTTCACTACAATTCAACAACCACGCTGTAATTTCATTTATTTCTTTATTTATTTGTCTACAATAAAGCCTTGCTGATTTATAGTGTCTAGCAACTTGTGCGTATTATAATAGATTATTTTTCAAACGAGGTTATTCCATTCTATTTCAGATAGCGAACCCATGAAAATACACTCACTGCGAGTGGAAATTCCATTTGGAGAAATTAAGCATTAAGGTACATTCCAAGTAGCTATAAAACTATACCTATATGTACATACGCTTATATACATGGAAAATGTAACGAGTGCGACAGCCTCATTCAATCGAGACAGCCATTACCACGGCAGTTTAATCGAAGGATACGTCTTGTCGTCCTGAATAGCAACGAGGCCCAATTCAATAATTTCTTCAAAATGTATTACGAGCTACAAGCTACAAGCGCAATCGTTGGCTGTATTTTTTTTCTACGACTGGTGAGTATAGTGGCATGAATATTTCACTTTCATAGAGAAAGAGAGAGCGAGAAATATTTTATTATCGAGAAATTTTGCGATGTAATCGACGATAGCTACGTACGCTGAGTGTAAAGCGTGAACAGTCACTGCACAGTCGTGGCCTAATGAAGATTTATTAAGGTCTTTCTATGTCTTTCTCGTTACGCGCGTTGTTACGTAGTCTTGTATAGGTACACGCATTGTCCGTATATGCTCGACGAATGATTTGCGAATTCTGAAAACCATTATGTAGCGTAACTGAAATGCGCATACATCATGCGTACACGTTTTATTTCGCAATTAATATGATTGCGTTTGAAAAGGCAGCGTGATAAAGTTAATATTTTGCATTTTGTTATTGTGCCCGAGTACGATACACTTTACTTTATTTAAAAGAAATATTGATCAATTTTCATTGAACGAAATAGCGGTCAATAACCCAATAGCATGAATAGACCGTACATATACGTGCAACAAAACCTGATGATCCGCGTGGAATTATATAGCCAGTGCTTGCATCAAGGCAAAAAGAAGAAAATGGACAAATAGAAAAGTACAAAGTCGAAGCTGCAGAATGGCTTTTGTAGAGCAAGCGACCGTGATACAAGGCAATCTCATTTTTTCGCGCTAATATTTCCGTTTTATTTTTCCGACGGGGTGCGCGAGGCACACAGTGAACACGCAGAGCGAACTTGTATACGCCGAGAAGATACGCCGGGCAAGATTCGCGCATATCCGCTGGCGCAGCCCCCTTCGGCTATGGAAAAACGAGCATCGAAGCCGCATATACTCTCATGCAGAGCTCAACAGCAGCAGCAGCGGCAACGGCACGGTGCACACACGCGGAGCGTAAAACGTAAAACGTGCGCCGTGCGCGCGGCGTGTGGTCAGACACGGAGTCGTAATGTAAAATCTCTTTCTCTCTCGCTGCCTCCCGCTCGCCTCCATGTGCACACGTTCATACATCGGCGCGGGCAAATATACGCGGACGCTCGTGTACACACACGTACACCGACGCATAAACGTATAAGGGACAGAAGCGGCACGAGGTGTACGTGTACAATGCATATATATAAGTATAGAGCTATAGAAAGACAAGCGCGCGAGGAATCAAGCGAGATCTCCAAGGTTTGGCCCGCAGGCGAAGGAGTCGTGTTCGTGCTCGGCTATCTCTTTCTCTCTCTCTCGCTCGCTCCCCGTACACCGCGCTGTAGTACCCAGCGAGAGGAAACGTGGCAACGCCGCAGTCCGCTCGCGGCGGTAGCGGCAACAGCAGCAGCAGCCAACGACCATTCGGTAGACCGTTGGGATTTCGACGTAAGACGAGAGAGCACGCGAGCGAGCGAGAGAGAGAGAGAGAGAGAGAGAAGCTCTAGATAAGCACTATAGCAAGCGCGGTGCGAGCGAAAGAAAGAGATATGGGCCATTTTTCATCCACAAACTCGGTATCGATTATTCCACGTCTTCGTTTTCTTTTTTACTTCCCTTTGCTTTCGTAATCGTCGAGCTTGGCCGTGGCTATACTCCGAATTATCCAGCTCGTCGCGAGAGACTCCGCGCCGCTGACGCGTGTTTTGCCTTGGGCTTTTGCGCGATTTTGCCGCGACTACGGCCCGAGAGAAGGTCGCCACGTAACCCGCGAGAATTTCGGAGCGGAGATTCAGAGCGAGGCTACTCGAGAGCGAGTTCTTTTTCAAAAGCGTCGCTGGCCTCTGATTCTCGCGTTTATGGAAAAGCTTTGGAAGAAGCTGAAACGTTGCCTGGAATTCGCGCCTGTAACTGCAAACCTGCCGCGCGCTCACCTTTCGAATCAACGCTTCCTGCTCCGAAATCGTTCAACAACGTAAGCAAATACATCTACGTAGAAATAACTTGACATAGAAATAGTGCTGCGTTAAATATAGCACGAGATTTCGAAGAAACGCTTCCAAAATCCGAAAATCCATTGAAAGCCTAAAATATCCTTAACGCGAAAAACTGTCAACAAGAAGCAGCAGCAACCATACGAGTGTATAGAAGCAACCTGCGGTCTAAAATCTCGAGGAGTGCCCGGCTGGAGGTTAAAAAAATAGTCGACGGAAAGAGGGATTTTAAAGCTGGCACTGCTTGCCGCTGCTGTTGTCTGAAACCGAGAGAACCGAAAAAAGCGGGAAAAAAAGTAACAGATAGAAGCCTGAGAAAAAAACGAAGCACAGCTACGGCTCGGCAGCAGCAGCCGTGGGATATATCTCGCTTCTTCCTCTCGTGAAAGCCACTCGATCGGAGATCTATGTAGCTCGCCGCGGCAAAGGAAATCTACGGCTAGAGCAATAGAAACGACGGGATGTGTATATACAGGAGCATTTGAGAATTTTATACGCGGGGGCTGCGCGGCGGGATTCGAAACGTGAACGACGAGTTTTATAATGCACGATCGAGAAAGACACGGGCGGCCATCGCACTTTGCTCTTGCCGGGCGTTGCGTAATATTCTTGATTAAGAGAGAGAGGGCTTTGCGCAAAGATAACGTATTTACGGAGTATACATTATACAAAAGTGAATTTCGTCGATTCGCGCAATGAAGGAACGGCAGATATATGATCGATATAAAAAGAAAGCGGCAGAGGAAGCTGCGTTGAAATGCTAATGCGCGGAAGAGGCAACGTCCAGGCTAAGCCTCGAGTTCGCTCGCGGCGGGAATATACATGCATAAGGTGTACAAGACTGGCGTGCGCGCTCTCTCGCGATCGAACCTCCTCGCGGGATCCACGAAGATAAAAGCGTTCACGGATGTTTTTGTCGAAAGAGCGAGCGAGGCCATGACGGCCGGGCGGCTCGCCGCTGCTACACGGGCAGTCGCGGCGGCGGCGGCGGATAGATACATACGTGTGTGCCCGCGCTGTGTAAGTATAGAGCGGGGGGGGAGGTAGGTAAGGGGAGAGCGAGCTATATAACGACGGATACATAAAATGTGCTCTCCATACACGTACACGCAGAGCGGGCGCTCGAGGGGAAATAATACAGCTGCGGGGCCGAAAGGGGAGCTCGGTGCGCACGCACTCATACTCACATACAGCGAGAGAGATTCAGTAACACGGGCGGCGTATAATCTATAGGTATACTCCGCGGAGCGCGGAGGACGGAGGGGGCGGCGCGAGTCGCGTCGATGCCGAGCGAGCTCCGAAAGTGGGGAGGCGCAGGCGCGGAGCCGAGGCGAGAGGCCGAGTCCGGAGTCGGACCGCTCGATCCGGGGAGTCTCTCGTCTCTGCTCGCGCGAGTCGCACGTATAACATATAATCGCAGCTCCGCCGAGGCTACGCCATTACTGCAGAGATTACGTAATTCACCGCTGCTGCTGCTGCTGCTGCTGCTACTTCTTCTTCTCTCAGTAGTTTTACTTATTATTCGAGCTGCTGCTTTAACTGCCTTTGCAAACGCTGTACTACCATCTTTTTTGCTCGTTTGCTCGTGCTACTTTTCGAAATTGCGAGACGCGCTAGAGGAGCAAGCGAGTGAGAGAAATGTAGAGAGAGAGAGAGAGAGAGAGAGAGAGAGAGAGAGAAGGGAAGAGAGCTCGCGTTTCCACTATTGATTTTGTTTTGCGCTGGCTTGAGAGCTGCAGCAGCAGCGGAGAGAGACTTTTTTCAGTTTTTAGACGAACGCGAGAGTGGAAGAGCGAGAGAGACGCAGAGAGCAGAGAAAAAGAAGTTGTGCGTTCTGGACGCGGATTCAGATAATTGTAGAAAGAAATAAAAATATATAAGAGAGAGAAAATGAGAAATGGGAGACAGAGGTGGTGATAGACGAGAGCGCGTACACGTATCGATCGGCGATCGGAGAGTATAGAAACAGTAGTTACGCGAGTAGCCTCGCGCGATAGAGCCAAGCGGGGCGTGGTTCCTCATATTTTTCGCATCGAGCTCACGACCGAGCTCCAAAGGCTATTTTCTCTCGACTCGTGCTTTTTCAAAGATTGCTTGCTACTTTTTGTCTGTGAAAACCCGTGATACGAAATGTGCAAGAAAACTTTCTTTTTTAACTTTATTTTCAATCGGTCGCTCGCCGTTATACAGGACGTCAGTGATTCTCCACGATTTTTCTAAAGGCCGAAGGAACGTTCGCTGGAAGGAATAATCTTGTGAAGTAGCGCGCAGCTGTGTGATACACAAAATGGCAGTGCCCCGAACGAGCTCAGTTTTTCCGTGCAGGCTGCTGGCGCCGAGAGTAGTGGCCCCGTTTCGAATATAATCCGAGTGCGCGCGCGGGGAGAAATTATCGGGCGGCGGCATATGGCCCGCTGCCGCTGGTTTTCCCCTGATTTTCCTCGTGGCTCATTTCCTCGTGATTTCACCGCGGCGGCCTCCTAGCAACGACTGTGAACTGCGCAGCTCGGCTGTTCGTTCGCACCCGCCTGTGAGGAGAAAATCGACGAGCCGAGCCGATGCGAAAGAGCGCGCAAATCCCCTCTTGCTCCTTATCCGCCTTCTCCTCCTCCTCCTCCTCCTCCTGCCTCGAGACGTGCCCCGCACACAGCACGCATACATACGTGCAATGAGCACACGAAACTCACACACGCGACATCACGTATACGAGTTGCTAGAGCTGCGCGAGAGACAGTCTCACAATCCTTCAAGATTATGTAAAAAAATTGCAAAATTTCCATTGAATAATGGCCTTTTTCTAGACCCGAGGAGCAGCAGTTAATTTATTCTGTATCGGGATCGTTGCTATTCCATCGGTGCGTGGGAATCGCGTATTTTAAAGTCGAAAAGCAGCTGAACTCGTGCAGTTTCGTCAAATTTTCTGGCTGATTTGTGATTACTCTTCGGCTCGAAGTCCGTCGCAAATTTTGGTGCAACGAAGCAAGAAGTGTGAAATTAAAGAGTGAATCGATTGTGAGATTGCAGGCGGGCAATAATTTACCGCGCGTAGGGAAGGAGCGTGAGAGAGAGAGAGAGAGAGAGAGAGAGAGAGTGAGAGAGCGAGGGGGAGAGGAAGAGGGAGAGGGAACAATTTTAGCAACGCACCGTTAAAACCTGCTCCAATTCGCGTGTAGCGCGCGGGCGCGGGCGAGAGTCGGAGGCGGTGGCGGCGGCCAGCAACAGCGAAAAAAATTCTATATCCTCGACGCGGGCGCCCCCCGAATTTCGCCGTCGCCGCCGCCACCGCCGTTCCCCAACGGCCTCCGCGTGTACGGGTGTGTGTGTGTGTGTGTATGCGACTCCGTGTCCCCACGGCCATTTCGCGCTTTATTTTTTTTGCGCTGGCCATCGCTGTGTGCGAGAATATAGGTATTGGCGAGTCAGCGCTGCTTACCCCGGCAGCTCGCTTTTTTCGCCCGGTAATCACGCCGACTGGCATGCGATTCTATATATATATACATAGGCTCTGTGCACATTTAACAATTTTTCCATTAAATCCGCCAGTCTATGCCATTTAAGGAGAGAAAGAGAGAGAGGGAGATAGGGGGAGGGAAGGAGAGAGGGAGAGAGGGAGAGAGGAGAGGCGCACACGCATACCGTGAACGCCCTCGGCTTTGCATGCTCACGTACGCGTGAAAGGCGGGAGGGGGCAAAGAGGGGCGAGAGGGGAAATTGGGAGGGAAATAATGAAGGTGGGGAGACGGCCCGCGGAGGGAGAGAGCCAAGTGCCACGGTGGATAGCTGCTGCTGCTGCTGCTGCTGCTGCTGCTGCTGCTGCTGCTGCTGCTGCTGCTGCTGCTGCTGCTGCTGGCGGACCGCGGACGACGAGCCAGTAGCGTATGTCCCACTATCCGCGCCTCTGGTTCCTCGAGGAATTTTACTCGAGACGCTGGCCAAAGTACCTCGAGCACATTGGCTTTTTGAATCGGGTAAGAGAGAGAGAGAGAGAGAGAAGGAGAGAGGGGTCGAGAAGAAGTTGAAGAAAAAGAGATAGAAACAAGTTGGAGTTGCCTTGGAGCTCGTTGGATCGTTGGATCGTTGGATCGTTCGTTCGTTCGTTCGTTCGTTGCTTCGGCTGACTTTATGACGGAGCGCGAGGCATTAACATGGGTCTCCATAAAGCAGGGGAGTCTCTAGGTCAAACCCGCGCGCCTCCAACGCCACGACCACAGCCAGTCTGCACACGCGCGCGCCTCAAACTACACTCTCGTACTTCGTGCTTTGCTTCTATCTTTCTATTTTTCCTTCTATTCCTCTGATTTTTATGTTCAGACTTAATTTTCGCAATTAGACGACGTACGAAGCTACCCTACCCGATTCGTCTTTTGCTTTGCTTTTTTTCCGAAATGACTGCTTTATTTGGAAGAGGCATGTCATTTTTTGAGCTTCCATCTGTCTGCGAGTATCTATCTGCTGTTTATTACAAAGTTTTAATATCCAATCTGGAGCACGAAGAATATGACATTTTACGCAAAAAACTGAAGTCGTTATTTTCTTTCAAGACAAAAGATAAAACGAGCTTAAGAAATCTTTTCCTTCGCGCTATAGAAAAGAAATGCCAGAGGATTAGTCGTTAAAAATTGTACAGCCTATTTATTTTACTATAAAAAAATACCTAACAATCTTATGGCGAATATGAATGTAAAGGGAATAATTTGTGGCAGAGACAACCGAGCACAGTTGGAGCTTTGTTATTTGTCCTCGAAGAAGGGCATTCACATATAGTCTCTCTGAGGAAGGACAATTCCAGAAAAAGAATATCTGCGTCTATTTCTGACTCCTACTCTCCTACTCCCTAAGTTGCACGAATGTCGGCGAATCTTAGTCGCTTACACATAGCGTTTCTGTCTGGAAATACTTTTATGAGTGTAACAAACTTTGTAAAAAAGAACAAATATTAATAATAATAAAACAAATAAACGTCGAACTTAATGGATACCTCTAAAGATTTTCAATTTTTCATGATAATCCAATGACAAAAAAACGATGCATTCATATTAACATGCATATGCTTTCTTTCTGTGATAGTATGCATATTATTTGGCTATTATACATCTAGTAAAGTGACCGCTATTCGTAGACTCAAGGTAGGTCTTCACAGATTGTTGACCAAAAAATCGAACAATTTAAATGGTACTTTTTCGAATTTATCAATAGTAAAAAGAACTTTAAACTACTTGTTGATATGTTTATATATGGCGATTTCGCATACAAGATTTTTCCTATTTAATACATACAAAAACGTAATATTATTATTGTACTTTGATTTGATACCGATGTATAATTTTTCCAAGTTAGTAATAAAAGTTATGCTAATAACAAATAGTAAGTTTCGATTGCTACGGGTTCTAAGTTTGTGAGAAATCATTGGACTATTTTAGTAAAACTTGAATGCACAATGAACATTTTCAATTACTCTCTCATTTAATTGCAAAAAATGCATTTCATTCGATAAATTTACAACAGGTGGATGAGAAAGGTTCAAATTTCTTAGACACTACAGATAGTTATATAATAATCTATCAAAATTGAGATCAATCTCAATAATCATTATATAAGTTATATATAATAGAATTCGTATATATTAATATTAGGTTGCCACATGAAACTTAGATTACTTATAACAAAATATCTGTACACAAGTTTTTATCAAAATTTTAATCAAAAAGTGTATTGAACAATAACTATACATTATTTCAAATTCTATTCCAGAAGTCAGATAAAAAATTTTATTATTAATTCTATACCGAGTGAATTTATGTAATATTTTTTGCAAATAGTTTTCGAATTCTTAATGTAAAGTATAGTAATTTGGTCATAGACTGCCACCAGATTTAGAAAATTACTATATGTACTGTATATATATGTAGAATTTCATAACGATTACAATCAAATTTACTATATATCTATATATGTATGTATGTATAGTAAAATTTGCTACAAACAGTAATTTGTCGTATTTTGACAGTAATGTGACCCAATTACTACACATTATGGTACGTTTTCAAAAGCTTTTTAGAATATAACTCATCTTCCTGTATTGAATGAGAATTGAACAAATTTCTTATTGCACATACAATTTATAGATCGTATAAACTAAACTCGATTGAGATTCATTGAAATAATCTCATGAAGGCTCTGAATTATTTCAAATATTTCAAATATCTTGTAAAATGATTGAGGTGGTCCCATTGAATGGCCATAACGCCCAAATTTCCCATAAATTAAAATAAATTATTTGAAATTGGTTACGTTAATTTCATCATTCGAATTAAATTGAAGATTGCAAATAAAAGTACAGATTGTCGCCAAACTGTTTGTTGAAAAACAATTACTGCACATGACAAGGTTCAACCGATGAAACGAGAAAGCTCATTCGCTGAAAATACTCAGTCTGTGTGCAGCCTGCTATCGGCCGTCGAGAAAGAGAAAGAGAAAATTCGCCTCGGACGTGAGTCGCCGTTTGTCTTTCTGTGTTTGAAATAGGCGGCGAATGCTAGATCAATACATCGGTCGGCGCGCACTAGAGTAAGAGAAAGACAGAGAAAGAGAGAGAGAGAGAGAGAGAGAGAGAGAGAGAGAAGGAGAGGGGTGGGGGGGGGCGGGAGGCGAGCACGAGCGCGAAAAAAAGCCAGCTGAAAAAGGAGAAGGAATACCTACGTACGTTATACGCGCGAGGTGCTTGCTCGCGCTCGGCTTCCGTAAACTCGGCAGGCAGTATGCACCCTGCATCGATCTATACATATACCTATAGCTGCGCTACGTCGCTAATGACACGCGTGCAGTCTCGCAGCTCCTGCCTTTTTCACATCTGACTTTTTTTTTCACTTATCTTTCGCCACAGTCCACGCGCGACCCTAGATAGTCAATGCATTTTTTTCCGCGTAGCTACTACTGCGATTGCGTTGCAGCTGCGGCTGTACTTTTCACCCAATGCGCGTAATAACGTCCTGTACGAATTCACAAATTCAAGCCTAGTTTTAGAATTTAGAACTTTAGAAATTGATAACTATGACGTAAGCAAAATATGTATAAAATACGCATGCAAGTCGATTTTTCGGATGCTAAATTCAGCTTTTTTATCGTACAATATTGTGTTCTCTGGATTTGATAAAATTCAGCCATTGAAAGGCCGAAAAAATAGGAGAAACATGGTTCTCGAGCTTGTTCGCCTTCCAAACTTGGGAAAATCCCATGAGGTTCTTTATGCAGAGTTTGGCTCCGGATATAGCATGCAAGGAGCATCGGCTGCGAGGATGACAACAACGAAGACCAATAGAAGCATAGTGCCTGTAGAAGCAGCAACGCGTCGAGAGGCACTCTTGCGAAAATCAACAACAACGAGCAGCAGCAACAGCAGCAGCGAACAATGTATATAGGAAAGGAAGGACGACGCGCCAGAGAGAGAGAGAGAGAGAGAGAGAGAGAGAGAGAGAGAGAGAGAGAGAGAGAGAGAGAGAGAGAGAGAGAGAGAGAGAGAGAAAGGGGAAGACAGAAACTACGACATGGCGACGCCAAGGAAAGAAGGCTTTTGTTCTCCGATACTCTCTTATCCCTTCCTTCCTTCCTTTCTTCCTTATACACCACTCTTTCGATATTCTCCTGTCTTATGGGACGTCTTTCGCATTGTACAGATAGTAAACTTAAATTATGAATATAAAAAGAAAAAAAATATATGTTAATTAAAGGCTATCTTTTTACAACAGAACGAAAAGAACGCGGGCGAATAGCAAAGGTCGAATAACAGTAGATTCGGCAACTGAACAAAACAAAACGAGCTGAGACGCAAAGTCTGCTGGTGCCACGGAGACACGCTGGTACCACTAGAAATCACGAAAGCCTACAATCGTCTTGGTCTCTCGTGCCTGCCTGATTGATCTTTCTACTTACTCCGTCCCTAGATTTGCGCAGCTTTGTCTATCCAGCGACCTTTTGAGAAAGTTAATGGATAACGTGACAGTCGCCGGCCGCCGCTGCCGCCGCCAACTCCATTTTTATTTTACCTCTATAGTGAAGTCCGTATGCGCGGTGAATGTTTTTCCCTCGGTGAGCGCGCGAGGAAGACCGGAAATTGCCGTTTATCGTGTCTGGGGAGAATTTTTCCTACCGAAGCTTGCCTAAGAAAGCCGTTTATTTCCTTTCTGTCTCTATCTCTTTCCGAGCTCTGATGGATTTCACGTGCTCGTGGGAACAAAACAACTTTGAATTGTACTGCAGACCAAGATTTACATCGAGCGCTAAGTATACTTATCGATCAAATAATTTATTTAACTTGATTCTTTACAAATCTTCGCCAAAAATTACATTGTCCTAACTAGAAGTAGAGTACTAACGAGAAGTAGACCTCTGATATGTCTTTTGGTACCTAGAAAAGACGATTTTAAATAGTAAAAGAGGCTAGCGAAGGTCCAATATCGAGATACAACTAAAAACATTTGTATTGTTCATATATGTAATGTTAAAAATATTGTATATATAGCTATATTACAATTACTATCTCTTTATCTGTATATGGGGATAGGACCTCATTAACCTCACTTACTAGTTCAAATCGTCATTTCTAGAT